>CAIGQV010019678.1:943256-966670 GCA_903798115.1 Danio jaintianensis | reverse complement strand
TATTATTATTATTATTATTATTATTATTATTATTATTATTATTATTAATATTTATTGTAATATGAATATTATTAATATTATCCCTCTCTCTCTCTCTCTCTCTCTCTCAATACAACTTTTTGATGTATATTAGTTTCCATTCAGGATGATATTTTTTCAGTTCTGTTTTTTATTTGAGATGCTTTAGACTAGATGTGTGTCCAACCTGGTCACACAACAGGGTCTTTAATTTACTACATTCCAGTCTTTCTTATATCGGATCATCATGTATGGTGATTCTTGATTCTCCTAGAGTTGATTCTCCTTGATTCTCCTAAAAACATCCAGCCAAGTTTATAAAGGTATGCAAACTCCTAGTGTTCATGGCCCTAGGGTAGATGAGTAAGATTTGGAGAATTTTTTGTATGATGAAACTAAACTGAAATACTATAAACGATTAGTAATTTGTGAACAAAATTTTTTCAAATTAAAACAAGTAAAAAAGCAATAAAAAAATTAAAAAATGTACTTCAGGAATGATCAGGAATATTTTCATTTAATTCCTCATGAATAGGCCTATCTTTATAAAACAAGGTGGAAAGTAGCTACTAATAATATTTTAATCTTAAAATTAAACTGTTTTTTCTTTTGGACAAATTAGAGTAGGCTAATGTGGGTTTCATAGTAGCCTATGTCACAAAAAAAAAAAAAAAAAAAAATTAAAAGAAAAGAAAAGAAAAGAAAAATAAATAAATAAATTACAGTTCTTTCGAGTCCTGGCTAGGCTAGTTGGCATTTCTGTGTGGAGTTTGCATGTTCTCCCCATGTTGGCGTGGGTTTCCTCCGGGTGAATTGGGTAAGCAAAATTGGCCGTAGTGTATGAGTGTGTGTGTGAATGCGAGAGTGTATAGGTGTTTCCCAGTATGGGTTGCGGCTGGAAGGGCATCCGCTGTGTTAAACATATGCAGGAATAGTTGGCGGTTCCTTCCGCTGTGGCGACTCCTGATCGCTAAGCGACTAAGCCGAAGGAAAATTAATGAATGAATTACAGTTCTGCCTTTGCCCTTATGCAACTACATTCCAGTTGTCTTCTACTTTTGAAACACTGGATGGCAGTGTTGCAGTTGACGGTTTGTGCAGCTGTAGCTCATCACAGCATGATGTGGTCCAATTTACAGACAGTTTGATTTTTATTAACAAATTAAAAATACCATTTAAAAAAGGCTTTTTGTTCTTTAGTTGGCAGCAAAAACGATCTTTAGTGTTTGATAAGAAAGGTGTAAACAGGGGCGTAGCAACCGGGGGGGACGGGGGGGATACGTCCCCCTTACTTTTAGAGCCAGACCATTTAGAAACAGGTGATTAATAATTATATGAACGTAAACTTTTGGATCTCATTCAGCTGTGCCCCCCACTTTTAAAATGTCAGCTACGCCCCTGGGTGTAACTGTTACAATTACCCCACTCAAAAAACTGTTTGCTGTTTGTTCAAACTACTTATTAAAAATAAGCTGAAACAACTCAATTCTTTAGTTTTTTGGGGGAAAACTTAATGATTTTTCCAATTAAATCTGTAAAAATTTATAAGTTTGTTTTAGCATTTTTTGCAGTGCACAAATAATTTAGGATTTCATTATGAAAAACCTGTTCTCCCCGTGTTCGCGTGGGTTTCATCCGGGTGCTCCGGTTTCCCCCACAAGTCCAAAGACATGCGCTATATGAATTGGGAAGGCTAAATTGTCCGTAGTGTATGTGTGTGTGTGAATGAGAGTGTGTGGGTGTTTCCCAGTGATGGGTTGTGGCTGGAAGGGCATCTGCTGTGTAAAACATATGCTGGATAAGTTGGTGGCTCATTCCGCTGTGGTGACCCCTGATTAATAAAGGGACTAAGCCGAAAAGAAAATCAATGAATAAATAAAATAAAATAAAATAAAATAAAATATTAGGACTGTTGGACACCATGGCTGGAATTGCTTAGGACCCCGAAATCACAAAATCCACCCCTGTCCATACCTTTATTCATCTTCAGAACACAAGTGAAGATATTTTTTTAAATTTGAGCGCTCTCTCATCTTCCACACACATCAATGGTCCAGATAAGTTCAAAGTCCAGAAACATTGTCAAAACCCCCCATGTGTCTTCAAGTGGTTAAATCGAAATATGCCTAATACCTTTGTGCGCACATTAAAAAAAGTTATTCAACGTTTTTTTTCTCCTCAGTGTCAGTATAAGGTGCGTGTTCATAAGGGCTGTGCCCTGATGTATACAGTACCCAGAGCCATTGACATCTATTGAATAAACTGTATGGGTGTCTAAATAATGCTGGGTTGTTGTAACCTCACAATGAGTCAAATATGGTCAAGCCCAACCATTAGGTTAAATAGTGTAATTTAAATTGAATTAAAACCTAACATTGGGTTTGTCCATAGTTGACCCAGCATTGGGTTATTCTTTAGTGTATGGAAGGGAAGCAAATGACAAACTTGAACAAAAAAGATGCATAATTGTCATTTTTTAGGGAATTACTCCAACTCCATATGATATTGACTTAATATTATGTTATTCTCTGCTTTGTTTTTTATATGTGGGCAACACGGTGGCTCAGTGGTTAGCACTGTCGCCTCACAGCAAGAAGGTCACTGGTTCGAGTCCCGGCTGGGCCAGTTGGCATTTCTGTGTGGAGTTTGCATGTTTTCCGCGTGTTCACATGGGTTTCCTCCTGCTCCGGTTTCCCCCACAGTCCAAAGACATGCAGTACAGGTGAATTGAGTAAACTAAATTGGCCTTAGTGTATGTGTGTGAATGAGTGTGTATGGATGTTTCCCAGTACTGGGTTGCAGCTGGAAGGGCATCCACTGTGTAAAACATATGCTGGATAAGTTGGCGGTTCATTCCGCTGTGGTGACCCCTGATGAATAAAGGGACTAAGCCGAAGGAAAATGAATTAAATAAATGTTTTTTATATGCGCAATTTGTTCTTAGTGAGTAATGGAATTTGTTTTCATTTATAGAACAGATAGATCTCAACAGGACTCTGATTGGTCAACACACGCGTACGCTTTATTCCAAGACACACTCGCTGACGAGACTCACACTGTTTATGTTTATTAAAATAATTTATAAACAAACAAGACTAGTCACTGCTGCTGAACATGCCAACTCTCTTTACACAAACCCTTCATAATACATCCACATTACACTGCTGTTGTATTGCCACCTACATTTAATTTAAATTAATGGAAAATAATAAATAAATATATAAAGTACACTAGGGCGTCACGGTGGCACAGTGGGTAGCACGTTCGCCTCACAGCAAGAAGGTCGCTGGGTCGAGCCTCGGCTGGGTCAGTTGGCGTTTCTGTGTGGAGTTTGCATGTTCTCCCCGTGTTCGCGTGGGTTTCCTCCGGGTGCTCCGGTTTCCCCCACAAGTCCAAAAACATGTGGTATAGGTGAATTGGGTAGGCTAAATTGTCCATAGTGCATGAGTGTGTATGGATGTTTCCCAGTGATGGGTTGCAGCTGGAAGGGCATCCGCTGCGTAAAACATATGCTGGATAAGTTGGGGATTCATTCCGCTGTGGCGACCCCAGATTAATAAAGGGACTAAGCCAAAATGAATGAATGAATAAAGTACACTACCTGAAAAATCTAAGTTTTAGGAGCAACAAATAATAACTTGACTTCTAGTTGATCATTTGGTATCAGAAGTGGCTTATATGAAAGGCAAAGGCCTCTAGATTACGCTTATTTTACCAAAATAAAATATGATCATGCCTTGATTTTTAATTATTTAATTAGGACAGTAAGGTCTGACTTTGCTTAGACAAAAGTCTCGTCACTTAACAGAAATAATGTACAGTATAGAAAATAAAGTCATGGTGCAGTGGGAAAAGAATGAATATTGTGTATGACTCCCATGAGCTTGGAGGACTGCATCCATACATCTCTGCAATGACTCAAATAACTTATTAATAAAGTCGTCTGGAATGGCACAGAAAGCGTTCTTGCAGGACTCCCAGAGTTCATCAAGATTCTTTGGATTCATCCTCAATGCCTCCTCCTTCATCTTACCCCAGACATGCTCAATAATGTTCATGTCTGGTGACTGGGCTGGCCAATCCTGGATCACCTTGACCTTCTTTGCTTTCAGGAACTTTGACGTGGAGGCTGAAGTATGAGAAGGAGCGCTATCCTGCTGAAGAATTTGCCGTCTCCTGTGGTTTGTAATGTAATGGGCAGCACAAATGTCTTGATACCTCAGGCTGTTGATGTTGCCATCCACTCTGCAGATCTCTTGTACGCCCCCATACTGAATGCAACCCCAAACCATGATTTTTCCTTCACCAAACTTGACTGATTTCTGTGAGAATCTTGGGTCCATGAGGGTTCCAATAGGTCTTCTGCAGTATTTGTGATGATTGGGATGCAGTTCAACAGACGATTCATTGGAAAAATCTAACTTCTACCACTTTTTCAAATGATCAACTAGAAGTTATTATTTGTTGCCCTTACAACTGGGATCGACGACAAGACTTTTGTCAGGCAGTGTAGTGCACAAACAAAACAAAAATATCCTGTTCTTTGCGCTCTTTAGGACCCAGGGGAACTCGAGCAGCGCACCCATATAAAGACCGCAGATGAGGAGAAAGCAAGTGCATTATAGTGCTTACATATCAACAGTCTGTCTCTACGTATCTTTTCGCTTTATTATTCTTTACTCCTTCGAATGATATCAGCTGGCAAAATGCAGTATAATCGACACCGAGTCCGCATGAAAGGTTTTTACCGGTGATTTTTTCCCCCTCCAGCACTCTTGATAAACGACTTCTTGAAACACGGATAAAAAAACGGGACACTTTGGACTTTTATTTATTATTCTGCTCCAAAAAAACACTGCGAAAGGATATATAACACCGGTCCGTGAGATTATTCGTCGTCCAGATGAACATCTTCTGACTGCCATACCAGCTCACCTTGAAAGGTAAGTTACCAGTCTGATCACGAACTTGTACAGCAAATGAATGATTGCACCAAGATGACATCAGTGTATCACAGCCTTCCTGGAGCCTGGCAACAGCTCTCTCCTGCTCTGTTTGTTTCACTTCACCCTTGCCTTGTGTATTTTTACGCGAAGGTCCTCGAAGCATCTCTTAATACAGGTTGACTGATTAATGACTGTAATCACAACAGATGAGAGATGGTGGAGACTACTTATTCAAAATGAAACGGATATGGCTTTGTGACCTGTTTTTGTTTGCTTTGAATGACCAGAATTCCCAAAACCCTTGTTGTTAAAATATATGGCTGTTTGCTTGGATTCATATTATGGTTTCAGAACATTATTTGTGGAATGAGCTTGTGTTAGTGAGGGAATAAGAGTTCAAATCCAATCAATATTGTGAATTAAATCAGAATATTTAATAGTAAATAATTGGTCATTTAAAAGGACAGTTAAGCCAAAAACAAAATTTTTGTCATCATTTACTCCATTCAGTTGTTCCAAACCTGTTTGACTTTCTTTCTTCTGTTAAACACAAAAGAAGATATTTTGAAGAAAGCTGGAAACCTGTAACCATTGACTTCCATAGTATTTGTTTTTCCTACTATGGATGTCAATGGTTACAGGTTTTCATTCATTTATTCAATTTTTTTTCGGCTTAGTCCCTTTATTAATCTGGGGTCGCCACAGCGGAATGAACCGCCAACTTATCCGGCATATGTTTTACGCAGCGGATGCCCTTCCAGCCGCAACCCATCACTGGGAAACACCCATACACTCTCATTCACACACATAAACTACGGACAATTTAGCCTACCCAATTCACCTATAGCGCATGTCTTTGGACTGTGGGGGAAACCGGTGCACCCGAAGGAAACCCACGCGAACACGGGGAGAACATGCAAACTCCACACAGAAATGCTAACTGACCCAGCCGAGGCTTGAACCAGCGACCTTCTTGCTGTGTGGCGACAGCGATACCCACTGCGCCACCGCGCTGCCTACAGGTTTTCAGTTTTCTTCAAAAATCATCTTTTGTGTTCAGCAGAAGAAAGAAACTCGTCAAGGTTAATAACCAATTGAGGCATGAATAAAAAAATTGTTTTTGTTTTGGATGAACTATCCCTTTAAATGTAATAAATATACAAACAAGTAAACAAAAGGGATCTGAGGTGCTTCTTATGCTAATAATAATAATAATAATAACATAAAAATAATAAAGATAGCGCCAGAATAACAGCTGTTTTACTGACTGATCACAGCTTTGTGCAGTGTGCTGTTATTCTATGCAACAACACCTTAACTGATGAAATAATATTGTGTAACTCATGTTTCTGCTCATTCAGTACATTTAAAAAAATGTCTAAACCTGAACTTATCTCGGAAACAAAATATCATATATCAGTGTGAAAAAATTGAGGTGACAGTTAAGAAATTACACAATTATCCCTCAATTACCCCTCTAACCTGGTCTGTTTGAATTTTGCATTTGAAAATACTAATAATGATTTTTTTGGCCTATGTCAGTAGTTGATTTATTATACATAATAAATGGTTATCCTAAAATAAAAACCATCATCGTCAACACAAATCAAGATATTTTTAATCAAATATTTTCTACTCAATGGAGATATATGGTATGACTAGGGCTACACAATATATCGTTTCAGCAGCGAAATCGAAATGTGCACATCCGCAATAGTCACATTGCAGGTTCTGCCAATATGGATCATTGAGTCTGATGAGATCACTCAGCACTTCTCGTCAAATTACCTGTCCAATCAAATGCCTTCTAGAATCTGAAATGTCTCCTAACAAGCTATAAGTAAACGCTATAGATGCAGTTTAAATCGGTCACTTGTTCACAGACACAATTACTATTTTTTATTTTATGAATTCAGCAGATGCACTATAAAGGCGATATTCTATTCAGATAGTGTAAATATACTTTGCATTGGGATGAAATTAGGTTGATTTCACATTAAAGTCTGCGTGAAATCAAAATTTACAATGTTTTTTTTTTTTTCTAGCTTGCATTGTTATCCTTAAGGTGAATAATTAATCTGTGCAAGTTAATCCACTTTAAAAAAATGTTTGCTTTGGTAATCTTCAACGAAAGTCTGAGGATTTGCTTCCGCGTTTAGAGTGGCGGTCCTTCTGTTGACGTCAACCTGAGGGTTTCCATAGCAACTGTATATTAATACCCTCTCTTACCGTTAGTTTGCTATGAGGAAATGATGTGCAAAAGAATTTTACATCTACAGAATTGTGAGAAAATCGTGATCTTGATTTTAAGCCAAAAAATTGTGATTCTCATTTTAGCCAGAATCGTGCAGCCCAACCCCGCCCCCTACTCAATATTTTGTTCAGTTGGAAGTACATCAACATACTGAAATAAAAGTCTCAGCACAGAGCGGATCCTTTGTGAGTCAGTGGAGACCACAAAACTTGTCAGACACATTTAAAGAGACTCCGTATGCTGCATTTTAAAACGATATGGAGTAAATTACAAGGAAAAACCATTAAACAGATTCACTGTGTCTGTTATAAGATGTCAAATGGCGATTTATTGAGCTCTGGCCAAACTGTGATATGAACAAAATGCTATTGGCTGTTTAAAAAAAAAAAGGGAGGAGCTGCTTGATATGTCCTGCCCTTTCTTCCTGTTACATTGTAAATTATGTCAACAAGATGAATAACACTGGGCGTGTCTTAATCAACAAGTCTTAACTTCAGATTTCTAATAACTGATTTATTTTATCTTTGCCATGATGACAGTACATAATATTTGACTAGATATTTTTCAAGATACTAGTATTCAGCTTAAAGTGACATTTAAAGGCTTAACTATTAATTCGATTACTAGGCAAGTTGTGGTAATTGGGCAACTAATTATTGTATAACAGTGGTTTGTTCTGTAGACAATCGAAAAAATATATATATTGCTTAAGGGGGCTAATAATATTGACCTAAAAATGTTTTTAAACAAATTAAAAACTGCTTTCATTGCAGCCGAAATAAAACAAATAAGACTTTCTCCAGAAGAAAAAATATTATAGGAAATACTGTGGAAAATTCCTTGCTCTGTTAAACATCATTTGGGAAATATTTAAACAAGAAAAAAATAATCACAGGAGGGCAAATAATTGTCTTCAACTGTACATGACAAATATTAGTTCTGCTGTAGTTTATGAATTTCAGTTTTGATGTTCTGTAACGATAATGTTCTCATGTCACACTCAGTGAGTACATTTACATGGACACCAATAATCCGATTTTAATACGATTAAGACAATACTCTAATTAAAAGTCTACCATGTAAACAGCAATTTTTGATTAATTTAATCCGGTTAAAGTCATAATCAAACTATACAGAAATCGGATTAAGATGTGGCGTATGCCAATTTTAGTCGCATTGTTGAAGTGCAGTACAGACATGTAATCACCTTAATCAAACTATTACCATCATGCAGGACTTTTCGCCGCATTTTGCGACAGGATATTTCATACACACGCGGCTGTTTGACACTATTCTCTGCACCTACAGAGTCAGTGAAGGACCACAGACACATCCACTGCGAATTGCGGAGGGTTTTTCCCATACAGTGTGTGCTATCAAATTTCATTAAAACAACACTCTTCCAGCAGTTCATACTCGCATCCAGAGTTGGGTGTAGCGCGCTCGCATTTCCCGGGCGCACCCAGATGAAAACCGCTAGTCACGTGACAAGAACTGACCGATCAGCTTCATACTTTGTATGGAATATACACATTTCGGTAGACTAATTACCTCAGACAAACACAGAACACCCAAACACTGCAGTGCTTTTTCATACTATGGATGTCAGTGGTTACAGGTATCCAGTTTTCTTTTAAATGTCTTCTTTTGTGTTCAAAAGAAAAAAAGACAAACGGGTTTGGAACAAGTGAATGATCAGAGAATTTAAAGTTTTGGGCGAACTCTAAGTCTTTTAAATATGTCAAGTTGCTGTGATCAACCCATTGTAATGTTTTTCAGTGATATTAAATTACTGAAAGAGCTGCAGTTTATTTTGTATTTTTATAGGTATATTTTACATGTTTTAAAAGTAACTTCAAAGTAAAGTAATAAGTAATCGGATTACTTTTTACATGAAGTAATTAGAATGTAATCAGATTACAATTTTCGAGTAGTAGTCAGTAATTTGTAATCAATTACTTTTTTAAAGTAACTTACCCAACACTGCTCGCATCCAATACCTCAGTTTGTCAAGGGGGGCATGCATGAAATGTTCCTGAATGAAAGTGAAACTGCCGAACTGCAGTTAAAGTCGACAAATTAAAAATTAAACACCCGAAATTACATGAAACTCCGGAGGAAAGCGCGGTGACGCAATGACGTTAATGGAATTATGTGATATAACATGTAAAACGGGTTCATGAAAGGAACATTCAAAAAGCGACTCATGTAAACACCTTAATCATATTATTGTCTTATTCAGATTAAGGCAAGTAATTTGATTACTGATGTCCATGTAAACGTAGTCACTGTCCCGTTGTGTAAATCCCATCACTGTCCTTACAGTGCCCGAATTCATGTACACGACCTACTGATCCACAACCTTGCGAGCTGATTGATATGTAACTACTGTTACTAGGCACTTCAGGGGATCTTTCACTGACCAAGAGCTGATCATCTCTCAAAACTGCAAAATTCTGGTCAGGTAAAGGTCCAATGAAATTAAATCTTGACCAATCAAATGCTGTCATCATCAAATCTTGACCAATCAAATGCTGTCTAGTATCTGACATGCCCCACCCCCTTCTCATTTGCTTTTCATTTGATGCGCTTGAGCTCAACCACACTCACTGGCAGAGCTGTGATAAAAACTAAATGCTATTGGCTGTTTTTTAAAAGGGGAGGAGCTACTTTATGTCCCGCCCTCGCTTAGTTTTTCAGCTGAAATTACGTCAAACATTGAATAAAAAATGCACATTTCAAAGCACTTCACGAGACCTTTAATGGACCTGGCTGACCTATCAATCTATGGAGATTGTTGCATTCTTGAATGTGGTAGGCCTATTGATATTTTCACACCAGCTCTGTAAATCTAATGTACGTTTTTTGGAGAGAATCCAATGCTCTTTTGGGTATCTAAAACTCCATAAACACTCCTAAAGCGGAGGGATAAAGTGCTGAGGCCAGGTTTTAAGAGTTTGTACTTCTTACAGTAGCACTGAAGCATCTAATTGCTTACAGGACACTGCTGATGGTGGGGATGGATTTTTTGTGCTCATGGCAAGAGACTCTAAATCAGATTAGGAAGCTGTGCACCCATTAGGTGCTCCCAACAATGGGTATGCAGCTTTTGTTCGGCACACTGCTGAATTTAGCTGAAAATAAAGTTTGTGTATTTGGCAGGCCTGGCTGTAGAGTTTTAGAAAATGCAGTGGTGCAGAGCTTGGAGATCAATGACCTAGACGTGCATTAAAACAGAGCTACCAACATGGCTGGGATACAGCAATTCGAGCGCAGGTGAAAAACAAATGAAGCTGGCATTAACTGACTAAACACTATTCTGCGAACATCCAAAGCCATGGTCATGGTCTGAAAAGGGAAATCCTTAAAAATGTTATAAAAAAGTCTTTCCTAAAAGGGTTTCTTTAGAACTCTGTCAGTAGCTATGTTTCTATCAACCAATTTTATTGCACATTTTGGATATGCACATAAAAAAAAACAATGGAAAAGCCAAGATGCGGTAAGATTTTGAAAATGTGCATAAGAAACATACGCACATAACTGAGTAGGATAAACTTTTTATTCGATAAGAAAAGATGCGCATAAATTATGATAGAAACACTTTTAAAAAAGTCATGTAATTTTGTTATAAGAGATCATGTGATGATAAAAATGTCTGTGAATGGACAAACCAGCAGGCTGAGCACGTTGTAAAATGTCTGAGATGTTGTTTTGGTCATTCTAAAACGCCTTAACCATTTCAGTATTAGTGTTATTAATTACCTCCAGAATTGTCAAGAGCGTCTGTGTTCCACGTCTCGCCTTCAAACGCCACCACACGCTCATAGCGTGTCGGCATTTATCTTCTGAAGCACAAGTCATTTATTAAATAAAGAAAAGATTTACGCAGCTTCTCCTACCGCAGCAAATTCCGTTTTTACTTTTGATATTTGGCGCCAGATAATCAGGAAGTGACCATTTTGTTGGATGGAAACGCTGCTTTATTCGCACGTCTTTTATGCGATATTCCAGTTTTGTGCATTATTAAAATTTTATTTGCATCTTTGGATGGAAACATAGCTAGTGTTCACTTACCGTCAAGTTAAGACTGGGAAATTAATTGAAATGAAATTGCAAAAATGATGAAGTAAATTTAAGATTGTCATGAACATTTTGTCAAGGTAGCACAATTCTGTGAAGTCTCATCTGAAGCTACGTCTACACTAATCTGGATAAATATAAAAACGCTCCATATACACACTATTGTTTTCAATTTGTTTTCAATGCGCACAGATGTAAGATGCTTTTACCTGCATCATATCGGCCTGACGTTTATTTACTTTCCATCTCTTTGAAACATCGAAGCAAAATGTCGCAACTGTGGTCTGCTTCCGCCACTAAACAACAGCTCCCAGCAAACATTCCATGTCCTTTAAAGCAGTGGTCCCCAACCTTTTTATCACCGCAGACCGGTCAACACTTGACAATTTTACCGCAGACTAAGGGGTGGGTTTCGTAGGTTGCTAGGTGACCATCAACCGTTTTCTCAGAGGATGACAAGCTGATGCAAGTTTTATTTATGGAGAAAATTACAAAGCACTGCAGTGTTTGGGTGTTCTGTGTTTGTCTGAGATAAGTAGTCTACCGAAATGTGTATATTCCATACAAAGTATGAAGCTCATCAGCCAGTTCTTGTCACGTGACTTGCGGTGCGCTCACGGCATTCATTCATCTGGGAGCTTCTGGAAGGCGCAAGCGTGTCACACCACTTAGTTGCGCCCACAAGCCGCGCACCTCCATTGAAAATAACAAACTTGCGCAAACTCTAGAAAAGATGCGATATGCGAACGGCCACTAAAACGCCGCCGTCATTTGCGATCTCCAGCAGTTGATCTTCTTGCACAGACATGGTGGATTCACCTGATTTGTTTACAAATGGGTTTCGGATCTATTCCTTGGCAGTTAGCGGGGTCCCTCACTGGGCCTTTTCCCCTTAGCAAAGAAACTTTCCAAAGGCGTCTGTTTTTTACTCATTTTGCTGCTTGTGGGTTAAATTTGGATGCTCAAGTGACCGAGATGTAAGTGAGAGAATACGGTCATTTTTCAAAATAAAAGATTTTTCAGAATAAAAGATCCCTCAGACTCAGATGATAAATAAAACGGAAATAATAATTAATGATTTCTTGTGAGGCCCGGTACCAATTGATCCACTGACCGGTACTGGTCCGCAGCACGGGGGTTGAGGACCACTGGCCTATATGATATATAGTGTCATATTGCACAGCCCTAAGCACAATGCGATATTGTGCAGCACCTGAAAAAATAGTCCCCAGCTAGGTAACTATGAGATGACAGCAAAGTCATAGCATAGCTTAGCTCCAACTTTCTTCAATACTGCCTGGAAGTTTCTAACATACCTAGAAAGAGCTTGATTAGCTGGTTCAGGTGTGTTTAATTGGGGTTGGAACTAAAATATGCAGGACACCGGCCCTCTAGGACCGAATTTGGACACCTCTGGTCTAACCCGATTCATTTATGCTAAGCTAAGCTAAAAGTGATCGACTGAACGGATTCAAAAATGGTAAAACTCAACTATTTAACTCTAGGGAAGTTGTAAAACAGGCCAATTTCCCCCCCAAAAATGTGGAGTGTCAAATTAAACAAGCAGTTCCATAGAAATGCTGTTTTGCAGTTCAAGTTTGATTTATTTCAATAAAAATGTCAAATGTTGAAGAATGTGATTCAATTGCAGGGCAACTTGAGAAGACTTTGATTAAACCACTTGATTAAAATTGATTTATTGATCTCCGTATGAATGTTTTGAAGCCTCAGAGTTTTGGCTAAATTGGCTTTCAATGAATTGAGACCAATCCCTCTATTTCATACGTCTTGTGGGTTGGAATGGCATGAAGGTAAGTAGATGAGGATATAATTTATCCTTGGGAGCTAGCTAAATCTTTAAATATAAATGAATTTCAAGTGTAAAATTATGAAATTCATAGATTTTAGGACCATTTAAAGCATTTATAGCTATATCGTTTCAGAGTTGCACATAAAATGCTCCTTACAGTCTGTATGTGGAGTGTTTTTGGTAACACTTTAAAATCAGGTTCCATTAATGTATTTACTAACAGACAATGAACAGTGCACTTAATTACAGTATTTATTCATCTTTGTTAATGTTAGTTAATGAAAGTAAAGTCGTTTTGAGTTGTCAACAAGCACAACTTAAATGTTGAACTATGATTAATGCTATATACTGTATATACAGTTGAAGTCAGAATTATTAGCCCTCCTGTATATTTTTTTTACCCTATTTCTGTTTAACGGAAAGACAGATTTTTAAACACATTTCTAAAGATAATAGTTTTAATAACTCATTTCTAATAACTGATTTCTTTTATCTTTGCCATGATGACAGTACATAATATTTTACTAGATATTTTTCAAGATACTAGTATTCAGCTTAAAGTGACATTTAAAGTTTTAACTAGGTTAATCGGGTTAACTAGGCAAGTTAGGATAATTAGGCAAGTCATTATATAATTGTTCTGTAGACAATTGAACAAAATATAGCTTAAGGGGGCTAATAATATTGACCTTAAAATGGTTGTAAAAATATTGAAAACTGCTTTTATCCCTATCAAAATAAAACAAATAAGACTTTCTCCAGAAGAAAAAATATTTTCGGAAATACTGTGAAAATCTCCTTGCTCTGTTAAACATAATTTGGGAAATGTTTGAAAAAGAAAAAAGATTCTCAGGAGGGCTAACCATTTTGACTTCAACTGTATATAGTGCTGTACAATTATTGTTCATTCTTAGTTCATGTTAGTAACATTAACTAATACCAAACCTTTTTATAAAGTGTGACCATTTATTTTTTGCAATTGGTAATTTCTGGCAAAATTTTCAGTGATCTTTCTCATTATTTATTATTTTTCCCATATAAAATTACTTTTCTTTCTCTTGATTTTAGGTTGATTTAAGATGCTCTTGACAGGTTTTGTGAGATGCACCCATTCACCGATATATTTCTCTTTTATTTCCAGCATTAAGCTCTGACGTTTGCTGATGTGTGTGCCATCAAATTCTTCCATCACAGTTTTATGACCGTGATAATGTGGATTCTTGCAGGAAGATGATGTGGAGTGATATTTAAACCTCATGCCTCCGCAAAGCCATTCATGAGGCAAGCCTTGCTCCAAACCAACAGACCAGCATGGAGAAAGGGGTCCGAACACGGCAAGAAGCAGGAGCGGCAGATGAGAAAGACCCTCCGACTCAAGGGAAGACCCCAGGGAGTGCGGACCCGGGACATGATTGTTGCAAACGCAATGGCTTGATCAATACCCACAACTTAATGGTGGAGAGTAAGGAAGGACTAGTGTCAGTCTATTCGGCTCCGCAGTATCAGGGCCATGTGGTGTCCAAGGACAAAAATGGGACACCGGATAGTAGAGGACCCCCGCAGCTGCTGAACCCCAGCACCCTGCCGCAGGCTATAGACCCTTACTACAGGCACAACCTCATCCTGTACCCCGAGAGCGTCCTGAGAGCGTGGGGCGAGGGGGGCGACTGCTGCGAGACCACTTTCATTGAAGAAATGACCCCAGCCTCTTCTGGCTCGGCCATCACTAAAGATGGAGTTCTGTTCGCTGACAGCAAGCTTCTGGATCTCTCTATGGACGATGCCAAGATCCAGACGCTCTCCTACGATGTCGATGACGACGACGATGAATTTCAGGAACTGGAGGTGAGAGATTGCATGCTTTTACACCTTTAAATATAGCTCCCCAAAAAACAAACAAAAAAATCAGTTCCTCTGCCTCATGTTGTTCAAAACCTGTATGACTTCCTTGCTTCTGTGGAAGATTTTGGTCCAGAATAAAGAATATAATAAAGAAACATAAAAAAACGGTAAAAACTGTTGAGATCAATATTATTAGCCCCTTCAGAGTTTCACTTGCACTTTAAGCTGGATACTAGTATCTTCCAGAATAACTAATAAAATAATATACTGTCATCGTGGCAAAGGCAAAAAAGATTAGTTATTAGAAATTAGTTATTAAAACTGCAATGTTTAAAAATGTGTTGAGAAAGATCTTCTCTTTGTTAGACAGCACTTGGGAAATATTTGTAAAAGAATGAACATTTTCACATAAGGGCTATAATTTTCTTTTTAACTGTATAGATGTACAGAATTTGTGACCCTGGACCATAACTCAGTTAAATGGGTAAAACTATTGATTTTTCTTATATATTTTGAAAATGTCCTACCATAAATACAGTGGGTATGGAAAGTATTCAGACCCCCTTAAATTTTTCACTCTATAATATTGTAGCCATTTGCTAAAATCATTTATGTTCATTTATGTCCTCATTAATGTACACACAGCACCCCATATTGGCAGAAAAACACAGAATTGTTGACATTTTTGCAGATTTATAAAAAAACAACAACTGAAATATCACATGGTCTTAAGTATTCAGACCCTTTGCTGTGACACTCATATATTATACTCTTTCCATTTCTTCTGATCATCCTTGAGATGGTTCTACACCTTCATTTGAGTCCAGCTGTGTTTGATTCTACTGATTGGACTTGATTAGGAAAGCCATATACCTGTCTATATAAGACCTTACAGCTCACAATGCATGACAGAGCAAATGAGAATCATGAGGTCAAAGGAACTGCCTGAAGAGCTCAGAGACAGAATTGTGGCAAGGCACAGATCTGGCCAAGGGTACAAAAACATTTCTGCTGCACTTAAGGTTCCTACGAGCACAGTGGCCTCCATAATCGTTAAATGGAAGACGTTTGGTATGACCAGAACCCTTCCTAGAGCTGGCCGTCCGTTCTTGAATGGCCCAGCCAGAGCCCTGACTTAAACCCAATTGAGCATCTCTGGAGAGACCTAAAAATGGCTGTCCACCAACATTTACCATCCAACCTGACAGAACTGGAGAGGATCTGTAAGGAGGAATGGCAGAGGATCCCCAAATCCAGGTGTGAAAAACTGAATGGCTGTATTAGATCAAAAGGATGCTTCTACTAAATACTGAGTAAAGGGTCTGAATACTTAGGACCATGTGATATTTCAGTTTTTCTTTTTTAATAAATCTGCAAAAATGTCAACAATTCAGTGTTTTTCTGTCAATATGGGGTGCTGTGTGTACATTGAGGAAAAAAATGAACTTAAATGATTTTAGCAAATGGCTACGATTATAACAAAGAGTGAAACATTTAAGGGGGTCTACTGGTTTCTTCTATCTATCCTCTGATAATATAGTAGTTGACTTAGGTGAACCAAAAATTTGTCTAGAGTCCCTAATCATTCACTTTTAATTCGCATATGTCTTGCTAATATTTTCAGATTTTTTTGAAGCATGTCAAATTTAATTTCAAAAGATCATGAAAACATGATTAGATGTGATGGTCAGATGTGCAGAAAAACCACTCATGATCACAAAGTGCGGGGCAACAGTTGGCCGTTTTCATTTTTGTGCAATTGATCCTAATCAGAATCCTAATTAGATTCAGAATGATAAAAAATTAGCATGTACACTAATAGTCTACCAAAAATCAGTTCTTTAACAAAATAAATCCATAATCCATAAAAGTTTTATTGTCAAAAGTTATATGTTTTTTTTGTTTTGTTTTTAAATGCAAGCATCCATACATTTCACTCAGAATAATCTGTGTATTATGTGACTTGTGGTTTTAGAAAATTAAAACCTGCAGAGTATTTCAAAATAGCAGCGGGAGACTTGCACAGACTCATTCTCGTGTAATATTTAACATTTTATGACTGTACCAAGTCTTTTTTGGCTGCATTTTTCATATTTCTTGGGTCAAGAGAAGCTCAGAATATGCTTTTTATTTCCTCACTTATCATGAAAGTACTTGCTATGGCAGAAACAAATTTAAATCTGCCTTTAGGATGCTTTCCCAATCGTATATAACATGTGCACACTTCAGTGAGCCAACAGAAGTGCTGAAGGTGTTTACACGTGCTGGGCAAAATCAGGATAATTTAGGGAAAATCTGCCCGTGTCGATGTGTTTATTCTTAAGTCATTTATGACCTTAACGCTGATAAAGGCAAACATTTTAAGATGTTTACATAACCACACACATATTCGATTTAAGCATAATTGGCTTAAGAGCTTGCATGAAAAAATCAACTAAAAATAGACTATAAAGACAGAGAACTTTAAATATAGAGTCCATCATCTCACTCATTGGTTTAGCCCCTGCTTTATAATCGCTACAGAGGAATGAACTGACAATTACTGGCATATTTTATTTTCTGGTGGATGACCTTCCTGCCGGATTTAATAAAACATATCAAGAGTGGCAACATCATTGTTTTGCCCCTCCAACTATTCGAATTTCCATAGGTATGATTTGGGTTCAGTGGAAAAAAAATTAATATTGTGTATGACTCCCATGAGCTTGGATGACTGCATCCATACATCTCTGCAATGACTCAAATAACTTATTAATAAAGTCATCTGGAATGGCAAAGAAAGCGTTCTTGCAGGACTCCCAGAGTTCATCACGATTCTTTGGATTCATCCTTAATGCCTCCTCCATCTTACTTCAGGCATGCTCAATAATGTTCATGTCTGGTGACTGGGCTGGCCAATCCTGGAGCACCTTGACCTTCTTTGCTTTCAGGAACTTTGATGTGGAGGCTGAAGTATGAGAAGGAGCGCTATCCTGCTGAAGAATTTGCCCTCTTCTGTGGTTTGTAATGTAATGGGCAGCACAAATGTCTTGATACCTCAGGCTGTTGATGTTGCCATCCACTCTGCAGATCTCTTGCACGCCCCCATACTGAATGTAACCCCAAAACATGATTTTTCCTTCACCAAACTTGACTGATTTCTGTGAGAATCTTGGGAGAATCCATGTGGGTTCCAATAGGTCTTCTGCAGTATTTGTGATTATTGGGATGCAGTTCAACAACTGCCATTTTTCCAAATGATCAACTAGAAATTAGGTTATTATTTGTTGCTCTTACAACTGGGATCAACGACAAGACTTTTGTCAGGTACTATATTTTATAGCTTTCCGGTCAATGCTATAATGTTGCTTTCATATAAATTTTCCATCATTTTTAATGTCTTTCATGTTAAATATGATATTCAGATAACAACAATAAAAACACATCTATTTATTTATTACAGCAGCAGCAACAGTATTATTAACAATAGGTGAAATAATGTATGTTTAGTGTTTTTAAGTGGATAACATACAGTGGGTATGGAAAGTATTCAGACCCCCTTACATTTTTCACTCTGTTATATTGCACCCATTTGCTAAAATCATTTGTTCATTTATGTCCTCATTAATGTACACACAGCACCCCATATTGGCAGAAAAACACAGAATTCTTGAAATTTTTGCAGATTTATTAAAAAAGAAAAACTGAAATATCACATGGTCCTAAGTATTCAGACCCTTTTGACACTCATATATTTAACTCAGGTGCTGTCCGTTTCTTCTGATCATCTTTGAGATGATTCTACACCTTCATTTGAGTCCAGCTGTGTTTGATTCTACTGATTGGACTTGATTAGGAAAGCCATATACCTGTCTATATAAGACCTTACAGATCACAATTCATGGCAGAGCAAATGAGAATCATGAGGTCAAAGGAACTGCCTAAAGAGCTCAGAGACAGAATTGTGGCAAGGCACAGATCTGGCCAAGGGTACAAAAACATTTCTGCTGCACTTAAGGTTCCTAAGAGCACAGTGGCCTCCATAATCCTTAAATAGAAGATGTTTTGGATGACCAGAACCCTTCCTAGAGCAAACGAAGCTATCGGGGAAGAAAAGCTTTGGTGAGAGAGGTAAAGAAGAACCCAAAGATCACTGTGGCTGAGCTCCAGAGATGCAGTCAGGAGATGGGTGAAGATTGTAGAAAGTCGACCATCACTGCAGCCATCCACTAGTTGGGGCTTTATGGCAGAGTGGCCCGACACATGAAGGCCCACATGGAGTTTGCTAAAAAAACACCTGAAAGACTCCAAGATGGTGAGAAATAAGATTCTCTGGTCTGATGAGACCAAGATATAACTTTTTGCCCTTAATTCTATGCCGTATGTGTGGAGAAAACCAGGCACTGCTCATCACCTGTCCAATACAGTCTCAACAGTGAAGCTTAGTGCTGGCAGCATCATGCTGTGGGGGTGTTTTTCAGATGCAGGGACAGGACGATTGGTTGCAGTCAAAGGAAAGATGGATGCGGCCAAGTACAGGGATATCCTTAATGAAAACCTTCTTCAGAGTGCTCAGGACCTCAGACTGGGCTGAAGGTTTACCTTCCAACAAGACAATGACCATAAGTACACAGCTAAAATAACGAAGGAGTGGCTTCACAACAACTCAGTGACTGTTCTTGAATGGCCCAGCCAGAGCCCTGACTTAAACCCAATTGAGCATCTCTGAAGAGACCTAAAAATGGCTGTCCACCAACGTTTACCATCCAACCTGACAGAATGCAGAGGATCTGCAAGGAGGAATGGCAGAGGATGCACAAATCCAGGTGGGAATAACTTCTTTCAGCTTTCCCAAAAAGACTCTGTATTAGTGAAAATGGCTGTATTAGATCAAAAGGATGCTTCTACTAAATACTGAACAAAGGGTCTGAATACTTAGGACCAAGTGATATTTCAGTTTTTCTTTTTTAATAAATCTGCAAAAATCTCAACAATTCAGTGTTTTTCTGTCTATATGGGGTGCTGTGTGTACATTGAGGAAAAAAAATTAACTGATTTTAGCAAATGGCTGCAATATAACAAACAGTGAAAAAAATTTAAGGGGGTCTAAATACTTTCCATACCCACTGTATAAGATGAATTAGAGGCCAAGTGCTATAATCACACACTCATACACATCACTCCTGACATCACTTTGCAAAGGGTTTTAAAGGGATAGTTCACCCAAAACTGAAAATTTACTCGCTATTTACTCCAAACCTTTGTATGCTTCTTTCGTCTGTTGAACACAATAGAAGATATTTTGAAAAAGCTGTAAACATTGACATCCATAGTATAAAAAACAAATACTATGGAAATCAATGGTTGAATGTATACAGCTTTCTTCAAAATATCTTATTTTGTGTTTAACAGACTCTTAAAGGTTTGGAACCAGTGAAGGGTTTGTAAATGCTGACAGAATTGTCATTTTTGGGTGAGCTTTTTCACTTTAAAGCCTGGTTTATGTGTTTTGGAAGAGAGCCAACTGTAAGTAATTTTATGCATCACACAAATGTTTGGCTTGTAATCCTGATGCAAACCATACTTTTCCCCACTGCATTAAGAAAGGTGTGAGCTCTGTCATTGCTCCTGAATTAACACCGTCCTGTTATACGGTGCTGCTGATCATCTTGAGAGCGCTCACGTGCCTGGAGCTCTTTCTTGCCAGATGACTGAAAGAGAGAGAGAGAAAGAGGCTATAGAGAGTGCAGAGAGAGCTGGTTTGGACAGCCAGTTTCCTGCTGCTGCCCGCCTGTTTATGCCACCTGTTCAGAGGCCGATGTGCAGCTTCATAGAGCGCTGCATGAGTGGGCACTGCAGGACACAGTCTTACATGCAGATGTGATGTGTTCTGTGCCTCATCAGCTTCATTAATAATGTGACCTCCAGAAAAAAAGCCATATCTGTGGATTAAAAAGGAAACATTTGGTTTCACAAACAGGGTTCAGATTAGTTAAGTAATTAAGCAGCTTTTATAAAAATGACTGACTTGGAAAAACCAACATAGGCTCATTCTGAAAACGTAGCCCTATATACATTTCTGGAGATTGCAAATTATGTAGCCAGAGGTACGTATGGCTACATTTTGCCGTTCCTTTTCGTGCTAGCAGCTGACTGCTTACCTCCATATGGACTGCTTTCCTGCAGATACCAGTTTGTCCAATGGCTCGCCATGTATGTTGGCGGACTTGAGGCGCAGAGAGGAGTTGACCGCAACAACAGGGTTCGAGTCTGGTGGAGAACGCTTCCAGAAAGCAGGTAAAACAAAAGCCAAAAAATAAAATAAACAAGTAAATAACAGGGTGAAAATGTGGTAAAAATCGGGGAGCTTTTCCTTTTCTGGATTGCTTTTCAAAACACTGTCGGTTGGGTTTAGGGAAGTGGGTGATCACTGGTCAATTGGTGCTTTTTAAAACACTATTGGTTGGGTTTAGGAAAGGGGGTGGGTGGGGGTATCGGTCGGTTGGTCAGTCAGTCAGTAAGTCGACAGCGGCCTCTGGTGGATTTATGCGAGAGGACCAGGCGCGAATGGCACTTGAGAGAGAAATTTGAGATCTCAAAAAAGTGTACACAGCGGCCTCTGGTGGATTCACGAAAACAAAAACTGCAAAAAACGTACCTCCTGGGACGTATTTGGCGCTCTCCAGAAATGTATATAGCGGTACGTTTTCAGAATAAGCCTGGGTTAGGAAAAACACAGCACTGGTGTAGGGATGCAACAATTATAGATTTTTTTGGAACGGTTATAGTTTGAGGAAAAATTTATCTGTTAACAGTTATCACAATTATTATACATTCATTAATTTCATTGAACCGTTAGTTCATAAAATCACATGAAAACTGCTTATGTTTTAAAATTTTCAACAATTCACCTGACTCTCGGACTCTCTTCAAAACCTTCTCTGCTCTTCTTTGTCCTCCTACCCCTCCTCCCTCCTCAGACTTGACGGCTGATGATTTTGCTTCCTTCTTTGTACAGAAGACCACCACCATCAGCAGTCAGTTCATTGCTCCGCCTCAGATGGATCACGCTCCGACTCCTGAGACCTCGCTCCCCTCGTTCTCTGCACTAACGGAGGACGACATTGCGAAGATCATTGCCTCCAACCACCCGACTACCTGCCCGCTGGATCCTATCCCCACCCATCTACTTCAGGCTATCTCTCCATCGGTCGTCCCTGCACTCACACACATCATCAACTCCTCTCTAAACTCTGGTACATTTCCTACAGCCTTTAAGGAGGCTCGCATCACCCCGCTCCTAAAGAAACCCTCTCTTAATCCTGCACTTCTAGAAAACTACAGACCGGTATCTCTCTTGCCCTTCATTGGAAAGACTCTGGAGCGTGTCGTCTTTGACCAACTCTCATCCTTACTCAGAACAACCTCCTGGACAGCAAGCAGTCAGGCTTTAAGAGGAACCACTCCACGGAGACCGCACTGCTCTCGGTTGTTGAAGACCTAAGACTGGCTAGGGCAGCCTCTAAGTCATCGGTCCTCATCCTGCTGGATCTTTCAGCTGCTTTTGACACGGTTAACCATTGTATACTCCTTTCGACCCTCAAGACCTTGGGAATCTCTGATACAGCTTTCCAGTGGTTCCAGTCTTACCTCTCAGGTAGGTCCTTCAGGGTATCGTGGAAAGGTGAAGTCTCGGAATCGCAACATCTCAAGACCGGCGTCCCTCAGGGCTCAGTGCTCGGACCGCTGCTCTTCTTAATGTAATATCGACCACTGCACCTTCCAGAACAGCAAAAAACCTGGGAGTAATAATCGATGACCAGCTAACCTTCACAGATCATATTGCCAACACTGCCAGGTCCTGCAGATTCCTTCTCTACAACATTAGGAAGATCAGACCTTTTCTCTCAGAGCATGCTGCACAAATCCTGGTACAAGCTCTGGTCCTGTCCAGGCTGGATTACTGCAATGCTTTACTCGCTGGACTCCCGGCCTGCACTATCAAACCTCTACAGAAGATACAGAATGCAGCGGTAAGAGTGGTCTTCAAGGAACCGAAAAGAGCGCATGTAACACCCCTCTTTGTCAGGTTACATTGGCTCCCTATAGCCGCCCGCATCGAATTCAAAGCTCTGCTCATATCCTACAAGACCACCACAGGTTTAACACCCGCCTACCTTCACTCACTAATACAGACATATTTACCCTCCAGATCACTGCGCTCTGCTAACGAGCGTCGTCTCATGGTGCCGTCCCAAAAGGGTAAGAAATCACTCTCCCGCACTTTTCCACGATGGTGGAACGATCTGCCTCTTACAACACGTTTGGCAGACTCTGTGTCCATCTTTAAAAATCGCCTTAAAACTCATCTCTTCCGTCTACACCTGTCCCACGAATAAAAAAAATAAAAAAAATAAAAAATAAAAAAAACCTTGACTGCTCGTATACTGTGTTTTACCTACTCAAGACTAGTCCGATTTCACTT
>CAIGQV010019678.1:914884-929656 GCA_903798115.1 Danio jaintianensis | reverse complement strand
TTATTATCAGTATTATTATTATTATTATCAGTATTATTATTATTATTATTATTATCAGTATTATTATTATTATTATTATTATTATCAGTATTATTATTATTATTATTATTATTATTATTATTATCAGTATTATTATTATTTTATTATCAGTATTTTTATTGTTGTTATTATTGTACATTTAATTTAAATACAAATTGAGTACAGTGTATCTTTTGGGGTAATAAAAATATCAATTAATACTTGATAATACTAATATCAAGTATTATTTATATATATTTTTATTATTACATCTATCTATTATTCCAACCATATTAGCATTTCTACATCCATTACATAAAACATATGATTAAATTCAATTCAATCAGTTTCAATGAAAACTTACAACAATGTAATTTAAAGAGTAAGATAATACAGTAATAATAATAATAATAATAATAATAATAATAATTATTATTATTATTATTATTATTATCAGTATTATTATTATTATTATTGTTATTATTATAGATTTAATTTAAATACAAACTGAGTACAATGGATCTTTTGGGGTAATAAGAATATCAATTAATTGATAATTAATATTATTTATTTATTTATTTTATTATTATTATATCTATCTATTATTCTAACTAACATTTCTACATCCATTACATAAAACATATGATTAAATTCAATCAATATCAATGAAAACTTACAACAATGTAATTTAAAGAGTAAGATAATACGGTAATAATAGTAATACTAATAATTTCATATTATTATTAATAATAATAATAATAATAATAACAACAACAACAACAGAATGTCTAAATTTAAAGAAAATTTCAAGAATCTAAATAATTATTTCCCACTTTCTGTGCAATGGAAAATTTCCTTGGGTGTTAAATGTTTTTCAAGGCCAATAAATGACTTCTATTTTTAAGATGTAAGCTGTTTACAGTTGCCAAGCAATATATATCACGATCAATTATAATAATTTGAACGTTTCAATGTTTTACTGACTGGCAATTATTCACTAAATCTGCAGAAAGATCCACAGCTGAACAGCAGATTTCCAAAAGTCACAGAACTCTTTATCCAGTCCTTATTCATCTCACAGTAAGCGTTTAAAAAAACAAATATGCGTTTATGTAGTCTAACTTATGCTGAAGGGCAAAAGATGCAGAGTTTTCCTGGGTTTGCCACATTGTTTCATAAAGGTGACTAGAATACTGCAGTGTCAAATGTATTTATAGCTCACCGCAATGCTCTTGAGAGGAGAGAGATTGCTTACAGAAAGAGCGAGAGGTCATTCGCCTCAGAAGAGACTGCGATAATTGCAGTACTTTCACATATTTCCTCTTCTTATCAAACGCTTATTTTAAAGCATTCATTAAAAACCTGATGATTTCGATGATGTTCATTCCTGTTTGTTTGCGAGAAAAAAAATTAAAGGTGCTATATGTAAGTTTTTGACTCTTCTAAAGCATAAAAATACCATAATATGTTTGCAGATATTTAAGAAACATGCCAAGTGAACATTCTTGTTTATCTGAAAAACAATACTGAAGATATTCGGTTTTGAAAATGTCTGTTACGTGCCGGAACGCTGTCTTTGTTTTGGTTCTCTCAACCTGCCCACTGCCATGTTGGAAAACAGCGTATTCATTCAGAAAGGCTCTCAAAGCATGCGTCCGTGACCGAAATACGACCTCAGGTGGACAGTAGCAAACTCCGAAATGAGATGCAGATTCAGAGTTCCACATGAGATTATTAATTAGCAAATAATATAAATATTACAAGTGTAAACATTAGGTGAGCAGGTTACATTGTAACCGCGTGTCCTAACAACATGCTACTTGACGAGATATGCAGTGATAAGCAATATGGCTGTTTGCACCAGATAAAACACGACAGAAATTTACATACAGCCATTCAGAAGCACAGAATAGTGCACTCACTCACAAAATGGTAAGGTTTATAATCTAATGAATACATATTAAACCTCTTTAACATTATTAAATGTACATGCTGAATCACTGATATGTGTTGGCTTTGCACTGAGTTACAGTTCTAAAGTTCAGTATCAAACGGTTTATTTTATTTTCAAGATCTGAGGTGAACTATCTGCTGCTGCTTTCAGCAGTATGACAATAAATGTCTTGTAAAATGGCATTCAAACTCACATTATTAGCATTTAACACTGAGTAAAGCACATGAGGTGTACCTGAGGTGATCATTGTCAGTTTTAGAGAAGTAGAAGTCGTTTCTAATATATCAATTCGAGGTGTTGGTTAGAACAAAAACTCTTTTTAATATGGAGAATATTCCTTCCTTTCCTTCACTTAAGATAAGTCTTTTATATCTCCAGAATGTGTCTGTAAAGTTTCAGCTCAAAATACCTATCAGATTATTTATTATACCTTTGTGTATATTGGAAATTTGAGCTGTTTAGACTTTGTAGCTGTTTTGGTGCCTTTAATGCAAATTAGCTGCTTCTCCCAACCCACCGTTCCCATGTGCGTGTTCACTATTGCTATGATGGGTGTAGCTTCTCCTGCTGCATCTCACGCATAAGCAGCACAGTGAAAGACAAGAATGAAGCAGATCTCCCTTACTACAGTAAGAACTTTCCCAACAGTTGTTTGATATAGTTGTGGAGTTAATTTAAGCCTTTCTGCAACAATGAGTCACACAAAATGTCATTATAAAGTTTGCGCTTGCTTACACACACACACACACACACACACACACACACACACACACACACACATTCACGTGCGCATTTAGCTTAGCACTGTTTGTGCACGGCAAATGTGACAGGATACACATTAATATACACTGCTGTATGGACATACGTTATGTTAATGTACAAAATAAATCTGATTTAGCGTCCACAACCCGGGATTGAAGAGTCTTCTTTTATAATTGTACTGACATGCGGCTGTGGTGAAGAATTACGAAGCGATTTTACTGTCTTTATTACAAACATGCACTGTTTTAGAAATGTTTTAAACTTGTAAAACTCATTCTTGAGGTGCAGATGATCACAGAGAGCTGAAGAGATCGTTTAATCCCAGTTGCTTTGTGCACGTCTTGTCTTGTGGATATGATTATATGCGTTACTACGGAGACATGTTAATACGCGGCTGTCAATCAATTCGGTGGGTGGGGAAACTGCACTCCTACGTCAAGTTGCGGTCGGCCTCAAAATGGGAGGGATTTGGATCCTATATTTAACGTCAGAATATGTAAAAAAAAAAAGAGACTTATTGTGTTTCTATCACTCCAATATGACTGTGGACACACTATACCTACACACAGTTCTGCCCAAACAGCTTACAAAAGAGGATTTTCATCATAGGTGCCCTTTAAAGCCTGCTTGAATAGGAAGTTGCTGAGACTTTTATTTCTCTATGTTGATGCACTTCCAACTGAAACATTTACATTTACATTTAGTCATTAAGCTGACGCTTTTATCCAAAGCGACTTACAATTGAGGTTCACAAAAGAAGCAATCAGTACAAGAGAAAACAAAGCATACATAAGTGAAATCGGACTAGTCTTGAGTAGGTAAAACGCAATATACGAGCTAAGTGCAGTCAAGGTTTTTTTTTGTTTTGTTTTTTTTAGTGGGTCAGGTGTAAACGGAAGAGATGAGTTTTAAGGTGATTTTTAAAGATGGACACAGAGTCTGCCAAACGTGTTGTAAGAGGCAGATCGTTCCACCATCGTGGGACCGATTCAGAAAAAGTGCGGGAGAGTGATTTCTTACCCTTTTGGGACGGCACCATGAGACGACGCTCGTTAGCAGAGCGCAGTGGTCTGGAGGGTAAATATGTCTGTATTAGTGAGTGAAGGTAGGCGGGTGCTAAACCTGTGGTGTTCTTGTAGGATATGAGCAGAGCTTTGAATTCGATGCGGGCGGCTATAGGGAGCCAATGTAACCTGACAAAGAGGGCTGTTACATGCGCTCTTTTCGGTTCATTGAAGACTACTCTTGCTGCTGCATTCTGTATCATCTGTAGAGGTTTGATAGTGCAGGCCGGGAGTCCAGCGAGTAAAGCATTGCAGTAGTCCAGCCTGGACAGGACCAGAGCTTGTACCAGGATTTGTGCAGCATGCTCTGAGAGAAAAGGTCTGATCTTCCTAATGTTGTAGAGAAGGAATCTGCAGGACCTGGCAGTGTTGGCAATATGATCTGTGAAGGTTAGCTGGTCATCGATTATTACTCCCAAGTTTTTGGCTGTTCTGGAGGGTGCAGTGGTCGATGATCCCAGTTGAACAGAGAGGTTGTGACGGATCTTAGGGTTGGCGGAGATGACGAGAAGTTCAGTTTTCGTAAGGTTCAGCTGTGGGTGTTCTGCTGAAACAGAATATTGAGTAGGGGCGGGGCTTTCTTTTGTGCATCATTCCCTCATAGCAAACTAACAATAAGAGAGGGTATTAATATACAGTTGCTATGGAAGCCATCAGGTTGACGTCAACAGAAGGACCGCCATTTCAAACACTGAAGCAAATGCTCAGACTTTCATTGAAGATTACCAAAACAAACAATTTTTTTCAGTGGATTAACTTGCACGGATTAATTATTCACCTAAGAACAACAATGTCAGTTAGTGAAATAAACATTGTAAATTTTGATGTTACGTAGACTTTTAAAAACAGCTTATGTCTTCATCTCAGTCTGTCTCTCGCTCTGTTTCTCTCTTTCATGCGATGCATCACGACTCAACACCCACAGCTCTCTAATTCTCTGTCTGAAAAAAAAAACTGGAATCCTTTCTCAGCTTCTGCTTCTTAAAATCTAAGCCTACACTAAAATCTATTCACCGCAACCCCTCTGCAAACCCAATCACATTATTTAGCCGGAGCATGTAAAAACCTCAGAACAGAATCAGTACACCTCTGACAGATCTCTCTTTTAAATTCATATTTTCTACAGGATGCTTTACCATAATATACAGTTGAAGTCAGAATTATTAGCCCTCCTGTATATATTTTTTCCCCAATTTCTGTTTAACGGAATGAAGGGTTTTTTTTCAACACATTTCTAATCATAATAGTTTTAATAACTTGTTTCTAATAACTGAATTAAAGGGACTAAGCCAAAAAGAAAATGAATGAATGAATATTAACTGATTTATTTTATCTTTGCCATGATGACAGTACATAATATTTGACTAGATATTTTTCAAGATACTAGTATTCAGCTTAAAGTGACATTTTAAAGGCTTAACTAGGTTCATTAGGCAAGTTAGGGTAGTTAGGCAAATCATTGTATAATGATGGTTTGTTCTGCAGACAATTGAAAATAAATATTGCTTAAAGGGGCTAATTATATTGACCTTAAAATGGCTTCAAAAAAATTTAAAACTCCTTTTATTCTAGCCGAAATAAAACAAATAAGACTTTCTCCAGAAGAATAAATATCATAGGAAATACTGTGAAAAAGTCCCTGCTCTGTTAAACATCATTTGGGAAATATTTGAAAAAGAAAAATGTTCACAGGATGGCTAATAATCATGACTTCAACTGTATGTGTGCATATATAAAAGATTAGTCAGTACCAAAGTCAAAACTGGAACTAATCTAACAAAAAATAAATAAATAAATAAATAAATAAATAAATAAATAAATAAATAAGATCACAGTCCAAAAAGTCAGTACACCCAATATGAATATGTTGGGTAAAAACTATTAAATACAATTTTTTATAAACAGGAAAACCAAGAAAACATAAAAAATATATAAATGTAGTTAATTTAGTATTTAAATTGTTTTTAGCAATAAATTTTTTTTAAATTTAAATGTATTATCTTTCTATTCCTAAACATGTTAGGTGACTAAACTCTTATTATTTAAATGATAAAACTGTTTAATAAAACTCTTTTGTTAAATGCTCCAAAATATATTGTCTGTATTCACTAGGGTTGGGTATCATTTGGGGTTATTTCGATACCGGTGCTAAATTGATACTTATAAACTTTTATTAGACAAAAAAATATTTGAGTCATTTTAATTGAACAATATAATAAAAGTTTAAAGTATACATTCATTCAATTTTATATATTGAATTGCATTAATATATTTCTTTTGATCATTTGTTTGTTCGTTAGCATGAATTTAAGATTTGCATTATGCAATTAACATTACATTAGCTTACTACTAACCTGTGGAAAGGCTGACATCAAAATCAGGGAACACCTTTTTTCTAGGGTTAGGGCTTGTGACTACGTTTACATGGACATCAGTAATCTAATCATTTGCCTTAATCTGAATAAGACAATAATATGATACGAGTTACTTTTTGAATGTTCCTTTCATGATCCCGTTTTACATGTTACAGCACATAGATCGATTAATGTCATTGCGTCACCACGCTATCCACGTTTCCTCCGGAGTTTCATGTGATTTCAGGTGTTTCATATTTAATTTTTCGACTTTAACTGCAGTTCGGCAGTTTCACTTTCATTCAGCAACATATTGTTCACAAACTGAGGTACTGGATGAGAATATTATGTAAGGATTGGTGGAAGAGTGTTGTTTTAATGGAATTTGATACTGCATGCCGAATGGAAAGACAAAACCTCCGCATTTCATGACGTGAGTGTCTGTGGTCCTTTAAGGTAATCAAAAATCGCTGTTTATATGGTAGACTCTTAATCAGAGTATTGTCTTAATCGTATTAAAATCAGAGTATTGGTGTCAATGTAAACATACTCGGTGAAAGTGTCTCAAGCTGTCAAAGACAGTACATTCCTCTGCCTTTAAGTTGATTCCCTGTACCCTCAAATTCCCTTTCCCCCGTTACACGCAACTTTTGTAAAGCATCTGCTTTACACGCGATCATGCGTGTTGATAAATCTGAAGGGAGTCGCTCACTGGATGCGCTGTACTGCGCGCGTTGCTTATGTGCATGTGTTCCCTAAGTAACAAGCATAGATATACTAGATGTCGCCTGGCCTATTGTTGTCTATTTGAAGAAATGCGTCAATAGAGCTGCCATTTTAGTACAGGGTAGCGCTCCTTTGAAATGAATGCAGGACCAAGGTGCAGTGGAGGACTGTGGCCATCCAGAGCCAGAGATATACACATATATACATATATCTATGATCAGGAATTTTCCCCCGTGGTCAGTACGCAAAAAAAAAAAAAAAAAATTATTATGAAAATTTTAATTTTACATCACTTTTCTACATCGATGGATCAGTGACCGCACAGGCATTGCCGATAAAGACTGTGTGTTTGTGTGCATGGAAATGTATTATTCTCCCTCCCTGTTAAATTTGATCTAATCCGTGTCGTGAAACACACCCCCTCTCCTGCTTTCACTTCTCATTCTAACGGAGGAAGCGATTCGTTTGTGAATGAATCCCCGTTATGAACGACTCGTTCACTTAGCCGACAATAATACAAGTTTCTAGCACCGCAGCATCTTGTTGTCATATTTCTTTTTCATTGTTTGCTGATTTTATTCAACAAAACTAACATAAGCCTAGAATTCAGTGCAAGTTGATGCTACTTTGCCTTATGATGAGTGCAGTAAGTGACTGTATTATCATCAATAACGTTACTTGTTGAGCACAAAAGTTTGTAACATGTAAAAAACGAAATCTTACCTATGAAATGTTCTGCCTTTGTGCTTTGTTTTCTTTGTTTGCTCGTTACTACACCCGTAAGCAGCGCTAAAGTCCAGCATCTTCACATTGGCACACTGTGTTGACTAGTGCGGTTGAATGATGTTTGTCCTGGGAGCCCTGTACAAATATGGCGGCGCTATTGACGCATGCTGAGGGTCCGTATGCGATATCTAGTGTATATATCTATGAGTAACAAGAACAAACGCCTAACATCGCTAACGGTTGTTGCTAGATCGGATATGGATGCGGCCAGAAGTTAACGAGAATTATTTATATTATTTATTAAATTTCCCATTTATTGTATTTTATTAACGTCTACCCCCACCCCAACCCTAAACCTAACCGTCACAGTAATGTAAAAACAGTAGTTGTACCGAGTATTATTTATGCTATCTATTAAATTACCCAATAAATTGTATTTTTTAACGCCTACCCCAACCCCAACCCTAAACCCAACCGTCACAGTACTGTAAAAATATTAATTATTGTTATACAGTGTCATAAAAAAATGCTGCTATATTGATGTGCATATCACACTTCCAGCCGGCCGCGTATCCGATCTAGACTTTACCCCAACAGTGTCCATATCCCTCAAAGTTGTTTAGAATTAAATGTTTAGAGATGATGTGACACAACGCGTACCTATGTGTGCCTTTGATGTACCCCTTGATGCTTCTTACGTCCTTGTCGCAGCACCGAAATTAGGCACCGAAATTCATATGCTGATTCGGTCCGGTGCATACCGGTTACATAGGTACGGCACCGGGTTTCGATACCCAACCCTAATATTCACTGAGAAATTTATACAAATATTCATTTTCAAAAGGAGGTGTACTCATTGACGCACTGTATACTATTAATGTCTAATGTTAAAATGTTAAAAAGTATGTGCAGGTTGTTAGTATTGAGTACATTTGAGGCTTTTTTTTGTGAAAACATTATCATATAGATTTGAATGGATGAATACCAAAATCTACACATTAATCCGGGTGATTAATTTACTTATGGTGGGTTTTGAGCGAGAGTGAGTCACAAAAAAGAGCAGTTTCCTGTGGGTTGTGGAGCTTCTTCCAGCCAGCGCGTGCTCTTTTAAAATGAATCACAGTTTTTTTTTGCTCTTGATTTCAGCTGCAGAGCCTTTCATTGGTCTTTCTTAGACGTCTCTTTCAATTAAAGATGTCCTTTTTGAGCAATTACTCAGCAATCAATAGAACACAAACTCTGCCGCATCAAAGCAACATTTCATGACCAAAAAATGCTTCGATAAAACCTCACAAATGGAGGATATGATGAAATCTACTTTTTATAAAAGCAGTTCATTAATACATTATAAGCATTACTGTAAGGAAATGTCCATATTTCAACTTTTATTCCACCTTGTGCCTATGTATAACCATAAAACAGTGAAAAAAAAGTTTCTTTTTTTTCATAAAAAGGACATATATTGATCAACCGAGGCTGATTACCTGCATTTAGATTCACTCTTCAGGTCAGTCTCATGTTTATGTATTTCAGGGACAATGCATTTGTTAGCTATGTTTGGTTCAAAGTCTTTGTTTACATCCTTATTTTGCTCCCTCTACAGACTCAAACACCAGTCTCTTGTTCCCATCTAAAGGGCTGATTTATACATCTGACCCACAATACCTGCCTTGCGTGTAGCCATGCCTTCATACTTCTGCATGCTGTTTGTGTTGCTCTGCAATAACACTTCCGAAACGCTAGCTGGCAGTAGGCTTTTATGTTCCTCTGTGTCGAGTTTCTTCGTGGGTGTTTTGTTTTTTTCTGAACGCTACCTTACTGTACAAGAAGCTAAAACACCCTCATTCAGAGATGGGAACTGGCAGATGTAAAACAACTTTAATCATAAGATAAACACAAAACAAAAGTCTCTATCTGGAGCTCCTTCACGGGACTCGACACTTGTAAACACTCGCTCCATCGGGCTCGTGGCTCTCAGCACCGCCCACACTCGTCACCGCTACCAAGCCGACCAATCACAGAGCTTGTGCTACGCGTCGTTGCAATGTGTAGTTAAATTTTTTGAGAGGTGCGCATCAGCGTCTGCGTTAGCCACGGCGAGGGCTATGCGACCGTGCGAAGGCTGCGCCGGAGCATACACGTGTGCTTGACACAGAAGTATAAATCAGCCTTAAAGGTGACTACCGCTGAATAAACACTATTATTATAGAAGATAGTATTTAATACATAGAAACAGCTACTATAAACATTGAAAAGAAGTTCAAACAAAGGCATATAGTTTAAAAATAGTGTTAAATGTGCCCTTAAAATGATGACATTATAATATATGAAAAAACTGCACTTTCAGCCACAACTGTTTGCTATGGCACAAATAATAGATTCATGAGATTCATAGAGCTGTGATGATGAATCATTTGATTCTGAGATTTTCCAAATGTATTGCAGTTCTCTCTTGAATCGATTCTGAGCTTAGTTTTTTCACAGCAGATGGCGGTGTATGCTTCACAAACAGCCAAACTTTGCTTGCATCTAATTTATTACAAAAATCACACTGTAAAAAAAACTAGTTGTAAAATGAATGGTGAAAAAAACATCAGCTGTGGTTGCCAGAACTTTACCGTCAAAAATACAGTAAAAACAATAAAATAATCTTAAAATTTTTAGGGTAAACTAGCATATTTCAATAATATATAGTATTATACACCAGTGTTTTGACATCATACCTTTGTTACACAGACAAAAACACAACTATAAGCAAGTGGTGATGAGAAATATAACACATAACATATAATGAACCCAAGCTCATAACAAGCAACATTTCCCAGGAGCAGAGAAACACACTAATATATAGAAGGTGCTCATTGTCATTCACACAACTACTAAACACATCATGGTAACACATAAAATTAAAATAATGCAATAAACATTATTTATCAACATTATATGTAACATAAAACTCTAATGTACATAACTGATGGGAAAAAGTCTAAAAAGATTACTATAGTAAACAAATAAAAGCATAAAAAGTAAAGTGTTATTAAACCCATATATTAAAGAAATGTACTGTTAACCAGGTTACGGGTTTTTAGCATTCTTATAGTTTTTTTACGGTTGAAATTACTGTCTTTTTTTTTACAGTGCAATTGAACCTATAATAATTATTAATACCGTTAGGAAAGGTTTAAGCGAATTGCAAGAGTCTTGTTACATGAAAAGGCAAAAAAACATTTTTTTCGACATTTGCTTTTGAAAACACTGTAGGTTTTGTTAAGGAAAGGATTTAGTTCAGTGGTTTCCTTCTCGTGAACGTGTATCTGAAATGTACCACAAAATGTACCCTAAGTGACATATTTCAGATTTGTAAAAAATAAAGACAGCGCCCTCCAGTGGATATGTCACCTGAAACATGCAATGAATTGTACCCAGAGCAATGTGTTTTACGTTTTGCAAAAATGTAGGCTGAGGCACGTATTTTCAATGAGCCTGGGCTGGACACATTAATCTTTAGCCCGCCTCCAGCGGAATAACAGGCAATATATAATGCATTAAGAAATAATTCTGTAAAAACAGAAAATGTACTGGCAGTTTATTATAAGGTTTTTGTAGCATAATATACAACACCAATCCAGGCAATATATCACTTTAAACTAATAAAAATGTTAATAAAAGTCACTTTTTCAAACTTTTCAAGGTTAAAGGTTGTTGGAAGAAAGATCAAGGTCCCATAATGCAACTCAAAAACAAAAATAAACAAAAAATAATAACATGAATCATAAAATACGGAAAACTGCAAATTTACAGATATTCTATTATTTTTGTTGGTTTTATTTAGGGAATTGTTTAGGCCAATGGTTTGCTTCTTGTAGATGTGTATCTGAAACGTACAATAAAATGTACCTAAGTGACATATTTCAGATTTGTAAAAATCATAGACTGTAAAAGATATGAACATAGTATCCGTGACGTCACCCATTGGTTTCTAAAGAGCGCAAATGAAGCTACAAGTGGGCGTGGCCAACCGTCGACATTTTGTTCACGCATCATCATGCCAACCGGGGGTAACCGAAAAAGTGCAAAGAGGCAGAGCGTGAGCGGGGCTACAGATGCCTGCTAGCATTTTGCTTAGACTGGCTTTTCTTTGGGAGAAACGCATAATACTTCATTACCTGCGATTCGTTTGTGTTCTGACTACATGTGCTTGGTTGTGTACTATATCAATAAAGTGCTTAGTCTTTTAAAAACACTGTTGTAATACATTGAGCCACTAAGCATTGTTCTTATGACGTTTTTCTACAGGAGGAAAATGCGAATTACTTTCAAATGCTTCAAATATAGTCTGTGTTAGTAAATGCAAGGCTATTTATAAAAATCCAGGTATAACACTGTATGAAAACGTTTCAGATGACTATGATGATGTTTTATACCCTACAGCTAATGAATCTGTCAGACTCTGGAGTGAATTCAAGTTCTAAAGAAAATTATAAATGATAAATGATCTTAAATAAAACAAATACATTTATAGATATGATATATAAGTGTATAAGAATTTCACTCACCTGGGAAATGGAGGCCACTTGAATGGTTTGTGAGCACAACTAAGTGCACACAGCATGCCATATAATCTGATAATTGTAAGAAATAATTCCAAAAGGCAATTGACTGTGTAAAGCCACATAAAACAAAACAAAAATACGATGTATATGCCGAGTTCAGCGGCTAATCAGCCGGAATCAGCTGATGTGACGAGACAGCGAGCAGCCAGACCTAGCTGTCACTCAAGTGGCCACGACCTTAATTATGCAGACTTAAAATAACTCAATATAAATTAAACGGATGAGTTATAAAAAAATTCACCCCCCTCACAGTTGTCATGAAGTGTAATATTAGCTATATACACTAAAACCATTTTTTGTACCAGGCTGTAAACACCTTTTTTTCTGCTGTAAAGTTGGCCATTTTAACATTGAGGTTAACAGAAGTGTGCTCTATTATGGAGCCAGGCCTAGCGGATTTCCGATGAATTGCAGTTTCAGTTACTTCCGTATTAGCTTCACGAGGGAGAGCGGGATGTTGCCGCTTGGTAAAAATCTAGGCATCGCCCTCTAGTGGATATGTCATCTGAAACATGTTATCAAACGTTCCCGGAGCAATGCTTTTTACACTTTGCAAAAATGTAGGCTGAGGCACGTATTCAGTGAGCCTGGGCTGGACACATTAATCCTCAGTCCGCCTCCAGCAGCGTGTGGGTGTTAGAATGTTCTGAAAAGGAATTGCCTACCATTGCTCAGCCTTTCTTTTTGCCTCCAAACAAAGAACGAAAAAGAACTTTGAAGTTAATCAGGGTCTTTCGGAGGTTGCACACAGCTTCAGTCAGACGTTCTAGAAGCTCATAATTCATGCACAGTTCTAAGGTCTGAAGAGATTGTGAAGTCATTGAAGAGAGAAGCCAAGCCAGTCAGCTGAGATTATGGCAAAACATTGTACAGTGCTAATATCTAATTTTATTTGAATATAAAATTGATATAAAATATTGGTAACACTTTACCTGAAGGGGTGTTCTATAATCATAATCTAAATGAGATTTGTATGCATGCTTATGACAACTGTTAGTAAGTGTCATTTGCTCAGTTATGTCATTTTAAATACAAAGATGGCATTGTTTCTTATGACAGCTTGACATAAACAAATACATCACAACCAGTCTTCATCTTTGTCAACTTGACATTACATAGACAACATAACTTGTCATAAATCTGTCATAAACATGATTGTCATGAGTTCATTACAATTGTTGTGAATATTTTTCTGATCACGTTTTCAGTGGAACAAACTGTATTTGTCATTAAAAAGTCTCATTAAAAAGTGTCATAGCTCTGTCAAATCATTTTTAACAGCATCATTAATATTTAATGACATTTTAATGACAAATTCAGCTTGTACCACTGTATTAATGACGCTGTTATAATATTCATGACACATTTATAATGGCTTCATGAAGATCATGTTTATGACAGATTTAGGACAGAAGTTTTGTTGTCTTGGTAATGTCAAGTTGTCACGACAAAGACAAAAACAGGTTGTGATGTATTTGTTTATGTCAAGTTGTCATAAGTAACAATGTCATCTTTGCATTTAAAATGTCATAACTGAGCAAATGACACTTAATGACAGCTGTTCGAAGCATGCATAAAATCTCCTTTACATTCCTGATTGTCATGCCATGATTATAAAGGTTTATCTATCTATCTATCTGTCTGTCTGTCTGTCTGTCTGTCTGTCTGTCTGTCATAAGATAATGTTTTTCAGTAACAAGAAATCAAATGAATTACTGTTTCCCCTGTTACAACGGCGTTACCGTTACTGACAATAAAAAATGTGCGTTACTATAATTGAGAACACTGAAGCGGTTTTCATGCGAGCAGCGACTCTCTCAACCTTAGGACCTCTCTTTCTTTGGGGTGTGTGTGTGTGGACTGGGGCGGGACACATAAGCAACCAGTGATGATGATTGGTGTGTCTGTGAACGTGGTGTAACTGAGAATGTGATGATTGGCTTAGATAGAGTACATTTCCATCGTTTGCCAATCAGAGGCAGAGTAGGGCGGGTGTTCACACAAGCACACACACAGTCAGTGGCACACACCAACGACCAAGAGTCAGAACGATGGCAAGTCCAACAAGTTCAAAGGTAGCGTCTGCAAACTGGAAATATAAGCACTACATTTCCCTCGTTGAGGTGAAAGGCAAGAATGTTTATATATCGTGCAACTTATGCCCAGGAAAAAAGAGTCTCTCTGCATTGGTGGTCTAATCTAATGAAGCACCTCACGTCATCACATGCCACCACAAAATGAGTGGCTACGCAGGTGATAACGTGAGCTCTGCTACCAAAAGGAGGAGATGAAGCAACGACGTCAAAGATAAATAAAACTTATCTAAATAAAACTTAATTTTTCTCCACCGCAAACACTTATTACTCAGACAGAATTAATTTCCTATGCCAGCTAACCCTGATAGTACATTTCTCTCCGGTATTTACTCCAGTTATACAAAGAAAAATGTAAACACACTTTTTCAGCAATTGTAATGTAAAAAAAATCATTGTGTATGAATTTAGAATGTGTGTGTGTGTGTGTGTGTGTGTGTGTGTGTGTGTGTGTGTGTGTGT
>CAIGQV010019678.1:896104-914784 GCA_903798115.1 Danio jaintianensis | reverse complement strand
TGTGTGTGTGTGTGTGTGTGTGTGTGTGTGTGTGTGTGTTAAAGGCTCAGTGTAATACAGTTTGAATGGTCATGTATTATAGATCTAGTGTGTATCTAGCTCCAGGTCTTTTCATCTTCTCACTGGGTCTGGTGAGAGGCTAATGGATGACCGAAGTGAAAGTTATCCGCTGCTGGGATGTTCTATGTGAATGAGCCAGGCGTGATGTGCCTTGAGGGAGGCCAAAGCAGCCTCTTTGAACAGCTCTTTTTCTATTCTCTTTCACTGGCGTCATTTTTAAAAGGTTATTGCTGTCTGCAGATGTAATTGCATCAGACTTCTAAAACTTTTAACTTCGAGTCATATTAATGTTCCCACTGTTATTCTATTTTTAAAGATCCTTAATTTTGTTTTAATATAATTGGTTTGCTTTAATTTCCTCACAATATTCACTGGAGCATCTGCTTTTTTTCTCACAATGTCTGAAACAGTTAGTTTTCGGATTCACTCTCTAAACCCCGCCTTTCTGGGAGCCTTCTTTGCTGTGATTGGTCAGATGACCCACTCTGAATTTATTTAACCGAATTTCAGCTCTGCAAACAGGGAATCTGAAGTTGCTGAGACTTTTTTTTTTTTTCAGTATGTTAATGTACGGGGCGACACGGTGGCTCAGTGGTTAGCACTGTCAACTCACAGCAAGAAGGTCGCTGGTTCGAGTCCCGGCTGGGTCAGTTCTGTGTGCATTTCTGTGTGGGCCAGCATTTCTGTGTGGAGTTTGCATGTTCTCCCCGTGATGGTGTGGTTTTCTTCCGGGTGCTCCGGTTTACCCCACAGTCCAAAGACATGCACTATAAGTAAATTGAGTAAACTAAATTGACTGTAGTGTATGAGTGTGTGTGTGTGTGAATGAGAGAGAGTGTATGGGTGTTTCCCAGTAATGGGTTGCAGGTGGAAGGGCATCTGCTGCGTAAAACATATGCTGGAATAGTTGGCGGTTCATTCCGCTGTGATGACCCCTGATATATAAGGGACTAAGCCGAAGGAAAATGAATGAATGAATGAATGAATGTTGATGTACAACTGAATCGAAATATTGAGTAGGGGGCAGGGCTTTCTATTGAACATCATTCACTCATAGCAAACTAACGGTAAGAGAGGGTGTGGTTAAGGGTATTAATATACAGTTGCTATGGAACGCGGAAGAAAATGGTCAGACTTTAAATTGAAGATTACCAAACAGTGGATTTTTTTTGTGGGTTAACTTGCACTGCTTAATTATTCATTTTAAGAATAACAACGTGAGCTAGCAAAATAAACATTATGAATTTTGATTTAACACAGACTTTAATGTTAGTTTGTGTGTTTTTTTTTCTTTCACTGGTTACTAATTACATCTGTGCACTCAAAAAATGGCATCTGCTGTTTGTTGAAACTACTTATTTAAAATAAGCTGAAGCTTGAGTTTTTTTTGGGGGACAACTTAATTGTTTTATGTTTAATCCACTTAAATTTGTAAAAATTAATAAGCTAACTTAATTGCTTCATGTTGTCCCAACACAAACCAATCTTGTGGAACCGAGCATTTTTTACATTGTGAATTGGAGGATGTATTATCATGTTTGTATTTGAGTTGCTTCACCAAAGTAAAATTGCTTTATATTGTATTGTGTTATTTTCCCAGTGATGGGTTGCAGCTGGAAGGGCATCCGCTGCGTAAAACATATGCTGGATAAGTTGGCGGTTCATCCCGCTGTGGCGACCCCAGATTAATAAAGGGACTAAGCCGAAAAGAAAATGAATGAATGAATGTATCGTGTTATGTATAATATAAATTACACACATTCTGGTTATTTTCTGAAGCAAATGTGAGTGTGGTATAGTACTGACAGTGGATTTTTAAGTTAGCCATTAATTATAATATATTTTTTTTTGCCTGCTGTGTAAACGTAGTACTCCTAATCACTTATAAATGTCAAATACAACCTCTTCATGATAATCAGCATAATCTGACACCTCATGTGTATATGATAAAGAAGTCATGACAACATGTGTTTTATGTAAATTATAATGTAAATTTAAGAAATTAAGTTAGAAATATGATTAACTTAGTTTAAGTTAATGTTTAAGTCAGTTTAATGTAATTTAAGGTTTATTAACCGAGGTTAATTTATGTTATATATTTTATAACCTTATAAATAACATTAAAGCATCTCTAATTGTAATGTTGGTCACTTTATTTTCATGTACAATTCTTGATATTAACAAACCATTAACTAAGCTGCTTATTAATAGTTAATAGTAATGTAGTGTTGGGTTTAGGTATTGGGTAGGGTTAGGGATGTAAAATAAGATCATACTTTATAAGTGCTAATAAACCATTAATGTCTTTATAATAGGCAGGTAATAAGCCAGTTGTTACGGTCATTAGCTATGTGAACACTCCACCTTCTATTCACTCGGACTTCACCTCCCATCATGCTTTTTCCCCTCACAACGAAAACCGATCTTACCAATCTGTACACTGACACGCACACAGCTGCTGATCATTGACACTGATGACATACACTACAGGTGCTGGTCATATGATATGATTTTATTTCACTAATTCCACTCAATAAGTCAAACCTGTATAATGTATACATTTATTCCACACAGACTGATATATTTCAAGTGTTTATTTCTTGTAATTTTGATGATTTTGATGACAACTAATGAAAACCCCAAATTCACTCTCTCAGAAAATAAGAATATTGTGAAAAGGTTCAGTATTGAAGACACCTGGTGCCACACTCTAATCAGCTAATTAACTCAAAACACCTGCAAAGGCCTTTAAATGGTCTCTCAGTCTAGTTCTGTAGGCTACACAATCATGGGGAAGACGGCTGATTTGACAGTTGTCCAAAAGACAACTATTGACACCTTGCACAAGGAGGGCAAGACACAAAAAGTCATCGCAAAAGAGGTTGACTGTTCATAGAGCTCTGTGTTCAAGCACATTATTAGAGAAGCGAAGGGGAGGAAAAGATGTGGTAGAAAAAAGTGTACAAACAATAGGGATAAACGCACCCTGGAGTGGTAGAAAAAAAGTGTACAAGCAATAGGGATAAACGCACCCTGGAGAGGTAGAAAAAAGTGTACAAGCAATAAGAATAAATGCACCCTGGAGAGAATTGTAAAACAAAACCCATCCAAAAATGTGGGGGAGATTCACAAAGAGTGGACTGCAGCTGGAGTCAGTGCTTCAAGAACCACTATGCACAGACGTATGCAAGACATGGGTTTCAGCTGTCGCATTCCTTGTGTCAAGCCACTCTTGAACAACAGACAGCATCATAAGCGTTTCGCCTGGGATAGACTGGACTGCTGTTGAGTGCTCCAAAGTTATGATCTCTAATGAAAGTAAATTTTGTCAAACATCAAACAAGTCAACCGTTGCTTGAGCTCCAGTGTAAAGTTTCCACAGGCAGTGATGGTTTGGGCTGCCATGTCATTTGCTGGGGATGCTCCACTGTGTTTTCTGAGGCCTAAGGTCATCGCAGCTCTATACCAGGACGTTTTAGAGCACTTCATGCTTCCTGCTGCTGACCAACTTTATGCAGATTTCATTTTCAAACAGGACTTGGCACCTGCACACAGTGCCAAAGCTACCAGTACCTGGTTTAAGGACCATGGTATCCCTGTTCATAAGTGGCCAGCAAACTCGCCTGACCTTAACCCCATAGAAAATCTATGAGGTATTGTGAAGAGGAAGATGCGATATGCCAGATATGTCAGACCCAACAATGCAGAAGAGCTGAAGGCCGCAATCAGAGCAACCTGGGCTCTCATAACACCTGAGCAGTGCCACAGACTGATTGACTCCATGCCAAGTCATTCAGGCATATGGAGCCCAACTAAGTAGTGAGTGCTGTGCATGCTCCTACTTCATGTTCATACTTTTCAGTTGGCCAAGATTTAAAAAAATCTTTTCTTTGTATAAAATTAATATTCAAATTTTCTGAGATACCGAATTTTGGGGTTTCATTAGTTGTCATCAAAATCATCAAAATTACAAAAAATAAACACTTGAAATTCATCAGTCTGTGTGGAATGAATGTATACATTATACAAGTTTGACTTCTTGAATGTGATTAGTGAAATAAATCAACTTTTTGAAGATATTCTTATTATATGACCAGCACCTGTATATAAACACTAAACAATATCCCACAATGAAGGTGTGTGAGTGTAGTGTCAGAGTCTTTGCCAGTGTTTTTTGTTTTATATCTTGGACTGTCTCATTTTTTTTTTATGATTGTTTCACACCTGCCCCAAGCATTGCCTTTTTGTGGGTTACTCTATTGGATTACCCTTTCTAGCACTGTTTGTAAATGGAACTCCACCTCCGTTGCCACGCCTCATTTTTACACCAGTAGTAAATGGTGTGAATTGTTACTTAAACTAAAGTGTTACCATAAGATTGTGCTTTATAAGATTGTGGTCCCCTTTTTAAAAAAACAGCTAAAAAACAGGAAATGTCCATATTTACCAGCTCCGCTCATGCACAGCATCACAGAAAACACCGTCTCGTCATCAGAGAGATTACGATCAAAATCTAATTTTAGAAGAATAGTCCTTACTCAACCTTAAACTGAGAGTAATTATTAAAACTAGGCCGATCAGTGAATGCCGTTCCAATTCCGTCCTGAAAATGAACTATGCGACAATCTGTTTTTGGCTAAGCTCGTGTGCATAATCTGATTCATTGCTTTTAGAGCGTGTTCTAACACAAACACAATAAGCTCCTTATGTAATGCTTCGGTGAATGTGGGCCTTGTAGAACATAAGCTTTGAATAAAATACCTGTGTGTTTTGTTTTTTTAACAACGTGTGGATCCTTTCAACAAAACAGTATATCACAACAGAGATTCACATAAGCCCACTTCACAAGTCAATATGCGTTTGTGCTGTAGAGGATGATTATGCTGGAATCCCACATAGGAATCCGGCAGGAAATATATTCTGCAGAGTACAATCTGATTTAATCACTGATATGACAAACTCAGCGATTGTCAAGTCTCATTGAGTTTTTTCTTAATCTTCTGTGTCATTACTCCGTTGTTAATTAGTTTTTACTTTGATTTGATGGTAATTAATTATGCATGTCTAAATTGAAGCAGTAATTAGGCTACTAAGTACAGTCCTTTGTCTGAACGGAACAATAGGCAGATAATCGTGTTTGCACACTGACTGTGCATATTAACAGCAGGGGAGGAAGGAGACATGAACTACTTGGCGAATTAAAGTTCAAAACTAAAGCATGACTAATTGTGCCTCAAGAAGAAGATGCTTTAAAACTTCTGGAGATAAGGCTCAAACAATAATAATAATGTATTTTCTGGCTTGGATCTTTGGAGCTGGATGAATGTGATAAATTAATGGTCAAGTAAGTGTGATAAGTTAATGTTAAGTTAAATAACGTTAGTTCACGTTAACTCAAGTACATTACCTAATGTTAACAAGCACAACTTTGGATTTTAATAATGCAGTAGTTAAAGTTAAACTATGATTAATAAATGCTTTACAAGATTATTCATACTTAGTTAATGTTAGCAAATACATTAACTAACATTAACTAATGGACCATTATTCTAAAGTACTACCATTCATTCATTCATTTTTTTTTTTCGGCTTAGTCCCTTTATTAATCTGGGGTCGCCACAGCAGAATGAATCGCCAACTTATCCAGCGTATGTTTTATGCAGCGGATGCACTTCCAGCCGCAACCCATCACTGGGAAACATCCATACACACTTATTCACACACATACACTACGGACAATTTAGCTTACCCAATTCACCTGTAACGCATGTCTTTGGACTGTGGGGGAAACCGGAGCACCTGGAGGAAACCCACGCGAACATGGGGAGTGCAAACTCCACACAGAAATGCCAACTGACCCAGCCGAGGCTCGAACCAGTGACCTTCTTGCTGTGAGACGATCGTGCTACCCACTGCGCCACCATGACGCCCCGTGCCCTACTTTCAACTCTTAAAAAGATAAGCAAGGAAGAGGCCCCAGATTTTTCAAACTTTTTAGAAGCATCTGCCCTAGCAAAACGAATTCTTTCAAGCTTAAGAGCAGCAACCATTTCAGTCAGCCATTTATGAAAGGTAGGTGATAAAGTGGACCTCCAATCCATCAAGATCACCCTTTTAGCCACCACCATACCAAATATAATAGACATTTGCTGATCATGTGACCATGCTAACACATGGTCAGAGCATCCAAACAGGGCTAATTCAATATCTGAACTAATGTTTTCTCCTAAAACATATAATATACTTCTAACTACCAGTCATTTTAACTTGTCCTAATAAAGCATATTATATGCAGAACCGGACAATAAACATTCATACAACTCACCATTAAATGCAATTTCAACAACCTCTCTTCTCAAACAAAGCACAAAATTGAATTTCCACAAAATAATGTCCTGCCTTACATTTTTTAGAAGCACAAGTAGAAGCACAAGTGCCGTCAGGGGAAGCAGGTGAGTGCTGAAACTCCATTGAAAATATTGTGGTATAATAAATTTCCATATATCGTTGTCGGATGTGAGACCTACTTTATATAGTATCTCAATCAGGCAGTGAAGATAGTTGCTTTTAAACAAATCAGATCTTAAACACCCCTGTGATCCGGCCGCAGATAAGTGAAAAAAAAATGATGTGGATGATGAGATCTTAAACGTGGTGAGTTTGTAATGGCATGACAGTTCACAGGAAGCACCTGAGCTGGCTTATTCAAAGTTAAAAGTTCCCGTGCATATACCCCATTTGAATTATATACAGTACGTCAAAATTAGGAATATGAAATGTTCAGTTGGTCGACACGGTGGCTCAGTGGTTAGCACTGTCACCTAACAGCAAGAAGGTCGTTGGTTCGAGCCCCAGCTGGGTCAGTTGGCATTTCTGTGTGGATTTTGCATGTTCTCCCTGTGTATGCGTGGGTTTCCTCCGGGGGCTCCGGTTTCCCCCACAGTCCAAAGACATGCGCTATAGGTGAATTGAATAAACTAAATTGGCCGTAGTGTATGTGTGTGAATGAGTGTGTATGGATGTTTCCCAGTACTGGGTTGCAGCTGGAAGGGCATCCTTCCATAAATCCTAAGCCATATAAATGTCAGAACTCATATAGAACTTATAATAATAATAAACTTTTGGGTGTATATTAAAACCCGTTCTTCAGATTGACAATAATTTAGCATTTGGTTATAAAACACAGAAAGCCTGAAGTCCGTGAGTAAAAGTGGTTGCGCTGGCGAATGACATTTCCAGAGGTCTAAGAACATTTAAGAAATACGCCAGGAAAACAAATGACTAACCAAACTGATAATGACAACACACTGCTTTGCTGTTTGAACTGTGGGGGTAAACGTATGCTCTGACAGGAAGCATTGCAAAAATCATATTAACTCGCTTGTATTGCGAGCCCAAGGGGAAGCATCTACATGAGACACTCATGTGTACCATTGAGGGCTCAGAGCTCACTGTTTGCTTTTCAAACAATTCATCATGATAATGTCAGTGACAGTTTTATTAGATGAAGTCTTTGTTTGTGATGGATTTAGTGAGTTCTGCATGAGCAAAAGCAGAAATAATACTGCTGAACATGACAGAAAAGCTTTGATTTATGCATCACAAGGCTCTTGTTGAGCACTGTAAATTATATTGAACCATGGTTCAAGGTTTCCCTTGTGAAAAGGTTGACGTACTTTTAATAAGTGTGCAAAAACAATATGATGATGAAAAAAAAAGATATATATATATATCATTCATTCATTCATTTTCTTTTCGGCTTAGTCCCTTTATTAATCTGGGGTCGCCACAGCGGAATGAACCGCCAACTTATCCAGCATATGTTTTACGCAGCGGATGCCCTTCCAGCTGCAACCCATCACTGGGAAACTTCCATACAGACTCATTCACACTCATACACTACGGACAATTTAGCTTACCCAATTCACCTATACCGCATGTCTTTGGACTTGTGGGGGAAACCGGAGCACCCGGAGGAAACCCACGCGAACACGGGGAGAACATGCAAACTCCACACAGAAACGCCAACTGACCCAGCCGAGGCTCGAACCAGCAACCTTCTTGCTGTATATATATATATATATATTATTATTATTACAACTTCCACCTCCCCAAGCTATGATGAATGTTGTTGTTGTTATTATTATTATTATTATTATTGTCAACATGAGTATAGTTATCACATTTATCTGTCCATCTCTTGATCTTTCAATCTTATTATTATTATTAATTCATCATTATTATTATTATTGTAATATTGTTTTTGTTTTTTTTCTCATTATTCTTCTTATTAATATTATTCTTTACTTTGTGTTCTTATTATTTGGATATTATCATTATTATAGTAATGTTTACTGTTTTGTCTGCTGCATCTTATTTTTCTGCTTTTTCTTTCACCTCTTTTTTCTATTTCCTCTCTTAATCTTCTATTTCTTCTCTTTCCTCTTTGTCTACTTATTATTATTATTATTATTATTATTATTATTATTATTATTATTATCATCATCATCATTATTTGTCCTCTTCCTGATTTCCCAACCTCCCCCCACCTCCTCACTTTCATTATTAATATTATCACTTTTGTTACTATTATTATTATCATTGCTTTGACTAGTCCTCCTGTTATCTCCACATTATCATTATTATAAGTATTTCTAACATTGTCTTTATTCAGGTTGTTGTTGTTGTTGCTGTTGTAGTATTAGTAGCAGTCATTGTAGTAGTTGTGATTGTAGTAGTACTTGTGGTTGTTGAAGTAGTAGTAGTTATAGTTGTAGTAGTATCAGTAGTAGTAGACGTTGTAGTAGTAGTAGTTGTTGGTGTAGTAGTATCAGTAGCAGTAGATGTTGTAGGAGTAGTTGTTGTCGGTGTAGTAGTATCAGTAGTAGTAGGTGTAGTAGTAGTAGTTGTTGTTGATGTAGTAGTATCAGTAGTAGTAGACGTTGTAATAATAGTAGTTGTTGTTGTTGTTGGTGTAGTAGTATCAGTAGTAGTAGATGTTGTAGTAGCAGTCGTTGTTGTAGTATCAGTAGTACTAGTAGTAGACGTTGTGGTAGTAGTATCAGTTGTAGTAGACGGTGTTGTAGTAGTATCAGTAGTAGTAGTCGTTGTTGTAGCAGACATAGTAGCAGTAGACATGTAGTAATAGTAGCATTAGTAATTTCTATAGTAGTAGTTGGTGTAGTACTTGTTGTAAACATTATTATTATTATTGTTGTTGTCAGTATTACTGTTTATTTTTTTATTTTTTTATTTTTTTACTTTACTTTTTTCATTATTACTATCATTATATTACTTTCATTATTGTCACTCCCCACCACTGATTGGTCCCTTTCTATCCATGTTTTATTTCTATGTTATTTTGCTTCATTTACGACTGTTATACATGCTGTTGATGTATATATGTATCTTTTTGTTTTCTTTTATTTTTCTCTTTCTCTTATGTATGTACTGTGACATGTTCCCCTAGTTACCTTTACATTCACACACATGCACACAAACATGCAAATACGTGCACCTGCCAGTACCTGACTGTATTGTTGTTATTGTTGTTGTTTTTTGTTTTTCATCTGTTTCTGTTGTTTTGTTCTCTTTGTACGTGATCCCAATTTATGTATCCCTTGCATATTCTAATAAAAACTAAAAACTAAAAAAAAACAAGACCTCAAACATGCAACACATGCTAGCAGTTACTAGCTACATGCCAATAATATACTAATAATTTGAAGTACACTATAGTGCAGATGTAATAAAATTAAGCACAAGGATTCTCTGTTTGTCCAGTCAACAAAGTGTTAGACTTTCTTAACATTTTCTGAAGAATGTGAGGGTATTTTGAGGTGTGTTCTACCTAGTTTTTAGTGGTTACTTGGTGACTGGTCTAAAAAAAGGTGAGATTCTGGTCTCTGCATATGACTCTGTTCATTCCTCCAGGATTATTTTTTGCCCATGTTGCCATCCTCAATGCGAAAATCATACCCTATTGCTTATAAAAGTAATAGCACACAATTTGAGGTATCACACTCACAATAACAACACAGATGATATGGGTGAAGTATGTGGCGAAATCTAATACTTGGGATTATTCAAAGCATAGCATACTGTATCTAATTGGCAGGTATTATTAAATACAAAAGAGGCTTAAACATATTACAATCTAAGAATTATTTAATTAGTAAGTGCACAGCAAAATAAAACAAAAAACCTAAATCCACTCTCAAATTAAATTGCCTTCATGTGATGCCATCTATTAGGTTGCATGAAAGCTTTGAACAAGACAGCAGCCATTGTCAAGTAACATACAGAATAAAATAATTGAAGTACATATAAGTACATTTTACAACTCTCTTTCTATTTATATACCAGTTTAATTCAAATGTAACTTTGCAGTTGTTTGCTTGTTTGTACACAGCCGTTTGGGCGCTGAATTTTCTTCAGTGTACAGGTATTGGAAAATCCAGATTCTCATCAATTAAACATCTTTTAATTTTTTTAAGCCAGTGTTATTCCCATGTCAGTCTGCAGCAAGCTGCCATGCTGTGTGAGCGCTGACATCTCACAGCAATCTCGAGAGACACAGAAGTAGCTAGAGTGCATAAATTTTACAGCTGCCCTGTCAATGACCACTTTCACAGGAAGCTAGTGGATCTTCCAGAAGGGAGGAACTGTCTCATGTGCTAATTATCCCTGTGAATTCATTGTAAATAGCTTTTAGAACAGTTTCTCAGTTCTTGTCCAGTAGACTTACTCTCCCGCTTTACCTCTCCCACTTTAAAATCAGCTTTTTCAGCTAAGAAACATGACCTTGGTTTGAAGTTGACAATAAAAACAGCTTGTTTCTTAATCCGTATTGTTTTAGACTAGGGGTGGGCTGAATATTTGGCTGATACAGATAGCTTTTTTTAATATTTGGCTGATAACTGATATATATATAGGCTTATAAATACAAATCATGATATGAATTTTTCAGAGTCTGCCAACAAATGGAATGCTAACAAATACAGTGGACAGATTTTATATTCAATTCAATTCAATTGAAAACAACTGCAGAAAACAATAAAACTGCAAGGAAATGCAACACCCAGATCATTCTTTTCCCAAAATCATTTAGTAACGACAATTCTGAATTCCTCTTTTTTTCAATTTTTTTTCAATCCCCCATGCCGACATCAATGTTGTCCTTCTAGCATAAACTCTAAACTCTATTTACAGAATGTCAAATCATGTGGAAGACACCATGCAAACCTTCACAGGCAGTGGATCAACTGGCAGAAATAATCCAGAATTTACCAGCTATTAATTTATTTCCTTATCGGTCTAATAACGATAACATTAAAAAGGTGAATTTAGTGGATGATACTATCATGGCCACTATTGTGAATGAAGAAAATTACCTTTCAAAACACCAAAGAATCATTGTAGGTATCACCATTTCATCAACAACATAATAATAAGCAGCAATGCCTATGAAGTTATATAAAATGATCAGGTTTACAGTATTTTTTTAAAGGGAGGATGTTTCATGCTCATTTTGCCCAATCTCATATTGACCTTGAGAACCTATAGAGTAGTACTGCATCACCTTTTCTCTATAAAGTATTTCCTTTTAATTAATAATAATAGTTTTAAGATAAGTTTACAGCTTTCTGATTCTCTCTGTGTGAAAGTGTGGCAACTTCCTGTTATAGACCGACTACATCCTTTGATTTCTTGTGACATTCTATATGTAAATTAAATAGGGGAACAACTTTGTTATTGTAACACTTATGATGCAATGGTGTGATCAGTCTTGGCTAGTACTTTGAGTGTATGATCACTCTGGTGTGATTCGAGCATACAGTACATCATTAATCAGCTGCTAAATTCAAATCTGTCATCCCGCAATGGCTGGAGCCGAGCCAGAGAAAGATGAGCTCTGTGGTTGCAAAAGATTAAACTTATCAGTTTTCAATTAAATAATGTTTACTTAGGTTCCAGACATTTTATGACACAGATTTACCAGGAAAACAAAACATTTGTGCATTGTGTCTTTGGATGACTGCAATAATAATAATTTTACACATTTTCTGACAATGTGTTATTCACAACTCATACACACTGTTAAGTTAATATTTACTAGAATGTTTAATCAATTCTTTTCTTAGTTAAACAGCCACATACTTTCATATAGTTAAGGAGAAGTTGATGAATTGACGTGTTGTAAATCAAGCAGCTCTCATTTCTGCAGTGCATAGGGCTGCAGTGTGTAATGTCAGAAACCAGACATGTCCTGATCCTACCTGCCAACATGTGTTTTTGAAATACGGGGAGACCAAGGAATTGAGGGGTGTTACGCATGTTGCCAGATTAAGGTAAAAAATGATTTGAGATTTGAATATTTTGTCAATTGTCTAAGGGGATTATTAGCTTCATACAAGATCTGGCAACTTTACAAGCATAGACAAAAAGTGATTTTTCGTAACTAGGTTGGGCCATACAAATTACGAGAGTTTCCCGGGAAAAACAACAAAACTGGAGAGTGGTGAGAGATGGGTGTAAAAAATGCTAGTGTTGGCAGGTAAGGTCCCAATGGAAATCTAAACCAATAAGTTGCGAAGGGGGGTCAGCAGAAGTATTTAAAACTTACATGTGAAAGCTTTAAATTAACTATGGCTAGACCTGGCTAGGCCAGTTGGCATTTCTGTGTGGAGTTTGCATGTTCTCCCCGTATTCGCATGGGTTTCCTCGGGGTGCTCCGGTTTCCCCCACAGTCCAAAGACATGTGCTGTAGGTGAATTGAGTAAACTAAATTGACTAAATCGTAGTGAATGAATGTGAGAGTGTATGAGTGTTTCCCAGTACTGGGTTGCGGCTGGAAGGGCATCCGCTGCGTAAAACATATGCTCAAATAGTTGGCGGTTCATTTTGCTGTGGCCAAGGAAAATGAATGAATGAATGAATGAATGAATGAATAACAAGATCAGCTTTCCCTCACATCCAAAAGCACAATCTTTTCTCTGCCAAATCATGTGTAGCACTTTTGCGGGACAAGACAAATTTTCAAAACTAGTTATGACCCGGAAGTAGGATTATAGGGAAAAAAATACTCTGTTACTGTACGTCCAAATCATTTTTTGAAATGTGACCTATGCCTGAGTATTAGAGTCCAACTCTAATGCTGCGTTCACACTAAACGCGGATGAAGCGTCAGGCGCGAGTAGACATCCTGTGGCATTATTTGCGCGAATGAGGCGGCGTGAATGATGCGATTCGTACGAATGAAGCAGCGCGAGTTAAGCATTTTGCGCGTTTGATGCGCTTAACACGCGAATCGCGCAAAACGCTTGATTTGGAAAATCAGAACTTCAGCGGACTTTCACGCCGCATCAGCCAATCAGGAGCTTGCTCTTGTAGGGGTGTGATTATGACGTAGTGCCTGTTTTTGGTGTCCAAAGAGGAAATCCTCTTGCTCGGCTCAGTCTGAAGCACTGCTGAAAGCCTCCATCATCCAGGTATAGTTTCTGGAGGAGTTGATGAACTCATATAGATGGGTGCACCTCAGAAAGGATCTAGTGGACTCAGGCACGACGCAGAATGAATCTACGCTGTTTTTCAGCCTTCCTAAAGCACATAAAGCACAGCTACTCTCTCAATAAAAACCATGTTAGCCATTTAGCAACAAAGCTAAAGTCACCAAGCAACAGAAGCCCTTCCCATGACGCGAATCCGCATCTATTATGAAATGAATTTAACGCACAAATGAAGTGAACTTGATGTGCGAATGAAGCAAGTAAACTCAATGTCTTTGTGCAAACATTGAGTCTTTGTGTCTCAATGTGCAAACTCTGAATGCATGAAATATAATTAGACCACCCCATTAATAAAAATAAAAAAAAACATTTTAATATAAAAGAAATGGCACACAAACTCATCTTTTAATCATACTTAAAAACACACATGGAAATCTGTCTGACACACTCGCCTGACATCATCCAGGCAAAAAGAAAAGCACACCAGAGGGAATCTATGAAAAAATGCTTTAGTTCTATCCTCATGATGCAGTCGGTCAAAAGTAGCTGAATTATAATCGGCTGCTAAATGTGAGGGCATTTTCAACATGACCTGATTAGAATCATCAGGTTATTGTGGGACGACCTCTTTGATGGAAGCTGGCAAAGATGAACGACACAAGCCCACAGACAGACAGTCCAGCTTTTCTCACAACCATTATGCAATAAATCACAATAATAGATGGCGAAATATCTCCAAGCGGTCAGGAAGGAGCATCTGTAAGCGAGCGGGGAAGGGAAAACAAGATGGCAGCGGGTATTAGGATGTAAATGAATTCATCAGAAATATCTGTCCTTAATCTTGGCAACATTTCCTGGACTTCAAAGGCTCCCCCGCAGGAGAGCTCTGAGTCATGCGGCACTTATTATTTATGCACTTTAGCAGATCTGTCAGTCAGCTGTTGGAGAGCAGCCAATTAATAATTTCTCTGTTTTCTTTCGACTCCGCGTCTCTTTTATGCGATCATAGCCCGTTTACACTCCGAGCCTTTTCAAAACATGTCAACATGTGCCTGTCTTTGTCTTTTGTTCTCTCTCTCCCTCACGCAGACTAACAAAGCGGTGACTAAAGGGGACTTTCACCTTGCCAACTCCAGCTCCAGACGCGCACTCTTCCTCGCCGTCCTGTCCATCACCATCGGGACGGGCATCTACGTTGGTGTGGCGGTGGCCCTTATTGCATACCTCTCCAAAAACAATCACTTGTAGCCTTCCCGCGTACCCAAGCCACTCTTTCCTTTCAGCACTCATCAGCTTTTTTGGGAAAACAAAGGTCATGACTATGGGGCTCACCAGCAATCCACCTCTGCACTTTCAAAAGTCACGTTCCTGTTTCACTGGGAAGGCCGTTTGTGTAAATGTCCTGATCGTTTTTCTGCATTTTTCATGTGAAGTGCCGCCTCCACTATTGTTTTGTTTTTTTGTGCTGGAAATCTAATACTGCACACAGAAAATTCTGGCCAAGTCAAAGTCAATATGAAATCGAAGTGGACCTGATTTGCTTTCCTAAAGGGGCTATATGAAAGAATTGTCATGTATTCATTGGTTTTATTTTATTGCCAATTTGTGAGCAGCTTGTTATCAAACCTAATTATGAAAGCCAGTAGGCTGCTTTGTATGTGTTTTTGCCAAGAAAATGAAAAGGATGTTGAAACATAAGTCATTCGTTCATTTTCCTTCGGCTAAGTCTCTATTTCAGATGTCGCCACAGCTGAATGAACCGCCAACTATTCCGGCATATGTTTTACGCAACGGATGCTCTTCCAGCCACAACTCAGTACTGGGAAACACCCATACACACTCATTCACACACACACTCATACACTATGGCCAATTTAGTTTCTTCAATTCACTTAAAGCGTATGTCTTTGGACTGCGGAGGAAACCGGAGCACCCGGAGGAAACCCACGCCAACATGGGAAGAACATGCAAACTCCACACAGAAGCGCCAACTGCCCCAGCCGGGAGTAGAACCAGCGACCTTCTTGCTGTGAGGCGAGAACCACTGTAACCGCTGAGCCGTCGTGCAGTGATTAACAAGGTTTTCTGGATTCTACATATAGCCCCTTTAATGTACGTTTCTGCTCATATTTTGCACTTTTTTCCAAAGATATCATACATTAAATCTTGCTATACCACTAAAACTACTTTTTTTTTTACCCAATAGCATCAGCTAATGGATTGCCAATTCAATTTCCAATTTAGTTTAATCAGAAGTTGCACCAGCTGTGCGTAAGCTACAACTTAACCTATTAGTGATGTATAGAGTCAGTGTTACAACCAACACAGGCTCACTGTGGATACGTAGCCCTTTCTGGAGAGCAGGAGTTATGTAGCCAGAGGTACACATGGTTGCATTTCATCTTTAAAATGAACGCTATAGGGCAGTTTGATGCCGCAGACGGCTTCTGTTCTTTTTCACGCTATCAGCTAACCGCTTACCTCAGTGTGGACGGCTTTTCCAGTGTTGCCAGTTTGCCCAGTAGCTCGCCGCATATGTCGGCGGACTTGGGAGGTGGAGCGGAGTTCACCATGACAACGGGGTTTGAGTCAAGCGAAGAACAGTTCCAGAAACCAGGTAAAACAAAAGCAAATAAATAAATAACAACAGGCTGAAAACATGGTAAAATCACACGGCCGCGACGGCATTTCTTTTCCTAGATTGCTTTCGAAAACACTATCGGTTGGGTTTAGGGAAGGGGGTGGGTGGGCAGTCAGTCAGGCGACAGCAAGCTGGCCTGGTTTGCTGAAGTGTATATGGCATGCTCTAGTGGATTTTAGCAAGAAGAAGATTTTTAAGATCATCAAAAAGCATACACAGCGGCCTCTGGTGGATTTACGTGAGAAGAGGACGTGCGAGAGAAATTTGAGATCATCAAAAAGTGTACACAGCAGCCTCTGGTGGATTTACAAAAACAAAAACTTCACGCAGACATACCTCTAGTTATGTATTTTGCTGTCCCCTGAAATGTAGACCTGGGTACATATCCGCAGTGAGTCTGGGTTGGTTACACACCAACAGCATTTTGGGGCACACTTTAAATTATTTATTTAATTATTTATTTGGCTTTTTAAAAACTTTTTTTATACTATTGTCATTTACTTGAAATGCTGTTTTTTTGTGTTCAAACTTTAGGCATATTTCTAGCATTTTTTTTACAAAGTGGCATCGGCAGCTACTGGCCTGGCATGCAATGAACATGGGTCAAATGTACCATGAGTTAAAACAAACCTCATGTTTAATTGTATGATTACAATTATGGATGTTTCTGGAGAGCGCCAAATATGTCCCAGGAGCTACGTTTTTTTTTTTTTTTTGCAGTTTTTGTTATCGCAAATCCACCAGAGGCCGCTGTGTACGCTTTTTCAGATCTCAAATTTCTCTCTCGAGTGCCATTCGCGCCTGCTCTTCTCGCGTAAATCCACCAGAGGCTGCTATCGACTGACTGACTGACTGAATGACTGACCGATCGTCTGACCCACCGTCCTCTTTCCCTAAACCCAACCAATAGTGTTTTCAAAAGCACCGATTGACCTGCCGACCCACTTCCCTAAACCCAACCAACAGTTTTAAAAAGCTTGCCTGATTTTAACCACGTTTTTTAGATTTTACCACATTCTCACCCTGTTATTTACTTGTTTATTTTATTTTTTGGCTTTTGTTTTGGTCCGCTTTCTGGAACCGTTCTTCGGACTTGAACCCTGTCGTTGTGGTCAACTCCTCTCTGCATCTCAAGTCCGCTGACGTACATGGCGAGCTAACTGAACAAACTGGTAACAGTGGGAAATCCGTCCATACGGAGGTAAGCGGTCAGCTGGTAAGCGCGAAAAGAAACGGCGTCATACCGCCCCGTAGCGTTCATTTTAAAAGCAAAATGCAACCATACGTACTTCTGGCTACATAATTCACGATCTCCATAAATGTATATAGGGCTACGTTTTCAGAATGAGCCTATGTTGAAAATTAAGTACTAGTTATGAACTTACAAACAGCTGGTGCAACTCTTCTTACCGTAGATCTTTATCATTTTATCATTTTATAAAAAATTTTAACTTTAGTTTCATTCTGAAACACATCGGATTACAGAAGTAAATAGGCATTTCATGTTGACTTTAATATAGTTTTTTTCCACAGTGTTTGGTATACAGATCTAACCTGTCAAAAGATCTGAATCTGAACAATCAGCACTTTTTCTTGAATGTTTTTCGGAGTATGTGAAGCATCTATCTGAAGTGCCACAGTGCTTTCAAGCCTTTTTAATAAGAGCTACTGAATCTAAAGGTCTGTGACACAGGAAGGGGCATTTTCAGCACTCCACTCTTTTGATATTAAAGACACAAAAATCAACATAAAGCCATAAAGGTGGGTTCCTCAAGCCTGCGTGTGGACTTTTTTTGAGAATGTATGGATGAATTCTTCTAGTGGGGCTGTAATGTTCACTATTAACTACTCTGTAATCAAGTTCTTAGGCTTTCGGTTTGTATATGTCGTTCTCTAAAGCTGTAAATGCCTCCGCTGTCGATTTTTCTCCCACACTTTGGGAAACACCTCTTGTCAGCAAGCTCATGCTAATTAAATGTGGTCTTTTCATTCAAACAGGGTACCGGTGTGTTCATCTGATTTGATCTCAGATTTTTTCTGTTGTTGTCAATAAAATGTAATGAAGTGTAAAAAATGTTTACAGACATTACATTCAAGATAAAAATGTAAGAATATAAAGATAAATAAAGACAGAAACCCAGACAGGGTATACACCATATTTTTTTTGTCACACACTTTAAACGACAACAATAAACCTCTATTCTAAACCTCTCCTTTCTGAGATCCTGCTCTGATTGGTCATAGATAGAGTAGTTTGTGATTGGTCTATTGCTTCCATCCAATGCTAATCCATCCCAATCCAATTCATCCATTCATCCATCCCATCCCAATCCAATTCAATTTATTCCAAATCATCCATCTATCCCAATCCAATTCAATCCAATTCATCCATCCAACCATTCATCCTTCCCAATCCAATTCATTCATCAATCCATCCCAATCCAATTCATCCATCCATACATCCATCCAAC
>CAIGQV010019678.1:879851-896094 GCA_903798115.1 Danio jaintianensis | reverse complement strand
CATCCATCCATCCATCCTTCCTAATCCATTCCAATTCATCCATTCATCCATCCAGCACAATTCATCCATCCATCCCAATCCAATTTATCCATCCATCCAACCCAATTCATTTATCCATCCCTATCCAATCCAGTTCGTCCATTCATCCCAATTTACCCATCCATCCCAATCCAATTCACTTCATCCATCCATCCAACCCAATTCATCCATCCATCCCAATTTATCCATCCATCCCAATCCAATCTATCTCAATCCAATCCAATCTATCCCAATCTAATCCAATATGCATAGTTGCACTATAGTAGTTCGGGCAAACAAATATTTTTATCAATGCCTTTATTTGGTAAAATTCCTACTTTTTTTTTACTGTCATTTAATGCGTTTTTGGTCATGGTCAATGCATTGTCACTTTAATTAGAGAGACAGAATAAAACAGAATAAGCAGCACTGCAAAAATAGACCTGGCGCTGGAACAATCGCAGCAAGCAGCTTCAGCTTGTGTTCTACGCTGCCACTGTCCAATATGAAAGCTCTAATCTGTTAAATATTAAAATGAAAAATGCGCTGCTTATGCTTTGCTTACGTGTGCATTGTGAAAGAGTTGTTACACAAGCTGGATTCACCGGTCAGATACTCTAGTACCAGTATGCAGAATGACAAGCATAAACTAAAAATAAACATGGTTATTGTTTGTCAGTGTGAACGCAAATATCTGTAGCATATTTATAGTTATCATGCTTGGTGTGAATGCGCCTTTAGTTCCAGTGATTTTTATGTTGGAATGTCGTGGTTGACCAATCAAATATTCCAGGGAGCCATGTAATAAAGGCAGATATTATTCAAACACACTTAATATGATTTAATGTATAAACTGTTTTTTATATGAATTGTTTCTTTAAAGGTAAGTCTTCTAATCTGTTTTCTGTCCTGAAGTTTCATTCCTCAATTCCCATGGGCTGGCTGAATAACTAATCACCTGTGCATATTTCACAGTGGCAGATATATTGGCACGGCTTGCCAGAGATATTAGCTAAGCTGATTCATGCATTTTACATGCAGGGATGCCTGAGGTTAGGATCTCAAAGAATAGTATATACTGTACAAAATTAGGTGACTTGGGAAACACTGCTTCCTAATTAAGGAGGCAGACACGTTGTTTAAAAGGATGTCCATCTAGAACTAATTAAAGCCTGAAGTATGAAATATTGCTCAGAATTTGAATGAAAGTAGACAATACAGAAAAAAAATCTGATGAATCATCTATTGAACTGCATCCCAATCATCACAAAAACTGCGGAAGACGCATGGACCCAAGATTCTCACAGAAAGTTTGAAGTTTGGTGAAGGAAAAAAATCATGGTTTGGGGTTACATTCAGTATGGGGGCGTGCGAGAGATCTGCAGAGTGGATGGCAACATCAACAGCCTGAGGTATCAAGACATTTGTGCTGCCCATTACATTACAAACCACAGCAGAGGGCAAATTCTTCAGCAGGATAGCGCTCCTTCTCATACTTCAGCCTCCACGTCAAAGTTCCTGAAAGCAAAGAAGGTCAAGGTGCTCCAGGATTGGCCAGCCCAGTCACCAGACATGAACATTATTGAGCATGTCTGGGGTAAGATAAAGGAGGAGGGATTGAAGATGAATCCATAGAATCTTCATGAACTCTGGGAGTCCTGCAAGAACGCTTTCTGTGCCATTCCAGACGACTTTATTAATAAGTTATTTGAGTCATTGCAGAGATGTATGGATGCAGTCCTCCAAGCTCATGGGAGTCATACACAATATTCATTCTTTTTCCACTGCACCATGACTTTATATTCTATACTGTACATTATTTCTGTTAAGTGACGAGACTTTTGTCTAAGCAAAGTCAGACCTTACTGTCCTAATTAAATATTTAAAAATCAAGGCATGATCATATTTTATTTTGGTAAAATAAGCGTAATCTAGAGGCCTTTGCCTTTCATATAAGCCACTTCTGATACCAAATGATCAACTAGAAGTCAAGTTATTATTTGTTGTTCCTAAAACTTGGATAAGCGACAAGACCTTTTTCAGGTAGTGTATCAGACGATACAAAATCTCAATTCTTACTTTTAACCTTCCAATATTACACTGTAAAAAAATATTCTGGGTTTCACACAATTCCTTCATGTTGTTCCAAGACAAATTGATTAAGTTAACTTAAATGTAAGTGAATGGAACATAAAACAATGTTGTTGTCCTTCTGCAAAAAACTGAAGAATTGTGTTGATTCATTAATTTTCTTTTCGGCTTAGTCCCTTTATTAATCTGGGGTCGCCACAGCGGGATGAACCGCCAACTTATCCAGCATATGTTTTACGCAGCGGATGCCCTTCCAGCTGCAACCCATCACTGGGAAACATTCATACACACTCATTCACACACATACACTATGGACAATTTTAGCTTACCCAATTCACCTATACCGCATGTCTTTGGACTTGTGGGGGAAACCGGAGCACCCGGAGGAAACCCACGCGAACACGGGGAGAACATGCAAACTCCACACAGAAATGCCAACTGACCCAGCCGAGGCTCGAACCAGCGACCTTCTTGCTGTGAGGCGAACGTGCTACCCACTGCGCCACCGCGTCGCCTGTGTTGATTCAGCTCATTTTAAATAAGTAGTTTGAACAAGCAGTAAAAATCTTTTTTTTGAGTGTATGTCTTGAGTGTAGGAGGATATTTAAATGGTTAGTTTAATTATCAAAGCTTTGTAGTATTTACTGTGGAGTACAAAACACGTAAGACAATGCAATAAATGTTCCTCAAAAACGTAATGATCATTTTTACTTAAATTTGATTTAGATTTTATTTGGATTTTTTTTATTTATTTGATGATACGTTTGAACTATAGGTTTTCTAAAGAAATGCGAACTATTTTTTATCCATAAGTTCATAATAATATCTCTTTTAGCGTAATGCTTCTTTAAATATTAATTTATTCTTACATTTCTTTAAAAAAAAATCATAGCATATAGCATAGCATATTTCATAGCATAAAGACACCTTGACCAACAATTTTTAGAATTATCCTCTATATTTTTCAACACTGAAGCAGACTGTCTTTTGAATATGTGCTAGACTTTCACTTCATCAGCTAATATAGGGAAAAATGAGAAGTGAATGTATATGCTAAAACCCTTTGCACCAGTGTTTTTACAATTGTTCAGTTAGTCTTAAGATGCTAATAATTATTCATTCATTTTCTTTTCGGCTTAGTCCCTTCATTAATCTGGGGTCGCCACAGCGGAATTAACCGCCAACTTATCCAGCATATGTTTTACGCAGCGGATGCCCTTCCAGCTGCAACCCATCACTGGGAAACATTCATACACACTCATACACTACGGACAATTTTGATGCTAATAATTAGCAGTTTAAAAAAGGATTTTATTTTTATTCCAGCCAAATAATAAAAATAAATAAGGCTTTCACCAGAAGAAAAAGTATAATTGGAAATACTATGAAAATGCTCTTGCTCAGATAAAGTAAACATCACTTGGGAAAATATTTAAAAAATAATGAAAATTAAATCATTTTGTTTTTAACTGTAAGCGAGAACTTGTGTATCAAATGAAAGAGAAAGAGGGATAAATAGGTGGATTTATGCACTAAGTGACAGTATTTGTAGTTTAATTAATCCAGGGATTTAAACAGTAAATCAATAAGATTTTAGCTCTTTCTTTGTAAATATTAGCACATTTGCAGTCATAGTTGATACATAATGGCCTGACTCATTTGAAGGGCTGACTCTCTCAGTTTACAGTAGCAGCATCTGTTATCAGAGGAGATGATGAGTCACTCACATCTGCAGTTTTCTACCGGCGGAGGAGGAAAGCACAACACACACTTATAACTCAAATAAATGCAATTACAGGACTATGTGGAATATTCTTTCTGATCAGTCTTTGATCATTGACTTCATTAACAATTCCAATAATGATTCACTTTTGAGAGGAGTGGCAAAGCATAAAGACTAAATGGCAATTAAGGTGATACACTATGATCCTTAAATACAGCCTTTTAATATGCCATTAATTGTTTCTTGCTCTAAATATGCATGAGAATACTTTTTTTTTTTACATTGATGGACATTTTACTGGGTGTTTTCTGTAAAGTCATGTTAAAAATGTATGGTTGTTTAGAAAAAAAATAAACAGGACACATGAATGAATAAATGTAATGGTCATTTTATTTTAAGGTACAATTCCTGCTAATAACAAACCATTATCTATGACTTTTAACTTAGAATACTAATTTGCTGCTTTCTAATATTTAGTAAGGTAGTAGTGGAGTTTATTGGGCAAGATTAGGGATGTAGAATAAGATCATACTTTATGCACTTCTTATTTTTGCTCCCATTTTTAAAGAGCTGAACTCAAAGATCTCAACCCTTTTCTATGTACACAAAAAACATTTCTCTTAAATATTGTTCACACATCATTATCATCATCATCTGCTGCTTATCCAGGGCCGGGTCATGGGGGCAGCAGTCTCAGGAGAGAACCCCAGACTTCCCTCTCCCCAGACATTTCCATCAGCTTCTCCGGGGCCAGGCAAGCTGAGAGACATAGTCCCTTCAATGTGTCCTGGGACTTCTCCTCCCAATGGGACAAGCCCGGAACACCTCCCTAGGTAGGCATCCAGGAGGCATCCAAAAAAGATGTCCCAATCTCTAAGGTTGTGCCCTGCCACCCTGCAAAGGAAACATTTCATCCGCTTGTATCCTAGATCTTGTCCTTTCAGTCATGACCCAAAGTACATTCAATTCAAGTTTATTTGTATAGCACTTTTTACAATAATTATTGTTTCAAAGCAGCCTTACATTAGGTGCACATTATTGCATTACAATCAAATTAAGTTACAATCAAATATAAGTTATTGTATACAGACATGGTTAACCTGCAATTTTATACCATATACGTGATGTCCATGTGTACATGTTTAATGAAGTGTGTTTATGTATTAAGTGTGTGCGTTGTCCTCGAAGTCCTCGACGGTTGGCATCATCTCTTCACAGGTCTTGGATCCCATCAATGGCGCTGCATCTCTAGAGGCCTTAGGATGGGCGTCCCCAGGTGGAAATAGAGAACAAAAAATAATTCGCGTAGATGCTGTTCATATTTGAACAGGAAATATTAAATGTCATTGCAAAAATGAAGTGCTATAATGAAAATAGGAGTTATATAACCAGTATTTTTATGCTGGACCCTCATGCCTGGAAAACATGCTAAAATGTAAAATTTGGGGTGAACTTTGGTTAAATCTATGAACTTTAATGCGGCATGGTACTGTATAACAAATTTGGGCTAAGCCTCGATTGTTTATAATGTCTGAGTTCACCCGTCTTCAACCATCGACATCCATTCATTCATTCATTCATTTCTTATGCTTTTCCGAGGCTGGGTCATGGGGGCAGCAGTTTCAGGAGAGAACCCCAGACACTTCCTCCAGCTCCTCCAAGGGGGTCCCGAGGTGTTCCCAGGCCAGCCAAAAGACATAGTCCCTCCTGCGTGTCCTGGGTCTTCCCCAGTACCTCCTTCTGGTGGGACATGCCTGGAACACCTCCCTAGGTATGCATCCAGGAGGCATCCGAAACAGATGCCCGAGCCACCTCAGCTGACTTCCCTTGATGTGGAGGAGCAGCAGCTCTACTCTGAGCTCCTCCCGGGTGACAGAGCTCCTCACCCTATTTATAAGGGTGCACCCTGCCACCCTGCGAAGGAAACTCATTTTGGCCGCTTGTATCTGAGATCTTGTCCTTTCGGTCATGACCCAAAGCTCATGACCATAGGTGAGAGTAGGAACGTAGATTGACCGGTAAATCGAGAGCGTTGCCTTTTGGCTCAGCTCCTTCTTTACCACAACTGACCGGTACATTGACATCCACAATAGGAAAAACAAATACTATGGAAGTTAATGGTTACCAGTTTTTCTAAATATCTTCTTTTGTGTTCAAATGAACAAAAAAAAACACAGATAGTTTTGGAATTTTTGTTTTTGTTTTTTAGTAATTTTTTTGGTGAACTGTCCCTTTAAATATTACAGATAGAAGTTTTTCCTTTTCTTGTTTAAAAAAAATAGATTCTATGTAATTGTACTGAAATGGCAAACATTTTTCCTAACAAACAACTGTTATTCACAAGCATTTGCACTGTATCCCTACTGCTCCTGCTCTACTAAAAGGGTTAAATGGCATCTGGGTGTAAAAGAGCAATTAGTCTAATGCACAGTTGTTCCCTGTTTACGATCATTTGCTGAGATGTGATCTCAAGAGCTTTAATAATGTTAGAGGGGTTTGTGTGTGTTTGCTGCATTTGTGGGCTTTAGTTAATCTCTCTCCCACTACAAAGCAAAATAATTAGGTTGCAACATAATACCTGTTGTACGCCATGACTTTAAGGTGGATGCAGATTTGTAAACATTGTGGTTTTCAGTCTCATAATTGGTGGATTGAAATGACTTGTGGCCTTATCAGACTGTCCAATGGCACAATGATGTTTTTTTAGCAAAAACACATTTCACCTAAGGGTTTTATTGGAGAAAATAAAGTCATGTTCTTTCTGGTGTATGTGAGGTGCATATTAATAAAGTAAGTTAAATCTTCTTAGCAGTGCTTGTATGTTCTCTACCACGTATGCCTTAAAGGGATAGTTCACCAAACATGAAAATTCTGTCATCATTTACTCACCCTTTACTTGTTCCAAACCAGTTTGAGTTTGACTTTTTTTTTTTTTCTCTTGAACACAAAATAACATATTAAACAATATTAGAAACCTGCATCCAATGACTTTCATTGTAGAAAACAAAACATATTATGGAAGTCAGTTAAAAACAAAACTGGTCATGACACCGTTGGACCCTAGTGGGACTTTGGAGTTTTATATCAGCAGCTGAGTGGCTGTATCTTAAATATGAATTGCGGAGGAGGAATGTGGAATTCCTGCATTGTCCATTTAAGTCAGGGGTGTCCAAACTCGGTCCTGGAGGGCCGGTGTCCTGGAGAGTTTAGCTCCAACCCCAAGTAGACACACCTGAACCAGCTAATCAAGCTCTTACTAGGTATACTAGAAACTTCCAGGTAAGTGTGTTGAAGCAAGTTTCAGCTAAAATCTGTGTTACACCGTTCCTCCAGGACCGAGTTTGGGCACAGCTGATGTAAGTGGTCAACCTCATGCCTTCTGTGGTCCCTTGAGATGCACTACCAGTAATGGCAATCGTCATTTTGTGTGTTTGGGCTGCACACAATTGCAGTGTCATCTATTCCAGATCCTCTAGAGACAACCAACCACCTCTGTGCTCTCTGTTTAAGCTTGGCCAGAGTTTTCAGTTCCACCAGCACCACCATGGTTCCATGCTTCTTTGCTTTCGTCTTGATCTTTGTCAACTCTTCCATGGTTCTTTGCTTTGGTCTCCAGCTTCACCAGCACCATCATAGTTCCTTGGTTCTTTGCTTTGGTCTCTATCTCTGTCAGCACTGCTGTGTTTCCATGGCTCTTTGCTTTGGTCTTTAGCTCCACTAACACCATCATGGTTCCATGATTCTTTGCTTTTGTCTCCAGCTCTGGCAACACCATCATGGTTCCATAATTCTTTGCTTTTTTGTGTAGCCTTAAGAAAACCATTTAATAATAAATAAATCATAATTTTTGCCAAGGTATGGTGACCCATACTTGAAATTTGTGCTCTGCATTTAACCCATCATCACTCAGTGTGAACACACACCCAGAGGAGTGGGCAGCGGTGCCTTGCTCTAGAGACTCACCTCAGCTGTGGTATTGAGAGTGCTGGTTATTCACTATTACCACCTACAATCCCTGCCAGAGCCAGGACTTGAACCTGCAACCTTCCGATCACAAGTCCAACTCTCTAACCATTAGGCCACAGAATGGACTCAGATTTCCAGAATGATCAGGGTAGGAAGATAAGGGTGGATTAAGTGATGTACCCATCATGCCTATTGCCTAGCATACAAGCCTGTGGGGACAGTGCTGTGATCTGGGGATGCTGCAGTTGGGTCAGGTCTGGGTTCAGCAACATTTGTGCCTAAAGAATGAGGTCAGCTGGCTACCTGAATATACTGAATGTCCAGGTTATTCTATCAATGTATTTTTTTTCCTGATGGCACGGGCATATTCCATACTGCCAGGATTCATCTGGCTCAGATTGTGAAAGAGTGGTTCAGGAAACACAATAGATTTTTTTTATACAAGGATTGGCCAGCACAGAGTCCATATCTTAACCCCATTAAGAATCTTTGGCATGTGCTGGAGAAATCTTTGAGCAGAGTTCCTACTCTTCCATCATCAATACAACAATCTTGGAAAAATTAATGTAGCTCTGGGTGGGAATAAATGTTGTGACTCCACAGAGAATGTATGCTGTAATCGAAGCTAAAGGCTGTACAAAAAAAATAAATAAATAGCATGTGACTTTTTTTGATGGGCAGTGTATAATAATAATTTTTAATTCACAAAATGTATCTTTATTAGTGCAGATTTTTAAAATTTATTTCTACATTTATTATAATTATTTATGCCTCTAGCACAGCCTCAGTATTTTTACAATGCCTTAGTAACTTTAGGCAGGTCTCTAATATTTGTAATAGATCCCTGAATTCTACTAGAATGTTCTGCATATGTCTGTTTTACTATTGACAAATGAGCCTTTGTATATTACTGCAAAGGTTCACTGATTATATCTCTGTTTCTAACAATATCAACAATAAACAGTCTAAAAAAAGCTGTCTAAAAAAGCTACTCACAGTAAAAAAAAAGAAAGGGTTGGCACATTTATCAGAGTGGCAAGGCCTTGTGCTGAGGTGTCTGGCTAAGAAATCATTGCTGCAGCTTTTCCTCCAGGGCCATTAATTAAAAATGAACAGCGACTGAGTTTCTCCTGCACACAAACACCAGCCTTACACAGCCTACAGACTCAAGCCTTCCTTTCTGCATGGCCACATCTGATTCTCACTCATGCATTCATCTGATGGATGGATCTCAGTATTTATTTCCTTTAGAATGTAATGCATGTAGAATGAATTGGCAATATAAAAAACAACGACTGGAAAATGTGTAGGAAGGATTGCTGTAGTTCAACAGCAACATAAAAAGATTTTAAAAAAGCATTTTTTTTTCAATTCAATTAAGTATCTCAGTTCAATTAAAAAATACGTAAAACCATTTAAAGTTTCATGGCTTTAATTCACATTTGCAGGTAAATAAGTTTGTTAGTTTCCTTTGAACGTTCATTCATGTTTTACTCTAATACTGAAGCCAGATTTTTAAAAGTTTGTGTAGCTGCACAAATCTTACAAAACCCTCTGCAGCTCAGCTCTGTTTACTGCCCATTGCTGTTCTTTCTGCTGAGGAAGAAACAGCAGAGCAGTGCTCCTTTAATGGCAGTGAAAGGTGTAATGCCAGCTCATTGCCAGCACATCCTCCGCTCCCTGCACCAGTTTGAATTGCTAGGGATATTCACACACGAAGACCAAGAAGGACTTCATCTAATTCAGCACATCTGAGGAGCTTCCCAACATCTCCTTGTCTTTGGCAACATCCGACACTGAGAAATAAGGTGCTTCTGAAGTGGAATACGAATCTCTTTCCCCTTATCACTACCAGCTCATCCTTAAGCAGGTGGTGATCATCTCCAGAGCAGTGGAGGACTTGGGGCTCAATTGGACGGCCTCTGACAAGCCCGGCCAGCCGCTAGATGAGTGGAGTCTGCAGGGAAGTCACCAGCCACCTCCTCACGAACAGCTTGCCCTGTTCTTACCTGCAACACAGAAAGAATGCAAAAGTATATGTAGGTACATGCAAAGGATACACCATGGGGTACAGCAATCACTCAACGTTTAAGTTTGTGGTGCACCCCAATTCGATCACAGAAAGATCTTCTTTTGATGGTTCTTTTGCCACTTTTGCCAGGCTGACCTGGTACAGCATTCCATGACAGTGATCCATGTGTTTCAAGCTCACTTCACGAACAAGTCTGAACACCACAACCAAGAGGCTTCCCATGAGCTCTGTTCTGCCACAGACCTTGTGCTTTGGGCCACTAAAGCTATATCTCAGGAGATCAGCAAGGCAATGGCCAGTTAGGTTGTGCTTGAGAGCCATCTCTGGCTCAACCTAATGGAAGTTAAGGACACCAAGAAAATGTCTTTTCTCGACTTGCTGGTGTCACCGAAAGTTTTATATGGCTCTACTGTAAACGGCTCAGAAGTTGTCTTAGGGAATGTGGCACTTCCATCCCAGGAACTCTTCCACACACAGCCACCAGAAGCCTTCTGCCTCTCGCAGCCCAAAAAATGGCACAGCAGCAGCCACTCCATCCTCAGCCTCAACAAAATCTGTGCCTGAGTTGCAAAAGTTCAAGTTGGCAAACCACCTCCCACACCCCAAGCATCAAGGGCCCCGTTCCATGTGTGGTGGTGAACCTCATGTTGCAGAGATTCCTCGCCTCAGCCGGAACTCAATTGTTCCTCTATTAAAGTCTAGTACAAATGTTTGGTTTTGATATATATTCAGAAAGTATATATTTGTTCATTATTTAACTAAACCTGAACGAAAGTGAAATGCTACCATATGACAGCATGTTATCGGTCATACTTAAGGTTAATAAGGTTTCAATAGTTGATGTTAGTTCATGTATTTACCAACATGAACTAAGAATGAACAAAGCATGTATTACTCATGTATTACTCAGTTTAACATGATACATTATTAATACATTATTATTAAATCCAAATATGTTCTTATTAACTCAAGTTAAAAAGAAATAATGAACAACTTTATTTTCTTTAGCTAATGCTAACAAAGAGGAGTAAATACTGTAATAATTATATTGTTCATTGTTTGTTAACGTTAGTCACTTTCCTTCTGCTTAGTCCCTGATCCATCAGGGGTTGCCACGGTGGAATGAACTGGCAATTACTTATATATATATATATATATATATATATATATATATATATATATATATATATATATATTTTTTTTTTTTGCGGCGGATGCCCTTCAAGCCACAACCCAGCACTGAGAGTACAACTCGTGAACCCCCAGTATACTGGGAAACATCCATAAACTCTCTCATTCACACACATACACTACATGTAATTTAGTTTATCCAATTCACCTATACCACATTTCTTTGAACTGTGGACCCGGAAGAATCTTTATTCAAAGATAACACAAGTAAACACATTATGCAGTTTTGATATTAAGGTTTTTATTATTAAGGGAAAACAAAATACAAAACTACATTGCCCTGTGTACATAGCATAGTAATCAAGAAATCACTTAAATAGAACCTGCCTGACAAAGTGAAGTAGACCAAAATATCCTCAAAAGCTAGACATCATGCCGAGATCCAAAGAAATTCAAAAACAAATGAGAAAGAAAATAATTGAGATCTACCAGTCTGGAAAAGGTTATAAAGGTTAGTGGCTTCTGCTTGTTACCGAAACATTAAATAACTGTCTAAAAACTCCTAAATAAAATACTGGAGATTAATAATAGCAGATTGGAAAGAGTATCAAATCTGCCACAGCGGAATAAACTCTATATAATTTTCTCTATATAAATGTTGTCAATTACCATACTGTTTTCTTATTCTAGTATATGTGGAAATGTTCAAACCGTGCATGTTACAGCTAACCCTGTGTTAGTTTGTGCCCTGCTCACACACTTCACCTTTAATCATTTTTATGCTAACTTATTCAAGCTAAAGGTGCATCCTCAGCCTTTGGCATGGTTTATTTGGGGAGTTGATTGCCTAATTGCATTTGAAGGTTATTCTGTGCCTCGGGACCAGCATGCAGGAGCTACAAGAAAAAAAAAAGTGATTTAAAAAGGAACAATCAAAGAGTAATAAATGTGCTCACATTTACCGTCACATCTAAGGTAGCAACGACTAATTCACAGCCACCACTGTGCATTAGTGAATAATCATTTCTCTTGTTCTGTGTTAGTTTTACTATTTGAAATCACTAATCTATCATAAAGACAGTTAAATTAAACATGTTGAAATTAACTAAGCATAATATGAAGTCTAGAAATGGCTTGAATGACTTTTTATATTATTAAGGAATATAAAAATAGGAATTAAATATTGAAACAATGGATATGGGTTATCAAAAGCTGGCTGAACAATTGTGCAGATTTTACCACCATTTTACACCTATTTATTTCCAAAAGTGACATACCCGCAGTTTTTCTTTATTATTATTATTATTATTATTATTATTATTATTATTGTCTAAGTTTTCTACTAGATAAATAAATGTAGGGCGTCACGGTGGCGCAGTGGGTAGCACGATCGCCTCACAGCAAGAAGGTCGCTGGTTCGAGTCCCGGCTGAGTCAGCTGGCATTTCTGTGTGGAGTTTGCATGTTCTCCCCGTGTTGGTATGGGTTTCCTCCAGGTGCTCCGGTTTCCCCCACAGTCCAAAGACATGCACTATAGGTGAATTGAATAAGCTAAATTGGCCATAGTGTATGTGTGTGAATGCAAGAGTGTTGGGTTGTGGTTGGAAGGGCATCCGCCACGTAAAACATATGCTGGATAAGTTGGCGATTCATTTCGCTGTGGCGACCCCTGATTAATAAAGGGACTAAGCCAAAAAGAAAATGAATGAATGAATGAATAGATAAATGTAAATGTAATCAACAGTTGACTGTAAACAGAACTAAAATGCAAACAAATCACTTCATTTATTTACATATCTATAGTATTTAGCTGTTATTAGGTGCTGCATATTATTCTTTACTGAAATGAGGAATAGGAGAACAATCATTTTCATTAATGATTTTCCTTGTTTTCATTTTGCTAATACTGCAAATTTAGCAAATTTTTTAGAAACCGCTTCAGTGAAAGTTACAAATGTTTTGCTCCTTGCTGTGGGCTCTCGCTGTCTATCAATTTTGATGCTTCTTTACTTGAACTTTACTTCAGCTCTTAAGTGGTTTGAGTCATACCTCTCAAACCGCATGCAGTTTTTCTGCATGGGAGGTCTCCAGACCAAACATAGCCCAGTGCTTTTTTCCTATGTGCATTCACCTCTTAGTCATCTCCTTAGATCTTTCTGTCTTAATTACCACCTTTAAGCAGCTGACACTCAGGTGCAGTCAACATTTGAAGTGGATCAAAATAAGGTTATCAAAATTGAGACAAGAATAATTTGTCTTGATATTATTATTTGAGAACAAATTTGATCCAAACAGCCTGGTCAAACAGTTTTCGGCGCATGTGCGAATGTAGTCCGATTGTAGTCCTGTCGCTTTATTAATGAATGTGCAAGGGCATGTGCTTGGACGGGAGGTCCGATGATGCAGTTTGTTGACAGATATTGATGATTTCATCACCAGCCCTTCAACATTCATCATTAACACTGGAACTACCAGAATTCTTAACTACTAGAATTACCACAGCGGCCATTCCAACGCTATCTCACGGCAATTCGTAACTTTTTGATTTAGTGGCTAATTCGTATGAAATTGTACAATCTCATTCATACAATTTAGTACAATTTACTCATCCCCCAATGAGGGTTGGGTTTAGAGGTGGGGTTGGGTGCCACGTCTCCTTTTAAAAATCATACATTTTCGTACGACTGAACTCATACAAATTCGTACGAGTTAGCCACTAAACTAATAGTTACGTTTCCTCATGAGATCAGGCTGGCCATTCTGACCGTTCTCATATAAGACATCATTTTGTCATGTCATTCAAAGCTTCTATTGAGATATTAAAATTAAGCTTTGAATGTGTGCCATCATATTTAATTAAGTCATTACCCTAAAAATACGTTAGACCTACGTTAGTAGTTAGGCTATGTTAGACCACCCGCGAATGTCTGCGACTCACTTTCATTTTCACTTTCGTAAGCAGAGGAGGAGGCTTTTTCGTGGCACTGAATATCCTGTTTTGAAAGACAGATCTGATGTAAAGTTGTTTTTGCCAACAGGAAGTTATGTTTTTGTTAGCAGGAAGTTGCTAGGCAACAGAGGCATGCATATTTAAAGTCACAGCAAAAAAGTAGCTGACAACTGAAATGCATGCAGTTATTTTCACCACTATTGTAGTTCTAGGTAGAAATGATCATAACTCTGTGTTTTGCAATTTTAATAAAATAACAACGTTAGAAGCAAATATACACATATTTAGTAAAAGTCAGGGAATTATAGATGTGTGTTTTATTTCAACAATGTTATTAAATTGCAAAAATTTAAAATGACAAGGACTACAATCTGACTACATTCGCACACGCGCCAAAAACTGACCAGGCTGTGGATTAAAGCTAATAATATTGTAAATAATGTTCAGTTTCTTGGACGGACTGATCATGTAGCTTCACAAGACCACAGTGTGTCATCATGAGCCATGGCTAATGATTTGGACTCATTTGGGTTTACTTTTAATCTCAGACTGTCACCATTGGCTGCCATTAAAGGTCGCGTGAAGTGCTTTGAAATGTGCTTTTTTTTATTCAGTGTTTGACGTAAATCTCAACTGAAAAACAAAGAGAGGGCAGGACATAGAGTAGCTCTTCCCCTTTAAAAAAACAACCAATAGCGTTTTGTTTTCTCACAGCTCTGCCAATGAGAGTGGTTGAGCTCAAGCGCATCAAATGAAAAGCAAATGAGAATCGTCTTGAAGGGGGTGGAGCATGTCAGATGCTAGAGAGCATTTGATTGGTCAAGATTTGATGAGAAACTAAAGTATGAGGTGACCTGGAAAAAAAACGTTGATCTATTTAGGCGGAAGTGACAAACTATAAGTTCATTCATTTTCCTTCGGCTTAGTCTCTATTTTAGAGGTCGCCACAGCAGAATGAACCGCCAACTATTCCAGCATATGTTTTATGCAGCGGATGCCCTTCCAGCCACAACCCAGTACTGGGAAACACCCATACAGTCGTGGCCAAAAGTTTTGAGAATGACACAAATATTGGTTTTCACAAAGTTTGCTGCTAAACTGCTTTTAGATCTTTGTTTCAGTTGTTTCTGTGATGTACTGAAATATAATTATAAGCACTTCATATGTTTCAAAGGCTTTTATCGACAATGACATGACATTTATGCAAAGAGTCAGTATTTGCAGTGTTGGCCCTTCTTTTTCAGGACCTCTGCAATTCGACTGGGCATGCTCTCAATCAACTTCTGGGCCAAATCCTGACTGATAGCAACCCATTCTTTCATAATCACTTCTTCGAGTTTGTCAGAATTAGTGGGTTTTTGTTTGTCCACCCGCCTCTTGAGGATTGACAACAAGTTCTCAATGGGATTAAGATCTGGGGAGTTTCCAGGCCATGGACCCAAAATTTCAATGTTTTGGTCCCCGAGCCACTTAGATATCACTTTTGCCTTATGGCACGGTGCTCCATTGTGCTGGAAAATGCATTGTTCTTCACCAAACTGTTGTTGGATTGTTGGAAGAAGTTGCTGTTGGAGGGTGTTTTGGTACCATTCTTTATTCATGGCTGTGTTTTTGGGCAAAATTGTGAGTGAGCCCACTCCCTTGGATGAGAAGCAACCCCACACATGAATTGTCTCAGGATGCTTTACTGTTGGCATGACACAGGACTGATGGTAGCACTCACCTTTTCTTCTCCGGACAAGCCTTTTTCCAGATTTTCAATTCAATTCAATTCATCTTTATTTCTATAGCGCTTTTACAATGTAGATTGTGTCAAAGCAGCTTCACATAGAAGATTATAGTGAATTGAAATGGTGTCAGTTCAGTTTTTAGAGTTTAAGTTCAGTTCAGTGTGGTTTAATTTTCACTGCTGAGAGTCCAAACACTGAAGAACAAATCCATCGATGCGCAGCTCTACAAGTCCCGAACCATGCAAGCCAGTGGCGACAGCGGCGAGGAACGAACTTCACCAATTTGCGAAAGTGAAGGAAAAAAAAACCTTGAGAGAAACCAGGCTCAGTTGGGCATGACCATTTCTCCTATGCCCAAACGTCTTGTGTAGAGCTGCAGTCTAGGCGCCGGAGGCTGGAGAACGCTGGACGTCAGCGAAGACTCGTCTGTTACTGGGGTCTCACAGGAATCAGTCTTATGCTCTCCACTCCTCCATGACCACCTCAGCAGCTGCTCAGGATACGGCCTGGTCCGGGATTATGGAATCCTTGGGATCATCTCTTCACAGGTCTTGGATTGCATTAGTGGCACTGCATAGTCTCTGGGGGCCTCGGGATGAGTAT
>CAIGQV010019678.1:865502-879451 GCA_903798115.1 Danio jaintianensis | reverse complement strand
TTATTTAAAGCTTTATAGGTAAGAAGCAATATTTTATAATCAATACGCAACTTAACAGGCAGCCAGTGTAAAGAGGATAAAATTGGGGTGATATGATCATATTTTTTTTATTTTCTAAGATGCGCCAAACAATCGGAAAGGGGCTTTATTGGAGAATATGACTTTGCCCCAGTCCTCAGCAGTCCATTCGCCATACTTTTTGCAGAAGATCAATCTGTCCCTGATGTTTTTTTTTTGGAGAGAAGTGGCTTCTTTGCTGCCCTTTTTGACACCAGGGCATCTTCCAAAAGTCTTCGCCTCACTGTGCGTGCAGATGCACTCACACCTGCCTGCTGCCATTCCTGAGCAAGCTCTGCACTAGTGGCACTCCTGTCCCGCAGCTGAATCCTCTTTAGGAGACGATCCTGGCGCTTGCTGGATTTTCTTGGACGCCCTGAAGCCTTCTTAACAAGAATTGAACCTCTTTCCTATAAGATATAAATTGTTGATTTAGGTGCAATCTTAGTAGCCACAATATCCTTGCCTGTGAAGCCATTTATATGCAACGCAATGATGGCTGCACCCGTTTCTTTGCAGGTCACCATGGTTAACAATGGAAGAACAATGATTTCAAGCATCACCCTCCTTTTAACATGTCAAGTCTGCCATTCTAACCCAATCAGCCTGACATAATGATCTCCAGCCTTGTGCTCGTCAACATTCTCACCTGAGTTAACAAGATGATTACTGAAATGATCTCAGCAGGTCCTTTAATGACAGGATTGAAATGCAGTGAAAAGTTTTTTTCAGAATTAAAGTTAATTTTCATGGCAAAGAAGGACTATGCAATTCATCTAATCACTCTTCATAACATTCTGGAGTATATGCAAATTGCTATTATAAAAACTTAAGCAGCAACTTTTCCAATTTCCAATATTTATGTAATTCTCAAAACTTTTGGCCACGACTGTACACACTCATTCACACACACATACACTACGGCCATTTTAGTTTATTCAATTCACCTATAGTGCATGTCTTTGGACTGTGGGGGAAACCGGAGCACATGGGGAGAACATGCAAACTCCATACAGAAAGGCCAACTGGCCAAGCCGGGACTCAAACCAGTGACCTTTTTGCTGTGAGGCGACAGTGCTAACCACTGAGCCACCGTGTCGCCCGAACTAAGTATTACATGTTTATATTGGTTTTATATCTTCGAAACGCAAATTTTCTCATTGTTTTGTACCACACTAGCTTATAGATATACTTGAAGACTAACATCTAAATAACGTTATTTTAATCTTATTGAATCACGGATTCAGCTAAAAATCTTTGTATGTTCTACTGAAGAAAGAAAGGCACCTACATCTTGGATGACCTGTGGATGATTAAATTAACTGTAAATTTTTGTTTTTTTCTGTGAACTATCCCTTTAATACATTCACTTTAACAGGGTGGCAGTTCTACTTGATTTCTTAGAGAAAATAGTTAATGAGAACCTATACAGTGCATCCGGAAAGTATTCATAGCGCTTCACTTTTTCCACATTTTTTTATGTTACAGCCTTATTCAAAATGGATTACATTCATTTATTTCCTCAAAATTCTACACACAATACCCCATAATGACAATGTTGAAATTGTTGCAAATTTATTAAAACTAAAAAAATCACATGTACATAAGTATTCACAGCCTTTGCTCAATATTTTGTTGATGCACCTTTGGCAGCAATTACAGCCTCAAGTCTTTTTGAATATGATGCCACAAGCTTGGCACACCTGTCTTTGGGAATTTTTGCCCATTCCTCTTTGCAGTACCTCTCAAGCTCTATCAGGTTGGATGGGAAGCGACGGTGTACAGCTGTTTTCAGATCTCTTCAGAGATGTTCAATAGGATTTAGTCTGGGCTCTGGCTGGGCCACTCAAGGACATTCACCGAGTTGTTGTGAAGCCACTGCATTGATATTTTGGCGGTGTGCTTTGGGTCATTGTCCTGCTGTAAGATGAACCGTCGCCCCAGTCTGAGGTCAAGAGCACTCTGAAGCAGGTTTTCATTCAGGATGTCTCTGTACATTGCTGCATTCATCTATCCCTCTATCCTGACTAGTCTTCCAGTTCCTGCTGCTGAAAAACATCCCCACAGCATGATGCTGCCACCACCATGCTTCACTGTAGGGATGGTATTAGCCTGGTGATGAGCGGTGCCTGGTTTTCTCCAAACGTAACGCCTGGCATTCACTCCAAAGAGTTCAATTTTAGTCTCATCAGACCAGAGAATTTTGTTTCAGATGCCTTTTGGCAAATTCCAGGCGGGCTGCTATGTGCCCTTTACTAAAGAGTGGCTTCCGTCTGGCCACTCTACCATACAGGCTTGATTGGTGGATTGCTGCACAGATGGTTGTCCTTCTGTAAGGTTCTCCTCTCTCCACAGCAGAACGCTGGAGCTCAGACAGAGTGACCATCGGGTTATTGATCACTTCTCTGTCTAAGGCTCTTTTCCCCCCGATCACTCAGCTTAGATGGCCGGCCGGCTCGATTCCTCGAGTCCTGGTGGTTCCAAACATCTTCCACTTACAGATGATGGAGGCCACTGTGCTCATTGGAACTTTTAGAGCAGCAGAAATTTTTCTGTAACCTTCCCCAGCCTTGTGCCTCGAGACAATCATGTCTCTGAGGTCTACAGACAATTCCTTAGTCTTCATGCTTGGTTTGTGCTTTGACATGCACTGTCAAACCCTGGGACCTATTATAGACGTGTATGCCTTTTCAAATCATGTCCAATCAACTGAATTTACCACAGGTGAACTCCAATTAAGCTGCTGAAACATCTCAAGAATGATCAGTGGAAACAGAATGTACCTGAGCTCAATTTAGAGCTTCACGGCAAAGGCTGTGAATACTTATGTACATGTGATTTTTCAGGTTTTTTATTTTTAATAAATTTGCAACAATTTCAAAAAATCGTTTTTCACATTGTCCTTATGGGGTATTGTGTGTAGAAGTTTGAGAAAATTAATTTAATCAATTTTGGAATAAGACTGTAACATAAAAAAAAAATGTGGAAAAAGTGAAGCGCTATGAATACTTTCCAGATGCACTGTATACTGTCTGCATACAGAGAGTAGTGTTTAGCTCAACCAAATACTGCACATTTGTAATCATAGAATGCTAACAACATTATATGCATTGTAAACAACTTTTTTTCCCCCTCAATCTTGTTTATTAGCCCCTGGTCTTCTCTTGAATAGGTCTGAATGTGTGCGCTGGGAACCTTACAGCTCTGACACACTTTGAGCTCCATCAATCTCAGTCAGTGCGCATACAATGTTGAGCTGAAGATCAGACTGGAGACCCAAATGCTCCTGACTCGCTGTCTTTTCTGCTGAGGCGCAGCTCTCATCCTGGATGAAGAAACTGATCTGTGCCTCCGGGTCTCTCGCGAGGCCTGTCATGAACGTCAGCACCAATCACACCAAAATCTCCTGGACTGATTCAGCACTACGTTTTATGTTAACCTGACCAAGAAAAAAAAATGATGGCCTTATCAGCGTTTCTTCACCTACCTGCATGTCCACTTTTGGCACTTGTAGGAAGATAAACCCCGTTAAAGTGTATGTTCTGACCTGAATGAATTCTGTATTTTTGAACAATGATCTTTTTTAATTTTATTCATTCATTCATTTTCCTTCAGCTTAGTCCCTTATTTATCAGGGGTTGCCACAGCGGAATGAACCGCCAACTATTCCAGCATATTTTTTCCAGCCGCAACCCAGTACTGGGAAACACCCATACACTCTCACGTTCACACACACACACACACATACACTACAGCCAATTTAGTTTATTTACTTCGTAATTCACTTATAGCGCATGTCTTTGGACTGTGGGGGAAACCGGAGCACCCGAAGGGAAACCCACGCCAGCATGGGGAGAACATGCAAACTCCACAAAGAGTTTGACAAAGAGACAAACTAGCGACCTTCTTGCTGTGAGGCGACAGTGCTAACCACCGAGCCACCGTGCCACTCTTTAATTTTATTAGCAATGTCATTTACAACATCTCAAATCACCAATTATTTCGAAACATAAGAATAATCATGTCTATTTTCAAACTACACTGTAAAAAGCGATTAGTTGGCTTTACTTTAATTCAGAGTAAACAGTGCCTTGATGATGGCACTTTAATGACAGTGCCTTTAATGATTAAGTAAATGAACTATGTGCATAATTATAAAAAAAATAACTTTAAGTGCACTTAATAGTTCTAAGTTGCAACAATAATACTTTACATTTTTAAGTAAAATCAACTTGTCACTTTTAAGCAGTGATGGGAATAACTGCGCTATAAATAAACAGCGTTACTAATGACGATACTTTTTTCAGTAACGAGTAATCAAATGAATTACTGTTTCCCCCCTTACAATGCTGTTACCATTACTGACAATAAAAAATGCGCGTTAATATAATTGAGAACACTGAAGCGGTTTTCATGTGAGCAGCGACTCACTCAGCCGTAGGACCTCTCTTTCTCTGGGGTGTGTGTGTGTGTGTGGGTTCGGGGCTGGGGCGGGACACATAACCAACCAGTGATGATGATTGGTGTGTCTGTGAACGTGGTGTAACTGAGAAGGAGAATGATGATTGGCTTAGATAGAGTACATTTCCATCGTTTGCCAATCAGAGGCAGAGTAGGGCGGGTGTTCACACAAGCACACACACAGTCAGTGGCACACACCAACGAGCAGGAGTCAGAACGATGGCAAATCCAACAAGTTCAAAGGTAGCATCTGCAAACTGGAAATATAAGCACTGCTTTTCCCTTGTTGAGGTGAAAGGCAAGAATGTTTATGTATCGTGCAACTTATGCCCAGGAAAAAAAGAGTCTCTCTGCATCAGTGACAAGTAATTCTAATGTAATGAAGCACTGTCGTCACATGCCGCCACAAAATGAGTGGCTACGCAGGTGATAACGTAAGCTCTGCTACCAAAAGGAAGAAACGAAGCCACGACGTCAAAGCAAATAAAACTTAATTTTTCTCCACCGCAAACACTTATTACTCAGACAGAATTAAACAAAATAATATCTAGATATATAGTTGAGGACATGCTGCCGTTGTCTCTCACATTGTCCCACAACAACATTAAAATAGTGTAGATTAGTGTACAATGCTTTATATTTATTTTATAGTCATCTGACAGATTTTTTAAAGTAACGCAATAGTTACTTTCCCTGGTAATTAGTTACTTTTATAATTATGTAACTCAGTTACTAACTCAGTTACTATTTGTGAGAAGTAACTAGTAACTATAACTAATTACTCTTCTAAAGGAACGTGCCCAACACTGCTTTTTTTTTAAGGCAATGGGTTTACTCGCTTTTTGTGAGTGTAAGCAATTGTAAATAACTTTATTTACAGTGAAAAAACTACTTCATTTAATGGTCACGAACTTTTGGACAAAACATTTTTAGGAACACAGCTGTTTGTTGAGGTAGAAAAAAAATAACTGAAGCACAGATATACTAAAACTGATCATTTTCATACTGTAAAAGGAACCTTTGGATCAACTTAAAAGTAACTTGTTACCTAAAATTATTAGGTTTTTCCATTTTATTTACTAAAAATGACTAAAAACAAATATCATACTCAGTTCTTTTACCAAAAAAGCTTAAAAAGACACTTTTTACAGTGTGTTTTGAATAATTAAATACCTTGTTCACCCATTTTTATATTTTAATTTTAAAAGATTGGGTCACGGACAAGGGTAAGACATAAATGCACTGTAAAGAATGTTTCCACACAATTCCTTCATGTTGTCCCAACACAAATTGATTAAGTTAACTTAATTGTTTTTGCAAATTTAAGTAGATTGAACATAAAACATTTAAGTTGTCCCCCCAAAAAAACTCAAGAATTGTGTTGATTCAGCTCATTTTAGATAAGTAGTTTGAACAACCTGCAAAACTTGAAATAATCTGTTGTGGTCATTCTAGTTGTTATGGTAACACACTGTAAAAAGTGAGTAATATTGTTGTCTTAATTAAGTAAATGAACTATGTGCATAATTAAAATAAATTAACCCTTAACCCAGATTACGAGTTTACTTTCTTTTTTAAGTGTAAATGATCATGGACAAATTTACAGTATGTACAATACCATTTCTTACAGTTTAGTTTTAGTTTATATACAAACAAATTTACAATCACCTAATAGTATATGTACTGTGGTGTTTTGTAGTATTCGGAAGTTTATGTTAGATTTTAAATTTGGCTTAAGATTTTAAGTGTTTTAGTTTTATCCAGTTCAAGTTCATTTACCACTTTATTTCCAATCACAAAATATGACCATTGAGGCAGAGATCCAGGGTTTACAGGACGGTTTTAGAGATACTGATGACGCCACGATGATCAAGCCAACAACAGGCGGCCACTCAAAGAGCTCATTCAAACAGAAGAAGGGGAGAATAAATCATCCTTTAAAAGGACATTAATGCAGTCAAAATGCTAATTCTCATCCAGCGATGGGCTTTTAATTATTATGCAAATGCTGGACGCGCCGGGATGTAACATCACAGAGGCCACGACAGGCTTCTCAAGTCACGTTTGAGCACATGTAGGTGATAGATGTTGTATGTTTACAGTTTTTTTTAACATACACTGTGGTGGTTGTTAAAGAAAGAATGAAAATGTACTTACCATTTACTCACTGTCAGACGTCTGGTGTGTCTGTGTTGTGTCATGTGATGCTATGTTGTGCCGTGATCTATCTGCTTGTGTTTGTCATGTGACCCCTTTGTTCTGTTTCCCGCTGTTTTCTAATGATCATGAGTTCCACCTGCTGTGTCACCCCTGTTTGTAATTTGTGTAATCATGTCCTGTGTATTTATACCCCTGCGTCAGTTTATTGTCCGGTATTGAAGTGTCAACCCTCAATGTGATGCATGTGTGCTTTGTTTCTGTGATAAGTGCGTTTTTGTAAATAAAATGTGTTTTTGATAATCTGAGTCTCGATCGTCTGTGGTGTGACACATGCTATCTGAACTTTTATGAATTTCTGTCTACTGCTGAACACAAAACGATGTATTCTGAAGAATGTTGGAAAAAGCAGACAAGTTGGGACCAAAAAAACAAATGCTATGGAAGTCAATGGCTGTTTTTCCAGCATTTTTCAGTATATTTTTGTGTTAAACAATAAAAAGAAACTTAAACAGGTTTGGTGGAGGAAATGAGTTTTTAATTTTGGATGAACGATCCCTTAAAACTAAAAATATCAATTATGCAGTATAAATGTTTAAATCAAAACAAAAAGCAGCATAAATATCCATGTTACACAATAACTACATACAGCAGGGACAATAAGTATTCAACACGTCACCAGTTGTCTCAGAAAACATATTTCTAAAGGTGTTGTTGACTTGAAATTTTCAGCGGATGTTGGTAAAAATCAAAGAAATCCATATATGCAAAGAAAACAAATCTAATTAGTTTACAAATTAGGTTATGCGTAATCAAATGAAATGATCCAGGAAAAAAGTATTGAACACATGAAGAAAGGGAGGGGTAGAAAGGCAGTGAAAGCCCAGACAGCAGCTGAAATCTCTCAGTAGTTCTTCAGCAACCCTCTGCTCTTCGTAAGTGTAAATTAATATCAGCTGCTTCAGTCCAACATCTACATTATCAGGATGATGAAGATGAAACCAGGGTGGACATTTCAGCAAGACAATGGCTACATTTCCATCCACCTATTTTTATGCGCATTTTGGATATGCGCATAAAAAAACGGTTGATGGAAACGCTAAGATGCGCATAAATTTTGAAAATCCGCATAAAAAATGTATGCGCATAACAGAGTAGGATAAACTTTTTATTCGATAAGAAAAGATGTGCATAAACTACGATGGAAACACCTTATGGAAAATGTTTCTATCGTGTCTAGTTGTCGTGTTGGTAGGACACAGTGATAGAAAGAGGCTTGCTGAGATTTTCTAAGATGAAATGCCTGTGTTCGGTTGTTTTAAAAGATTTAAAGCATCTTTTCTAGTACTTCTGTGTCACTCAAAATGACTCTATACAGTCAGCTCAAAAAAAGACAGCAGGCTGACCTTCACTTTGTCTGCTGACATTGAAAGAAGACATGTTTGGAAATAATGACAACTCAATGTGAAGCGATAAAGCGGCTACAGAGGAAGGAGAAGAACAAAAGAAGAGATCCAGAGAGTGAGGGAAAAGAGTGAGCCTCCAGATACTCTGTATGTGTGTGTGTCTTTGGTGTTGAGCCTACACTGTAATTCCTCAAAGCCTCAAAGAGAATGAGAGTACAAGCATTTTGTTCTGACCTACATTCTCATATAAGAACAGCAGCTTTAGTCCATCAGAGCTTGTGTTTCAGAGGCATAAGCTCAGAAATTAAGCAAAAATGTTGGCAAAGTGGTTGCTTTCTACTATTTACCTGAATAGTCTTTGTGTGTTCAGAAATACTGCTCTGCTTCGGTTGTAATTTATGGATTAAAGACTGCTAAATAGTTCACATTTCAGGAAAAATATAATGGGAAATATTTTATATATATAAAATTATATTCAATTCATCTTTATTTCTATAGCGCTTTTACAATGTAGATTGTGTCAAAGCAGCTTAACATAGAAGTGCTAGTAAATTGAAACTGTGTCAGTCCAGTTTTCAGAGTTCAGTTTAGTTCAGTTCAGTGTGGTTTCATTTTCACTGCTGAAAGTCCAAACACCGAAGAGCAAATCCATCGATGCACAGCTCCACAAGTCCCAAATCACTGGAGAGGAACAAACTTCACCAATTGACGAAAGTGAAGGGAAAAAAACCTTGAGAGAAACCAGACTCAGTTAAGTACAGCTTATTTCTCCGCTGGCCAAACTTCTTGTGCAGAGCTGCAGTCTAGGCACCGGAGGCTGGAGAATACTGGACGTCCATCGTGGAGAAGCTGCAGGTGTGAGTAGGTCACCGGTGGGTGTTCAGGCTGGCCCATGAGATCAATATGGAGACTCATCTATCACTGGGGTCTTTCAGGAATCAGTCCCACACTCTCCACTCCTCCATGACCACCACAGCATCTGCTCAGGATACGGCCCAGTCCAGGATTATGGAGAAACAGACATAATATATGGGAGAAACAGATATAATGGGTATATTTACATATGAGTTTCAGTTTTAGTACATTTCTGAATCTAGAATAGAATTTCTAATCAGAAATATAATAATAAATGAGGACAACATGCATCATATAATGTATAAATATAATATCAGATTAAATCATTAGATTTGAATTTTAAGTATATTAATAAACTGTAAAAGCGATTAGTTACAAAGTGAGGAAACCCACTGTAACTTGTTTGAACTCACTCTAAAAATATTTTTTATTGCTTGTTAAAACTACTTATTTAAAATGAGCTGAAACAACAGAATTCTTAAGATTTCGTTGGGACAACTTAATTGTTCTATGTTTAATCCACTAAAATTTGTAAAAACTAATAAGTTAACTTAATTCCTTCATGTTGTCCCAACACAAATCCATTGTGTGGAACCCAGCATTTTTTACAGTGCTGTTAAGTTGACTTGACTTATTTTTTATAATTATGCGCATGATTCATTTACTTAATAACCATAAAGCAACGGGTTTACTCACTCTTTTAAGTTAACCCAACTAATCGCTTTAAAAACCTAACTTTTTAAAGTACAACTAATTGCTTTTTAAAAAGTGTATAAAAACATTTTCATAATTTGATAAATTATTTACTGCTTTTAAAAGTGTCACTTCTTTTTTAATTAATTTAAAAATGAATGTACCATTCAATAATTTATTATTTTGTATTTTTAGGGAATTTGTATGGCATTAAATTATATTTACACATCAGCTATAATCCATTTATGACCTGTTAACCATTTTTAAGGTTAGATAACATTTGCAACTTAAACTGTTGTAAATCTTAAATGCTTTAGGACTTAATAAATAAGCACTTGGCATGCTAAAGTGGAATAAAAGTAAAATAAAATAATAATAATAAATATAATAATATTTTTTTATATTATCATAATATTTTCCAAATGTTTTAATCTGAAATGTTTTTAAATGTATGATGAATAAAATATGAAAATGAAATAATGATGAATAATGAGGATTGTAAGTGTGTGTGTTCACATGGAAAGTGTCTTTGAGAGGTTTGTTCTGCTGCAAAAATTTATTAAATAGTTTTTCCAGGATAAAAGTCATTGAATATTGAAGAACATTGGAGGGTGAAAAATTTTTTAATAAAATAGAAAAAATAAATAAATAAATAAATAATTAGGAGCGTAGTTGCTACAGTACAGTACAGATATACTAAAACTGATCATTTTCATATTTCAATATATTTTTTATTTCACTATTTTCATATTTTAAGATTAAAAGTCCTGAACAACACTGAAAAAAATTATTCACTGGATTTACAAAAAAAATGTATGTACGTGTAAGGCAACAAACTACATCAGCGCGCACACACACAGCACAAATAAAATCTGCTTGACTGCAGCTGTGTGAATATGAAATCCATTTGTTTGAGTTTCTGTTATCATATTTGAAGTGCTGTGAGTTTGTTCAAATACGAGGGTGTCAAAATGGAACTATGGTTAAACAATCAAACCAAATGTGCCAAATAAATGGATAACTAACCACGTTCAAGAAATTCAAAAATGCTTTGGCGCAAGTATGCAAAAAAAAAAACCCCCGACATGAATCACAAATTACCAGATGATACCTCTTGTCCCCGTCGAGCGCCGTGTCAGTCAAATTACAGAGATGATTTCAGCTCTGGAAACAAATCACCCTTGAGTAAAGAGGGTGGAAAAACATGTCATATTTCAAGTTCCATTTTTAGCCTGAAGTGCTGTTTCTGAGAATGCCACCAGGGACTCAATGCAGCGCTGATCATACCTTGGCTTCTGCGTGTAATGCCTTATTCATATGACATATTCATCAGAGAGAAGAAACGGTCCAAGCCTCAGATTGCGCATTGATTGACTCTTATGCTCCGTGGACTGATTCCCTGAGGTGATGTCGCCTGGCTTCAGGTTCTGTTGTTATTTTAGAGACTCTGCTAAATTTGGCAGAGGGTATAGAAATCCATGGAAGGATTATGTTGTGGTGAAATCAATAAATCACCATATTGGAAGCTACAATCGGCACTCTAATACACTCAAAAAATGACGTTAGCTGTTTGTTCAAAGTAATTATTTAAAATGAGCTGAAACAACACAATTCTTGTGGTTTTTGGGGGGACAACTTAATTATTTTATGTTCAATCCACTTAAATTTGTAAGAACTAATAAGTTAACTTAATTCCTTCATACTGTCCCAACACAAATCGATTGTGTGGAACCCAGCATTTCTTACAGTGAACACTCAAAAAAGGACATTCGCTGTTTGTCCAAACTCATTCATTCATTCATTCATTTTCTTTTTGGGTTAGTCCCTTTATTAATCTGGGGTCGCCACAGCGGAATGAACCGCCAACTTATCCAGCATATGTTTTACGCAACAGATGCCCTTCCAGCTGCAACCCATCACTGGGAAACACTCATACACTCCCATTCACACACATACCCAATTCACCTATAGCGCATGTCTTTGGACTTGTGTGGGAAACCGGAGCACCCGGAGGAAACCCACGCCAACACAGGAAGAACATGCAAACTCCACACAGAAATGCTAACTGACCCAGCCGAGGCTCGAACCAGCAACCTTCTTGCTGTGAGACGACAGCGCTACCCACTGCGCCGCCTTTGTTCAAACTACTTATTTAAAATGAGCTAAAACAACACAATTCTTGAGTTTTTTTTGGGGGGGAAACAACTTAATTATTTTAGGTTCAGTCTACTTTAATTTGTAAAAACTAATAAGTTAACTTAATTTCTCTTGTTGCCCCAACACAAATCGATTGTGTGGAACCCAGCATTTTGTACAGTGTAGGAGTTAGAATAAGGGCATAATGTAAGAAGTTTTGGTTTTCTGCGTAATATATTACAAACGAAAATGATTTTGTTAAATGTTATACAGTTATAACTTCTTTCTTTAATGTTCGGTTTCTAAAAATGTTCAGTAGCACTTTACAATTACATTTATTCATTTAGCAGCTGCTTTCATCAAAAGGGAGGATAAAAGAAGCACTTCAAATTAGGGATGCATGATATTGGAATAAACAGACTTTTTATATTTTGTTTTTCTGCAATACGCTTTAAAAAAATGATATGCCAAAAAGTCATGAAAACAAATGTTTTTATGTTACTTTAACTAATATTAATCAGTTAATTTCAAAAAATGTTTTGTTATACAACGTTTAACCTAATATTTTTAGTCAGTTTGAGTGATATACACTGTAAAAAAAATCTTGGTTAATCAACAGTTTCCGTATTTTGTGATTCACAAGCGTTTTCCATTTATTTACGGTTGTGAATTGCATTATGGGACCTCGATCTCTACTCTGTCGACTTTTGATGTTAAAAATTCCATTCTACAGTTTAACTTTTATTGACATTTGAGTAGTTTAAAATAACATAAGAAATAGTATATATAGAAATAAGTCTGCAAAATAACAGAAAATGTACTGGTAGTTTATTACAAGGTTTTTGTAGTGCAATATACAACCCCAACCCATACAAAATATCACTTTAAAGTATTAAAAATATTCATAAAAGTCACACACACATGGAACAGTATCACAAGACAATGAAAATAAAATTGTTCATTGTTAGAGCTTGTTGAACTATGATTAATAAATGCTGTACAAGTATTGCTCATTCTTAGTTCATGTTAGTAAATACATTAACTAATGGAACCTTATTGAAAAGTGTGAACACATGTTCTACATATTCTTCACTTTTAGACATAAATCATCAATTTTATTAAGCGGGCTACTCCAAATCTACAGTGGGTTTGCACTGAAATATACAGTTTGAACAAATCAATATGACCTTGAGCTTAAAAAAAAAGTCTAATATTAACATTCCAAAAATAGTAAACAATTGTGCTACAAACATATAAATAGCTTTTGGATGAGGATGCTATGGACCCTTTTCACATTTCCGGGTTTCTCAGTAGCGGAAGTCGTCACAGTTGGGTAAACTTACAGTAGATCGCAATGAATGGGAGAGTACAACAAATATTTGCTGAAATAATTAAAGGAAAAACTCAATGATGGTGTTATCAAGACTTTCAGAAAAAGGAAAAAAATAGTGTGAGACAGCAGCCAGAAGAGAGAACAACGTCAAATTTACTGTCCTGCCTATAAACACTGTCTTGAGAAAAGATTCCATTATTATTGCAATTTAATCAGGATATGTCATTGGCTCATAATGCCAGGAGGAGGAATGCATGTAGGGGATAAGGAAGAGAGGCTAATTTACAGTCCTGTCCTTAGACATTGCCTTAGAAACACCTCACATAAGCGGTAATTCGTTTTTTGTAATTTGATGCAAGGATACATTAATACATATAAATATACATACGTTTAAAAAAAAATCTAAATAATAAAAACTTTCAAGGATTTAAGATGCTGGTGACCGTTAAACGCATCATAACAGTCTTGTGAAAAGGGTCCATTATTATTGCAATTTAATCAGGATATGTCATTGGCTCATAATGCCAGGAAGAGGAATACATGTAGGGGATAACGCTGATTTAGGACATCTTCTCCATATGTTTCTTTATCTGAGGGTTCAAAAAATATATGAAATTAAGTTCACTGAAGCACCCGATTCGAATGTTATCACTCGATTGAATGGGCGTTATCAGTGGATATCAGCTGATAGATATGGGCCAGTAGGGGCCTTCTGTGCCTCCTAGTGGGCTCAGAAGGTTGTAATCATCCATCCACATGGTTAATCAGCTATTCTAATAGAGAACAGTTCAGATCCAGATGTGTTTTTACATTACTGTGACGGTTGGGTTTAGGGTTGGGGTTGGGGTAGG
>CAIGQV010019678.1:847937-865492 GCA_903798115.1 Danio jaintianensis | reverse complement strand
GACGGTTGGGTTTAGGGTTGGGGTAGGCGTTAATAATATACAATTAATGGGAAATAGTATAATTTCATAAAAAATCACGCGTGGTGGTATACACGCTTACCTCAATATGAATGGATTTTCAGCTGTTATCAGTTTCTCCAGTGGCTCACTGTGTACGTCAGCAGACTTGAGACGTGGAGCGGAGTTGACAGCGATGACTGGGTTCGAATCCGCCGAAAAACGGTTTCAGAAAGCAGCTAAGACAAAAGTTAATTATTTGTTTTTATTGCTTTTTTAAAAACAGACGGTTGGGTTTAGGGAAGGAGGAGGGCAGGTTAATCGCTGCTTTTGAAAAATAATCGCTGCTTTTGAAAAAATAATAACCGTTGGGTTTAGGGAAGGAGGAGGGCAGGTCAATCGGAGCGGCCTCTGCTGGATTTACGCGATAACAGCAGATTAACCATGTGCATGTAGGAACAGTAGGCGCAGTAGACCCCTACTGGCCCATATCTATCAGCTGATATCCACTGATAACGCCCATTCAATCGACTGACAACACTTGAATCCACTGACTGAAGTCTGGATTAATGAAATGGGCCCTGTTATGCGATTTGCAAGGTCATTTACTAGGACTCCGAAGGCAGATATTGTATTTAATAGGAAAAAGTGTTCAAGAACTGCAGCATATGGCTCTTTTGAACTTCAACAGATATTCATTTACACTCATTTACATAATTACCACCTACAGAATTAAAAAAAAGAAGAAAAAAAACAAGGAGTTGGCCTGGTTGATCTGTGCTACACAAGTCAAGCTGCTTTAGTCTGGTGTTGTCAACATGTCTAAAAGACAATGTTTTTTAACCCTGTTTCCAGTAACACATTCATTGGCCTTCAGGAGATGGCTGGTCTGAGTATTTCATAAACTGCTGATCTACTGGGATTTTCATGCACAACCATCTCTAGAGTTTACAGAGAATGGTCCAAAAAAGAGAAAATATCCAGTGAGCGGCGGTTCTGTGGGCGCAAATGCCGTGTTGATGCCAGAGGTCAGAGGAGAATGGCCAGACTGGTTCCAGCTGATAGAAAGGCAACAGTAACTCAAATAACCACTCGTTACAACCGAGGTATGCAAAAGAGCATCTCTGAATGCACAACACATCCAACCTTGAGGCAGATGGGCTACAGCAGCAGAAGACCACACCGGGTGCCACTCCTGTCAGCTAAGAACAGGAAACTGAGGCTACAATTTGCACAGGCTCACCAAAATTGGACAATAGAAGATTGGAAAAACGTTGCCTGGTCTGATGAGTCTCGATTTCTGCTGCGACATTCGGATGGTAGGGTCAGAATTTGGCGTCAACACCATGAAAGCATGGATCCATCCTGCCTTGTATAAACGGTTCAGGCTGGTGGTGGTGGTGTAATGGTGTGGGGGATATTTTCTTGGCACACTTTGGGCCCATTAGTACCAATTGAGCATCGTGTCAACGCCACAGCCTACCTGAGTATTGTTGCTGACCATGTCCATCCCTTTATGACCACAGTGTACCCATCTTCTGATGGCTACTTCCAGCAGGATAACGCACCACGTCATAAAGCGTGAATCATCTCAGACTGGTTTCCTGAACATGACAATGAGTTCACTGTACTCAAATGGCCTCCACAGTCACCAGATGTCAATCCAATAGAGCACCTTTGGTTTGGGATGTGGTGGAACAGGAGATTCGCATCATGGATGTGCAACCGACAAATCTGCAGCAACTGCGTGATGCTATCATGTCAATATGGACCAAAATCTCTGAGGAATATTTCCAGTACCTTGTTGAATTTATGTCATGAAGGATTAAGGCAGTTCTGAAGGCAAAAGGGGGTCCAACCTGGTACTAGTAAGTGGCCGGTGAATGTATATACACAATAGTATTTAAAACACTTTGGTAATGAATGTATTAGCAACTGTAATTACTACAGTAAGCTATGGTGTATTGTAGTTTAATGTACTTTATTGTAGAAAACATAGTGCAACATAGTGCAGTATTGGATAATTTGTTTATATTATTATAGTTGTTGTATTATCACAGCAACTATAGAATTACCACAACAGATTAATTAGTATGATTCAGAAACACTATAGAATTTACCATAAATTACTAGAATATTTTTTTTTCATGGTGGTGGCTCAGCTAGCCTGTTAGCTAGCAGTTTAGAATGGCATGCATTTTTTTGTAATACATTCATTCATTTATTTTCTTTTCGGCTTAGTCCCTTTATTAATCTGGGGTCGCCACAGCGGAATGAACCGCCAACTTATCCAGCATATGTTTTACGCAGCAGATGCCCTTCCAGCTGCAACCCATCACTGGGAAACACCCATACACACTCATTCACACACATACGGACAATTTAGCTTACCCAATTCACTTATAGCGCATGTAAAAGTCTCGCTTTAATAGATTATCGCTGTGGATGTCTAGATTTCGAGTAGATGCCTCTCAGATTCCAGCGTTCTGGGATTTGTTGTAAAACACTCATCCAGCATCACTTCTCAGCGAACTGTTGCTAGGTTGCCTTCAGCGCCGGAGCAGTCTGGCCTTGTTTAAACGGGTGAGAAATGTGCATCTGCTTTTTTGTTCTAAAAGGGTTAAAGTTCATCGCGCAGATGCGGCAATCCTGAAGAGCCGTGATGAGCTTCTGTTATATGTTATTCACACTATTAGCTTAAAGCAATAGTAGGGTTCATTTCAACTTATTTACACACACACACGCACACACACACTGAAAACAATGAGTCATTGGAATTACTAAATTTTTTTTAAGGTAAGTGGTTGCAAACAAATTATGTGGGCTAAATTTAAACAAACAAATTAAATTTAGTAATGTTCAACTTTGTTTAACTTCAGCCCATATAAATTGTTTGCAACCACTTATCTTCATTCATTCATTTTCCTTTTGCTTAGTCTCTATTTCAGAGGTCACCACAGCAGAATGAACCGCCAACTATGTTTTACACAGCGAATGCCCATAAACACCCATACACACTTATTCACACACACACACTCATACACTACGGCCAATTTAGTTTATTTAATTCACCTATAGTGCATGTGTTTGGACTGTGTGGAAAACCAGAGCACCCGGTGGAAACCCACACCAACACGGGGAGAACATGCAAACTCCTCACAGACATGCCAACTGGCCCAGCTGGGACTCGAACCAGCGACCTTCTTGCTATGAGGCGACAGTGCTAACCACTGAGCCACCGTGCCGTCACCACTTATCTTAAAAAAAATTTGTGCACACACCAACAAGCACATGTTGGTGGTTTACAAGGACTCTCCATAGGCATAATGTGTTTAATACTGTAACAAATGCTTATTATATGCCTCTACTCCACCCCATCCCTAAATTCAACCCTGACAGGAAACCTGTGCAAAATTTAAACGCAATAAGACCTGGTTAAGTATGATTTTTAAGCATGTTTTTTTTAAGTCATGTCCCCGTAAACCACCTAAATAGCTTACAACTAGGTCATTCTCATGTCAATATGCAAATGTATGTCTTTGTAAACTACCAAAACCAGTACACACACACACACACACACACACACACACACACACACACACATACAGACACAATTAGAGAATAGGCCAACCCAGGCTCATTCTGAAAATGTACCGCTATATACATTTCTGGAGAGCGCCAAATACGTCCCAGGAGCTACGTTTTTTGCAGTTTTTTTTTCGTGAATCCACCAGAGGCCGCTGTGTACGCTTTTTCAGATCTCAAATTTCTCTCTCGAGTGCCATTCGCACCTGCTGTTCTCGCGTAAATCCACCAGAGGCCGCTGTCGACTGAATGACTGACTGACTGACCGATTGACTAACCCACCCTTCTCCTTCCCTAAACCCAACCAATAGTGTTTTCAAAAGCACCGATTGACCCGCCCACCCACTTCCCTAATATCAACCAATAGTTTTCAAAAGCAATCCAGAAAAAGAAAAGCCCTACTGGACAAACTAGTAACAGCGGGAAAGTCGTCCATATGGAGGTAAGCGGTCAGCTAGTAAGCGTGAAAAGGAATGGTGTCATACCGCACCGTAGCGTTCGTTTTAAAGACGTAATGCAGCCATACCTACTTCTGGCTACATAATTCGCGATGTATATAGGGCTACGTTTTCAGAATGAGGCTATGTTGCAACAGGCTATGTTACACCTGGCTCAAAGATGTAATATTAATGGATCCCATAAGGCAGTATAAATTTAAACAATATTTATTACAAACAAAATAGAATCAAGCTGTCAGTATCGGTGGGATAAATTAGCATGCAATTCAAGTGAACGAATGCACAAAGTGAAATATTATCAGTGCTAGTCTATGGATGAGGGATTTTTGTAGATGCTAGTAAGAGTATTGTTAGTTTCAAAGATATCCTTAAGCTAGTGTGCTCCAAAACAGTGACATAATTCATATTTAGAAGGATATAAGCCTGATATAAGCATTTAAAGCTTGCAGTTTGTCACTTCCGCATAAATTAATCAATGATTGTTTTTTTCCACATCACCTCATACTTCAGTTTCTCATAAAATCTTGACCAATCAAATGCTCACTAGAGTCTGACATGCCCCGCCCCCTTCAAGACGCTTTTCATGTGCTTTTCATTTGATGCGCTTTAGCTCAACCACTCTCACTAGTAGAGCTGTGATAAAAACCAAATGCTATTGGCTGTTTTTTTTAAAGAGGAGGAGCTACACTATGTCCTGTGCAGTCTTTATGTTTAAATTAAGATTACGTCAAACATTGAATTAAAAAAAATGCACATTTCAAAGCTTAAATAGGAGCAATGACAAGCATCAGGTGCGCTAAAGCAAAGACTAAAGAATACACAAGACATGTCACTCATATAAGGTGCGTCCCAAATCGCATACTTATGCACTCATTCTACGCCAATTTGTAGTATAAATAGTATTCACACTGAAAATTCTACAAAAATAGTAAGCGCACTTTAAATACACGGATGATGCACTCACTCATTCAACCAATAAAAAATAAGTGTGTAAATGTTCAATACCTCATGCACTCAATGGTCACAGCTTTGCTCTTGTAACAAAAGGGGCAGAGCTATCGGGTGCTGGGGTTGGATTACTTTATCTATTTTGGATGCAAGCAAAATGTTCTTTACGTAAGTGATTGTGCAGTTGATGTGTTTGTACTCATGATAGATACTAGGGCTGCACGATATTGGCAAAAACTCCCACTGCGATATTTTATTTTTCTGCTATACATATTGCGATATTGAGTCTACTTTGACCAGATGAAATGAATGGCTCAATTTGGAAAGAATTTATAATTCTAGATTGATTGGGATGATTTTGTAAGGAAGAGCATCTGCATAAAATATAATAAACCAATCACAAGCATTGATAAATACAGTGAAGCAAAGATACAAATTAAATAAACAGTATTTTCAAGAAGTCTAGCAGTATTCAAGTACAAATTGAACAATCAAATGTAAAATGACCTAGTATAGTCTTCAGCGTATTTATACATAAATACAGTTAATCTTTCTTCAAGTTACAAACATTATAATTTCTTGTGCTTTAAAAGGCCATAAAAACAGGCCTTAAAAACTTAGTAATAAACTTATTGGTAAATTTACGGTTAAACTTTGCAATGACGCCACAAATCATGCACTGTATGTTTTCAACTGTGGCAACATTGTAGATCCTGTGATGTGACTATTGCGCTTGTGCACATTGCGATATCGATGCTGAAATGATATATTGTACAGCCCTAATAGATGCTATTTGGTAGTTTGGTCATTCATTTCACTGATTTCTCAACTGTTGAAATGGCTGAATTTCGGCTTAGTAAAAAACACTTTTGTGTTTCAGATCGAGTTACATAAGTGTTTTGAGTTTGGTGATGATATCGCATTCAGTTCAAGTGTTATGGAGATTTTTGTAATAATGATCCAGCCCATGTTTGGCCATCCTGTGCCAATCCTGAAACGAAATGTCTATTTTTTGATAACTTCTTATATTCAGACTCTAGAGTATCTGGCTATGCCACTTTGGTTTCAATTGGGAAAGAAACCAAGGACTAGTGTGCAAAACTCACTCACTCACTCACTCACTTTCCTTCAGTTTAGTCCCTGGATTTATCACGGGTCTCCACAGTGGAATGAACCGCCAATTACTTTGGTATATGTTTTATGCAGCAGATGCTCTTCCAGCCACAACCCAGCACTGAGAGTACACTAACTCGTGATCCCCCGGTGCTGGGAAACACCCATACACTCTCTAATTCACACACACTCATTCACTAAGGGCAATTTAGTTTATTCAATTCACCTATACCTCATATCTTTGGAGAGTGGAGAAAACCCATGCGAACACAGGGTAAACATGCAAACTCCACAAAGAAATGCTACCTTGCTCAGCCAATACTTGAACCAGCGACCACTGCTAACCACTGAGCCACCGTGCCACCCTGTTTGCAAAAGTATATATTAAAAAAATATTAATTACCAGCATGTTGGCCAGATCTGATGCAAGCCCTCTTTATAGGGCTTGACACCAAGGTTTGCAATGATATACAACACTTGAGTTTGCAGCGAGCAGTTTAGGAGTCAAGGGATTTGGTGTTTTTGGCTGCTGTAGCGCCACCCTCAGGCTGGTCAGGATGAGTCTCTTTCATTTGATAGATGGCGACGGTACTACCATCCGGCAAAAAGTCTCTACGATTTACTGTTTGGTCTGCCTGGTCAGTTTGAAGGCAGAATGGTGACCTTTGGACTTTCTAACAATTACAATAGGGTTTCAGTGCTACACTTGAACCCCTAATAAAAGCATTTCATAGCAGTTTGCGTTTGAAGATTTAATAATGATTTACCTTGCCTATAGATTTGCACAGCCTCATGTGAGTTGACTGTGGAGGTTTTCAGGGGATGCTTGATATTAAATTACCAGTGCATGCAACCTTAAACATAATTTTCATACATGTAAGGCTTTGTAATTATAGACATGTACAAACAAGATGTGGCATTATCACCAACCAACTATAGTCCATGGCATAGTGTAGTCTAACATTCAGTCTGGAAAAGGCCAAACATCCATTACTCAAACAGCAAATACTACAGCGGTACGTTTGACATGACCTTTCATGCTCAACTGCATTTCCTCTTTTGTACAAAGATCTAGATGGAGAGATTGTTCAGAGAGCGTCTAATATCAGTTCACACAGAGGACTCGAATGCAAGTCTGCAATTTGCATCAAGTGCTGAATATGATGATTGTCACAATCCATCTTATTCATCCTGTAAACATTCCTGCAGGGACAATATGTCATAGCTGCTTTCCGCTGTGAAACGCTTTTTTTCTCCTGAATCAAGTCAAAATCAAGACCAAATTTGTTCCTGTAGCAGTTTTATTCAAAACCCTGTCCATAAGCATTTCTGGAGAAAAGAATCCCCCTATGCAATCAGCAATTGAGGTCCTTAGTAAAGCCTTCTTATCACAATACAGTAGCAACACTTAATTGTTGATATATTAATATATATGAGTTTATAGGCTATATTAAATTTAATAACCTGAATGGGGTGTGTTTTTTTACGTACAGACTTAAATACATTCATTCATTCATTTTCCTTCGGCTTAGTCCCTTTATTTATCAGGGCTTGCTACAGCGGAATGAACCGCCAACTTATCCAGCATTTGTTTTACATAGCGGATGCCCTTCCAGCTGCAACCCAGTATTGGAAAACCCCCAAACACACTCATTCACACACATACACTACAGCCAATTTAGTTTCTTCAATTCACCTGTACCGCATGTCTTTGGATTGTGGGGGAAAACGGAGCACCTGGAGGAAACTCAAGCCAACACTGGGAGAACATGCAAACTCCACACAGAAATGCCAACTGACTCAGCCGGGGCTCGAACCAGCGACCTTCTTGCTGTGAGGCGACAGTGCTAACCACTGAGCCACTATGCCACCTGACTTAAATACATTTTTATCTTTAATTTCATAATTGCGTCTGTTGCTCTGTCTTGAGAGCTGAAAAAGAATACAAATTAAAATATATTAGCTATATATGCACAAATGATATATATAGTGGTGTGAGTGGTGGTAGTGTGATTGGCTGGGGCTGTTTTGATTCTTCAGAACCTGGAAGACTTGCTGTGATAAATATAACCACGAATTCTGCAGTGTACTACAGTTTTTCTCATTTGCTAAGACACGCTCAGTGAAACTGGGATTCACTTGATCTTCATCATCACATTCTTAGCACAGGAGAAGTCTTCTCTTTCAAAATGCCTTAACACTTTTTCAATTGTTTCACACAGTTTTCACACCCTTTGTTAAAACAGTCACCCCAGATCTCATTGAAAGATCCCAAACTCCATTGGATTCATTCATTCATTTTTTTTTTCGACTTAGTCCCTTTATTTGGATTCACCGTGTTGAACAAAAGGAAAACATCTATTGACAGCTGATAGAAAGTACTTGCATAATTATGAACATCTAATGCACCTGTGTGAAACTTGTTTGCACAACTCTTCAATCAGCAATCAATCCTCATCCCTCTACAAAAGATGCCACCTCTGTATTGCTATTTGCAAGCATGGATCAAACAGGCCATAGGCACGGGAGGAGAGTAAGAAGCCATGGCAGAGGGGCCCGAGGAAGAGGAGTTTGTATGCGTGGTGGAGGAGCTGCAGCAGCAAGAGGACAAAATCGAGCTCAATTCGGGCAACAATTATTGACCATGTCATCAATCATGGCTTGTCCTTTAGAGAGGCTGGACAAAGGGTCCAGCCCACTCTGAGTCAGAGCACTGTAGCATCTATTGTCAAGCTTTTTGGGAATGAGAACAGGTAATTCACAGTGTTACTGTAATGTATACCACTGTGTATTTCAGCTTTATTGCATTGCCCTGTTAGCAGAACAAACTGTGTCTATACAGTAATGCAGATGTTTTATCAATCCCGTTTATGTGACTGTCATACAGTAATGTCAATTTTGATATGCTTTTTGCTTTTACTTTATAAAATCCACACATTACCACACACTGGTGGCAGAGGAAAGATATTTGGTATTGAACAGGAGTCTGCCATTGTAGATATGGTAGTGGCAAACAATGCACTCAGACTGCGTGAAATCCAGGCAGCAGTAATTGCAGATCAGGGAGTATTTAGAAATATAAACCGTGTGAGTTTGGCAACTATAGATTGAGTCCTTAAACGAAACCATGTCAAAATGAAGCAGCTGTACAGAGTTCCATTTTAAAGGAAAGGAGGCACGATTCCAGTATGTGCAGGTACAGATTTTTTATTGTAATACCTTGTTTACCATAGTTACATGCAACTGGAATAATTTGCTTCATGAATTTGCTCTTTTTCTTAAAGAATAATGAAGTTTGAAGCTGAAGGGGCACATCACAAATTATTTTTTGTGGATGAAGCCGGCTTCAACCTCTGTAAGTGAGGAGATGCGGAAGGAACATCATTGAGCAGAGGGCCACTGTCACAGTGCCAGGTCAGAGGGGTGCCAATATCACCATGTGTGCTGCCATCTCCAAATATGGGGTCCTTTGCCACATACCAACTATTGGCCCATACAATACAGAACGCCTCATCACATTTCTTGATGCATTGAAAGAAATACTGATTCCACACGAAGAGAGGCTGCTGAGGCCTGGCATGACTCTGTATGTCATAATTTGGGACAATGTGCTTTCCACCACTCTCGCCTTGTGAATGAATGGTTTGCAGCACAGTCTCGTATTATGAGCCTTTTCTGAACCCAATCAAGGAGTTCTTCTCTGCTTGGAGGTGGAAGGTGTATGATCACCGGCGATATGAGCAGATGCCCCTCCTGGAGGCAATGAATGCTGGTTGCCTTGCAATAGCTGCAGAGGACTGCCAGGGATGGATACGCCATGCAAGGAGGTATTTCCCTCGGTGCATTGCAAGGGAAAACATTCAATGCGATGTTGAACCCATATGTTTTGTTTGGTAGTGTGTGTGCGTGCATGCTTTTTTTTTTTTTTTTTTTAAGTATCCATTTGAGTTTGTAAAGTATTATTGCATATTGATGGCTATATTTTGTTATCCATCGTGTAATGAATGATTGAAAGAATAAATTAATTTGACCACAAGTTGTGGTGTTTGATGGAAATATTTGCTTATGTTGCATGTTTCTAATGTTTTGTGAGTGTTCGAGCATTTTGCTAACAAAATGAGTCATTTTGGCCATTGAGCTTCAGTTTTATCCTGTGTGTTAACTGTTTTGAAAATGTGATGTCAGAGTGTGCAAATGTGTTTAAGCAATCGAGAGAAACTGTAAAATATTCTGAATCAGAATGTCCGGCCATCTGTTAGTGACCTCAAGCTAAAGCGAACTTTGGTTCTGCAACAGGACAATGATCTAAATCACACCAGCAAGTCCACTTCTGAATGGCTGAAGAAAAACCAAATTAAGACTTTGGAGTGGCCTAGTCAAAGTCCTGACCTGAATCCAATTGACATGCAGTGGTATGACCTTAAAAAGGCGGTTCATGCTCAAAAACCCTCCAATGTGGCTGAATTACAACAATTCTGCAAAGATGAGTGGGCCAAAATTCCTCCACAGCGCTGTTACAGACTCATTGCAAGTTATCAGAAACCCTTGATTGCAGTTATTGCTGCTAAAGAAGTCCCAACTAGTTATTAGTCTTAGGAGGCAAACACTTTTTCACACAAGGATATATAGTTTTGTATTTTGTTTTCCTGTAATAAGAAAAACCTCAAGGACTTCCTTTAAAGCATGACAATGAAAAAAAATATATATATCAATAAACAAACACTCTGCTTTAAGTGAAGTTTATTTATAAACTAATTTCGAGAGGATCACGTGCTTATGATTGCTTGCGGCTGGTCCCGCATTATTCAATTTATGATTCACCAATCAGACGATTCCTAAGCCACTATAAATACCCTAAGTTCCATATAACAGCCATCTTCGTTTTAAAGAATGCTTCCCGCTACAAAAACGCTCCAGCTCCAAAAAGCTTCTACAGCATTGCACCATTTAGCCTATCGATATGGAAAGAACCAACCAACCAACAAACAACTACAACTTAAGCCAGAGCACCGCTCTCCCCGAGACTTCAGCTGCGGCTCAGCGCCATCCAGCCCCGCCAGGACGACAATCGAGCCTGAGGTCCCGCAAGACACCGGCCGGCCCACCAGCTTTTCTACCATTTAACCATAACGCTGTCAATATAATCTCCTTCTCCATACACTTCAAACACCCTCACCCAATGCATCTGCCGTGTCTTCAACCCAGATCTTCAGCAAGATCACCATCCACGAACCCGCGGTAACGTACATAGCATGCTTTAAGGGGAAGCCTCACAAAAATAACTACTCTCCAACAAAGACTAAACATTTTATAAATCTTTTGAAAGACGAGACTCGCGTGACTAGAATGATTTCAACCAAAGAAACTCACCTCTCAAGCCACCCGCCTGGCCACAGATCCATAACATTCTAACACCTTGAAGTAATTTGACTGCAAGGGTCCAGGCAATCCAATCCGTAAAACAGAAGTCCACAACATATTCATACGTTGATAAACATCCATAGAATGCACTGCTATTATCCAAACTAGTCGCTTGAGTGCGTTCAGAAGAGTAGCGTCTTTCAAACATAAACACTATTGATTTTTGGTCAACAAAATGGCCGCCGACCTTTTGCACTTTTGATTGACACTTCATTGAGCCAATAGCTGAAAGGAGAAGTGTCACCATCCAAGGAGCTCCCAAAACTTGAGATGGTCCCGCCCTCTCTCTTGACAGTTTATGAATGGACCCAGTTGCAAAATACTTTGTGAAGGAATTGGGCCAGATATGCTTGTGATTTTTGATCATGTTAAGATTCCAGACTTAATGTTATTTAATCATGGATTAAAGTAAAACCAATAACAAACATTCCATTCACACAGTTTCTACTAAATGATGATATCGTTTTTAAAATTCAGGGTTTGATGCAGTTGATATATATAAAAAAAAAAAAAAAAAAAAAAACTCACATCTGATTTAACTTCTGAAAAGATTATTACCCAGCTAGTGAAAAACATTCAACACATCGAGCATAAAAGTCCAATGGTAATATGCCATAGTGACCATGCCATGTCCATACACAAAAGTGTCATATGCAAGTTTATAATGGCAAGTCGGTTGGATGTGAAAACGGCAAAGAAACAAACTTCCTGCTTGACTGCTATGAATAGGAGGAGGACATTTCTGACAAATGGAGTAATGTTTCATCCATTGACATCCATTGTGTTAGATACATTTGCATTTTAAACATATTTCTATATCACTAAGGGGTTTAAACTCCACTCCACTATCACTTCACCTATTCAGTCTTCAAGAGGTACTTCTAGGACCACCAGCCAAGCCACGCCCCATATCCTCAGCTCTCCATCTATCTGCCATCCTGTGGGGGGACGAATGCCCACCTCTACCATCCTTGCACATTGCGACAACGAAGCTATCGTACCATGCATTAACAAAAGGCGCTTCCATTCACAGTTGCCCATGCCCTTATTAAGACGCCTCGCATGGATATCAGCTAAAACAATTCATTATGTCTGCCGTACACGTACCATGTTGTAAAAAATTTCATTTCTGACTCTCTCTTGTTTCTCATTTCAGAGATCATGGCAGCCGGCTCCAGAAGCTGACCCTCATCCAACCTATCACACTCCACATCCATTCTAAATGCATTCACACTCTAGCTGAGCACTTATTCACTTTCATTTCTACATATCACTACTGACAGTATTTAACATTCCCGCGGGAGCACTTATAACTCTCCAATACCAACCACCACTGCACCTCTGCAACAGCAGAGACGCTCTGCCGAACTACACTCACCTATTGCACCACTGCAACAGCAGTGACGCTCTAGCTGAGCCCTTGTTCACTTTCATCTCTACATATCACTACTGACAATATTTATACATTCCTACGGGAGCACTCATAATGCTCCAATACTGACTACCACTGCACCTCTGCAATAGCAGAGACGCTCCGCCGGGCCTTATTCTCCCTCTGCACCACTGCCGCAGCAGTGACGGTCTGCCTGAGCTTACATACACTTCCATTTATTTATACTATTACACTACCCAGCACTGTCACAGCAGTTTAAACGCCTCCACGGAAGCGTATTTACCTGTTATTATTGACTTCCATTGCACCTCTGCAACTGCAGAGATGCTCCGCTTAGCTTAAATTCTCTTCTGCACCACTGCCGCAGCAGGGACGCTCTGCCTGAGCTAACATACACTTCCATTTATTTATACTATTACACTCCCCAGCACTGTCACAGCTGTTAAAACGCCTGCGTAAGAGTTCTTTGATACTGACTTCTATCGCACCTCTGCAGCAGCAGAGACGCTCCGCTGAGCTTATCCTGACATTTCACCACTGCCATTATAGAGTCTCTCTAGCAGAGCTCATACATCCTGCATTCAAATTATTACATCTGTCTCATTCTCCCGCCCGGTTATGGCAGTTAAACATTGCTATGGGAGCACACATAGCATTTGCAACATCGGCTGCCAGTACACCACTTCAGTAGCAGCGATCACTCTAACCTAAACCATTCACACTCTGCACCGGTTCCATCTTTGCTCCTGCAAACCCTCTCCTGGTACCATCTTTCTAACACTTTCCATTCAGCTTTATGGTTATGGCTTTGATCTTTATTGCCTTTTGGGGGGGTTCTTCGATACATGGCTGCTGTCCCGAGCTAATTAAGGCATCTTGGGGAGTTCTCGAGATCTACCTGAGCTCAAACTTCCCTCTCGCCTTGCAAACGGGAGGGAGCCCCGGGCTCGAGGATCTTATGAGTTCAGGGACAGAACTCAGGGACTCTTGCCTGGGACAGGATGCCAAACAAGCTTTATAATCAATCATCAGCTAAGTGTGAATTCTTGAATGAGGACTTCACGGCAAAACTGAACAATATTACAAAATACACTCATTACTAGAGCACTGTTACAGTTTAAGAAGGTCGCTGATTTGAGTCCCAGATGGACCAGTTGGCATTTCTGTGTGAAGTTTGCATGTTCCCCCCTTGTTCGGGGTTTTCCCCACAGTCCAAAGACATGCTGTATAAATGAATTGGGTAAACAAAAAAGGGCATCCATTGCGTAAAACATATGCCGGAATAGTTGCCGGTTCATTCCGCCGTGGTGACCCCTGATAAATAAGGGACTAAGCCGAAGGAAAATTAATGAATGAAAGTTAGTGAAATAATAATAACTAAATAATCGTACTGCTTAGAAAGACATTTTACATATGCTCAGCCGCTGCCTTCCTGACCTTGGCATGTGACACTTTTTATTTCCATGTGGCCTCAGTGCTCTACATCTCTATGTAAAAATCCACATTAGCCTACAGTCCCTGTCATAATCTTGCTATTAAAGTTCACCTGTCTCCCACCAAACACACACACACACACACACACACCAAAACATGTTCACATCTTGATCTCGATAGCCAGATGGGCTGTAGCACACAGACAATCATTTTCCTGTAGCACACCAGATTGAATCCATTAGCTGCAGATTAATCTAGAGGTCAGTCTGGCCAGCAGGAGGAACAGCACCCAACATCATGCTGATTAATGACTGCATCATACTGCAAGAATCAATAGAGTTCCCAATTTCCACAGAACAACATACATTTCCAGCAGTGCACTGAGGATTATTGACATGCAGTGATAAATTACCAACCCCCCCCCCAACAAATAGAGGGGGAAATCGAGAAAAGTAAAGTTTGAATGCTTTAATGACAAGGCTATTAAAATTGTGTTACTTTGGTTATGCTTCAAAGGTTGTACACAATATATTGAACAGATTTCAAGTTAAAATGTTGACCTTGGGGGTCATGTCTGCTTACAAGACTCTGTTTAGGGCACTGCAAACTGTCCTCCAAACAATGCGAACTATAGTATAATATAATAGTAATAGATTGTAAATCATGTTCCAAAGCTTCTGCCAGATGTGTACATTTTGAGAACTGGAATTAGGAAAAGTACTGGTTAAGGGACTATGCAAAATGTACACAAACTGCGTATTTTGATAAATATTGACATTTATAGCAAAGTTGCTTCACAGCTAGAAGGTCGCTTGTTTGAATCCCGGCTGGGCCAGTTGGCATTTCTGTGAGGAGTTTGCATGTTCTCCCCGTGTTGGTGTGGGTTTCCTCCGGGTGCTCCGGTCTCCCCCACAGTCCAAAAACAATCTTTTATTTTAAAAGATTTAGAAGAAACCGAATTGTTGTTACGGTTGCCTCGCTGTGTGTGTTTGGAGCTTCATCGCGTAGATTCGCAATTTACATTTTTACCATAAAATACTTCCCTATTCGCTAGTATTTGTCTCTCCTACTTAGGGTGAACAAACCCTTAATACATTTAAACAAACAAATTTACTTTAAAACGTTCTGTCTCTCGAGCATCCGCTTGTAGCTTTAGCCTACTAGCACCGCTGGTCAGCTAAAGCTACTGACTTCTTTCACTTACTGTCTTTGCTCTTTACCCTGTACAATGTTGTTTGTGTGTCGATCCTTGAGTGCAGGAGAAGCATCGGTGGAGGCGTTGGAGTTGGAGCTGGTAGCTGTGGATTCGCAGATTCGCGATCTGAAAATAAAGCGAGCACAGCTCAGAGAACAACGGGCCCTGCTCGATGTATCCCGGGCTGCGGCTCGCTCATCTGAGGTAAGTGTGCAATACAATCTTAACACTCCATCCACCTCAACCCCGTGTGTTTCTCTGTCCAGGCCCAGCGCACCGAGGACGCGGCTCTTCCAGGGGTCGTTCACTCCGGCACCCGGCTACCGTGGCCCCTGGGTGCAGCCGCGTAAGGTGCATACCAGGCCTCGGGGCAGAACGTCTCCTCCTCCTGTGTTCAAGATCCCCACGGAGAACCGGTTCGCCCCCCTCCGCGAGACCGGTCGCGATGTGGCAATCATCTGTGACTCCATCGTTCGCCACGTCCGCGCTGCTTCCACTAAAGGTAACAATGTACGCACTCACTGCTTTCCTGGTGCTCATGTTAAGGATGTTTCTGCTAAGGTTCCCGCTATCCTGAGCGCTGGCGAGAGCATCGGAGCTGTCGTCCTCCACGTGGGGACGAACGACACCGGGCTGCGGCAGACGGAGATCCTGAAGAAGGACTTCAGGAGCCTGATCGAGACAGTTCGACGCACCTCGCCCGCCACGCAGATCACCATTTCTGGACCGCTTCCTACCTACCGCCGAGGAAATGATAAGTTCAGTACACTTTTTGCTCTGAATGAATGGCTATTAACATGGTGTAAAGAACAGAAATTGCTCTTTGCCAATAACTGGAATCTTTTCTGGGAGCGGCCTAGGTTTTTCCGTGCTGATGGGCTACACCCGAGCAATGCTGGAGCTGAACTCCTGTCGGACAACATCTCCAGGATGCTTCGTTCTATCTGACTAGTAAGTGAAAATTCACATTTTAGCCATATAGACTCTTGCTCGTCCCGCTCAAATCACAGTAATGCATATCTGGCTAACCCCATAGAGACTGTGTCTGTTCCTCGTATTATTAGATCAGGAAATAAACTTACTGTGTGCTCTAGAAAAAATCTACTAAGAATCAAACCAAAAAAACTGCAAAAAAGTGGAAATACTAATTTTTTAAAGCTTGGTCTCCTAAACAGCAGGTCACTAGCACCTAAAGCACTTATCATAAATTAAATAATAACAGACAACAATCTTAATGCACTCTGTCTCACTGAAACCTGGCTGAAACAAAATGACTATATTAGTTTAAATGAAGCAACTCCTTCAGGATTCTTATATAAGCATGAGGCTCATCAGACTGGTCGTGGTGGTGGAGTTGCATCAATCTTTAGTGATATTCTTAATGTTAATCAGAGAAACGGACTTATGTTTAACTCTTTTGAAGTATTGGCACTTAATGTTATGCTTCCGGATATTATGAAAAAACCTATATTATCTCTCGCTTTAATCACCATATATAGACCCCCGGGACCCTATGTCAATTTTCTAAAAGAGTTTTCTGATTTTATTTCTGACTTACTAGTTAAAACTGATAAAATACTAATTTTAGGAGACTTTAACATCCACATAGATGACGCTAACAATACATTAGGGCTCGCGTTTACAGATTTACTACGATCACTTGGGATAAAGCAAAACGTTGTTGGTCCAACCCATTGCTTAAAGCATACATTAGATCTAATTTTGTCTCATGGAATTGAGGTCATTGATGTAGACATTATACCACAAAGTGATGATTTAACAGACCACTACCTCTTACTATATAAGCTGTGTTTACCTGAAATTAGCAGATCTGCACAGATATATCGCCCTGGTAGAACTATCGTCCCGTCCACTAAAGATGAATTCACAAATAACTTACCTGATCTTTCTCTATTTCTAAATAAACCCGCAAACGCAAATGACCTTGATGTAATAATCAGCAATATGGATGCTATCTTTACTAACACACTAAATACTGTGGCACCCATCA
>CAIGQV010019678.1:828513-842937 GCA_903798115.1 Danio jaintianensis | reverse complement strand
TTTTTACCTTTTTTTTATTATGTATTTTATTATTTATTTTTATTTATTTAATTAGACTCTTTTATCATTTTATTTTTTATTCAATTATTTTTATTATTTATTTATTATCATTTATTTAATTATTTTTATTATTTATTTCTTTTTAGAATTTCTTTTTATTATTTCTTTTTAGAATGTATTTATTTCGATATTGTTTCTTATAATGCATGTGACCCTTAAGTTGCATGGAAATTTTATCGGTCAAAATGGTCCGTTTTTATTTAATACCAAAAATAATTAAAAAACCAAGTATAGATCATGTTCAATAAAGACATTTTGTAAATTTCCTTTCATAACTATATCAAAACTACTTTTTTTGCCAAACTTAATTTGGACAACTTTAGAGGAGATTTTCCTCAGTATTTTTTGAACCCTCAGATTCAGATTTTCAAATAACAACAAGAATTTCGACAGACCATGGAAAAAATATAGTTATTTATTTATTTATATTTATTCTTAGTGGCTGGAAGGTGTGCAGTAAAATCATTTAAAAATGCACTTCCGCAATCCTCTAAATAAATGCACTTGCCCCAAACATTAGCAGTAACCATAGCAACTCAATGACATATACCACAGCCTAAAAACCAGCTTCTCTTTGCTGCTGAGCTCATTCATAAATCCCAAAGAGGCTAATTTAAACTTTGTCATCAATGATAACCACATAATAATAATAATAATCCTTTATTCTTTGATTAATATATTCCTGTAAGTATCATTAATGTGAAAAGGAAAAAGAGTTGTTGGTGTCATTCTGCCCTGTAGCTTTAATTCTATCTACAAACTGCAGTCAAACGTACTATATGATTAAGTGAGTTTTTGCAGTTTCACAAAAACGTAGGCTGAAGCAAATATTCCCAATGAGCCAATGTTGTTTTGTTAAAAAAATATTGTTGTTTTTTTTGTTGTTTTTTAAACGCATGTTCATGTAAATGTATGTAGGCGGTGTTTAACCTACACATAGATGGACACATTCCAGGATCTGGCATTTTCAAGGCCTGCTCTCAATAGAAGCTTTTATTTCAGTAGCGAGGCTGATTTCAGCTCTGAAAAGTACATGATATTCTTTTAGCATGACGGCCATTTATATAACAGAAGCTCAAGTAAAAGTAGATTTCTCAATCAATGACCTCTTTAATTTCAGACTCTGATCTGATCTTTTACATTTATTTGTGTGCTACTTTGCTGTCTGTCAAGATCTAAGCTGATGTGTGTCAGATGTGAGGTGTTTTGACCAGTGGTGGAAAGAGTACTGAAAAATCATACTCAAGTAAAAGTACCACTACTTGCCCAAAAATGCAGTGCAAGCAAAGTAAAAGTATCTGTAAATATTACAGTAAAAAGTAGCCCATTGAAAAGTACTCGTGAGTAGTGAGTATTACGCTGTGAAAAGCTGATGCGTTTACATGCAATTTGTGCATGTGTGTGAGAACGTAACATTCTGTAGTGCATTAAGGTCTTGTTTAAGGCAATTTCAGTCATCATACAGTAAACATCCTTCATCTTCTCATCAGTGATATACAGTCTAAACCAGGGGTTCTCAAACTCGGTCCTGGAGGTCCGGTGTCCTGCAGATTTTAGCTTCAACTTGCCTCAACACACCTGCAAGGATGTTTCTAGAAAGCCTAGTAATAGCTTGATTAGCTAGCCCAGGTGTTTCTGATTGGGGTTGGAGCTAAAAATCGGCAGGACACCGGACCTCCAGGACCGAGATTAAGAACTCCTGGTCTAAACAGAGCCTAAATACCAGCTTCTCTTCGGTGCTAAGCTCATTTAGAAACCCAGAGAGGCTAATTTAAATTTGTCAACAATAACCACACAATAATAATCCTTTATTCTTTGATTAATATATCCCTGTAAGTATCATTAATGTGAAAAGGAAAAAGAGTTGTTGGCGTCATACTGCCCTGTAGCTTTTAATTCTGCTTACAAACTGCAGTCAAACGAACTGTATGATTAAATTCTGCATGTGTGTGAAAACATAACATTCTGTAGTGCATTAAGTTCTTGTTTAATGCTATTTGGCGATGTCAGTCATCATACAGTAAACATCCGCCATCTTCTCTCAGTGATATACAGTCTAAACCAGGTGTCTGTTTGGAGTTGGAGCTAAAATCTGCAGGACACCGTACCTCCAGGACCGAGATTGAGAACCCCTGGTCTAAACAGTCTCTGGGTCACTGCATGTGAAGCAGGGGTGTCTAAACTCGGTTCTGGAGGGCCAATGTTAGCTCAAACTTACCTTAACGCACCTGCCAGGAAGTTTCTAGTATATATAGTAAGAGAATGATTAGCTGGTTCAGATGTGTTTGATTAGGGTTGGAGCTAAACTCCAGGACATCGGCCCTCCAGGATTGAGTTTGGACACCCCTGATGTAAAGATTTTTGACATCTTCTTGTACACTTATAATGCTTCCAGATGGTTTGCTGCATTTATAAAGCACCTTTGATTTGATTTGACGGGAATTGCAGGACTGATTTTTGTACTCAGCCAATCGTCATAGACAAGATAAAAATAGTGGAGTAAAAGTACCAATGCAGCACAAACAAATGTACTCAAGGGAAAGTAAATGTACACATTTTTAAAACTTCTTGGTAAATTACAGTTCCTGAGAAAAACTACTTAATTACAGTAATTTGAGAATTTGTCATTTGTTACTTTACACTACAGAGAAAGGTGGAGTGCACCGAGTCTTCAGCAGGCCAATCCCAGGAGCTCTGCAGAACGTCAGTAAGAATGACACCGGGGTGAAGAAGGCCATCCTGACTGGAACTTACTCTTTTAACAATAAATCCAATGATGCTTTCCTCTTCAAAGCATCAGCTGTTGATTGTGCAAAGAGACAGGTGCAGCGTCAGATATACATTTGTCCCACTGTGTGTGTGTAAAAAATCTCAGTGTTCTAATTTAAATGTCCTCCTGTGTTTCATCCACTGCAGATAGTCAAAGGCGTCCGCTATATTCTGGAAGTGGAGATCTCACGGACTGTGTGCAGGAAGATGAGCAATAATGAGGATCTGATCAACTGTCCCTTCCAGACAGACAGTCTGCTGCGACAGGTGTGTGTGTGTACCTTGCATTCACATTGTGGGGACCAAATGTACCCACTAGTGTAGCAATTTTGACCTTGTAGGAACACTGTTTTTGGCCCCTGTGCAAAAAATGGCGCCTAAATCACACAGAATGAAGTATTCTGACAATGTAAAGATTCAGATCCTGTGAGGATTGGGTTTACAAGTAGGGGGATCTAAAAATCATTACATATATGGGAAATTATATACATATTCAGGGTATAAATAAATATACAGGGCTCCCGCACATCTTCAAAGTACTTGAATTTGAGACATATGGATTCAAGGCCTGGAAAGTATTTCAAAACTAACCTAGGTCCTTGAATTAATTAGCTTGAATTAAATTTGAGATTTAAATTTGTTTATGGTGCCAATTCAACGATTGTACTGTGCTTCTGTCAAAAACAGAAAAAAATTTGAGATTCTTAAAGAGGTGGTCCAGAGTGTATTTTTAAGGCTAGGTTGTGTTTTATGGGGTGCAAAGCAATGTGTGCTCATGCTTCATTTGTAGAAAATCATGTTATGTTTCATACATCTTACTTTGATTATGTTAGCTGAGTAGCAGTATATAAAAACAACTCATATTTCCTAGTTCCTCAGAAAGCCCGCCCTCAAGCTCTGATTGGTCAGCTAACATAATATGCTGTGATTCGCGGATCGGCTCCACATCACCAGGAAGCATCACGCCTCTACTTGCACGCGATTTGTCGTTGTGTAAATACTGTCAGTCAGTGTAACTGTTAGCTGTATCAGTTTGAGCCTGAATCAGACAGAAAATAAAGAGGACCCAGCTGAACCTCACGCCTGCTCTCTAAAATAAAATCTGACAAGTGTCTTTCATATATATTCAGGTTATAAGTATGTTTAAGTAATATGAAACGTTCACATATCTTTTGCGAGTTCGTTATTTGAGATGTAGAGCGCAGGGAAAGCGGCCGCATAGAGAGACACTGCAGCGCTGCTGAAGATTGTGGGTGTTTACAGCCGTTTGACTGAAAAGAATTTGTAGCTAAATTGTTAACGGTGCCAAACAGCATTTCCCATTGTTTACATCCTTGTTTATGTCTTTGCTACAGCATACTGTTAACGTTAGAAACTGTGCATGTAATTTAAACAAATAAAAATACTTACAGGTTGTGGCTCACAATCCACAGCTTCTTCTATTATGGTTGGAGCTGCTCCTTCTTTGAGGAGTTTTAGCTAAAGCCAGCACTGAACTGGGAGAGATTCTGGAAGCTATCCTGTGTCAAATACTAGCTATATCTTTTTTATAATTCTCTGGAACATTACAATTAAATTGTAAGCACCTCTCTTTGTGTCATGTCCTTTGGAAGCCCAAATACAGAAACAGAAAGCAGCGTTTGGATGGCATTTTAGCTTTCTCTGCAATTACAGCGCCTCTGGCCACGCCCCTTCACTGCGTGGGGTGAATGCATGTAACCTGAAGATTTTATGATCTCATTAGCCCAGATGTATTTTTTTTTTGTGGTGCCCAAACTTCGTTCGCTGTAGGCTTTGCTAAGCTAACTCTGTAATACCAATGTCTCCCATTACATTGAACTTTGAGCATATTACATTCAGAGATGTTGTTTATGTTCACACAGCTACATTACACATCAACTAAAGTTTAAAATATGATATCGTAGTGGACCACCCCTATAATTACATTTAAAAAAAAAAATCTTTTGATAAATACTTGAGAAACCACATTTAATTATTACCAGTATTGAACTCAACAAATTTTATTAAAGTCCTTTGAGTATATATATATATATATATATATATATATTTATATATATTTATTATTATTATTATTATTATATTTTTTTTAACTATGCTTGAGGCACCATAGAACAATTTTGAGATTTGTCTCAAATGTCAAACATGTAATATAATACAGCAGGTTTTATAACAAGATGTCCATGGAAGACAAATAAATGTTTAACCCTTTACTAATTTGATAATACAAATTATATTAATTTTTGTCATGTGTGACAGTGGAAATGTGCTTAGCATTAATGAGTACACCTCCCACTGTTTTATTTTTTTTAATTAATGATTTGTATAGGATGCTTTATGATAAAGGTAAGTACACCCAAATTAATATGTTGGGGGGAAAATATTAAATTAACAGAAAAAAATTAAGAGAAACTTATTTATTTATCTATATATTTTTTTTTCCAATAACTGAATAAACTGATATAAACTGAATTTAAATGTTGTCTTTCTATTCCTAAAGATGTTGAGTTACCAGACTCTTATTTTAATGGATATAAAGGGTTAAAATGGCTATATTTACTTTAAAATGGATAAAATTCTAAACCGTGTAATGTATAATTTAAATCACAATTTGTGTGGAAATGAATTCAAATAGGGCGTCACGGTGGTGCAGTGGGTAGCACAATCGCCTCACAGCAAGAAGGTCGCTGGTTCGAGCCTCGGCTGGGTCATTTGGCATTTCTGTGTGGAGTTTGCATGTCCTGTGTTCGCGTGGGTTTCCTCCGGGTGCTCCGGTTTCCCCCACAGTCCAAAGATATGCGCTATAGGTGAATTGGGTAGGCTAAATTGTCCATAGTGTATGAATGTGTGTGAATGATTGTTTCCCAGTGATGGGTTGCAGCTGGAAGGGCATCCGCTGCGTAAAACATATGCTGGATAAGTTGGCGATTCATTCTGCTGTGGTGACCCCAGATTAATAAAGGGACTAAGCCCAAAAGAAAATGAATGAATGAATTAATTCAAATAGCCTTTTGTGTCATTACGTCAAATCCACAATAGAAACATTTAATTTGCAACATTTTAATATGCATCGCAGTAACTTGATCAGGCCTGTAACTCTCAATTCATATACATATGACTTTACTGTATAAATGAATTTATATTGTATAAATTCTTACAATGACGGTTCATTCCGCTGTGGCGACCCCGGATTAATAAAGGGACTAAGCCAAAGAAAATGAATGAGTGAATGAAATTCTTAAAATATATTGCAAATCAACAATGTTTTGATCTTTTTCTCTCGCAGACCTTCTTCTGCCATTTTGACGTATGGTCCATTCCGTGGATGCAGAAGATGATGACCGAATATTTTAATTGTCGTTCTTTTGATAACTTCTGACAAGTCTTCTCAGTGGATATACCTCTAAAAAAAAAAACCTCATGTTAATTTAACGCCATGCTGAATGTGTGCAAATATAATCAGATATAACCAAATATATGCAGTGATTGGTCATCGTGTGCAGTATCTCCCAGTGACCTTCAGTTGATCAAACGCTGAGCTTAAGTGTAAATTATTCAGTGGTGTTTCAGGGGCAGTTTTTACGCACCTCCAGTAGATCAGAATCTTTTCCTTCCACATCTCATGAGTAAACTGGCCCTATATATGGTCGTTAGGTGAATACAAGCATCTGACAGGACAGTGGTTCTCAACTGGGTTTACCTCAGAAAGCAAATTTCAGATGCATTAACCTAAAAACATTCTCATGTAAAAGATGATTAGGTGTAGGTTGGAGTAAAAGGAAGATATTTTTGGCAACACTTTACTTGAAGGGGTCATACTTTTACTTGTGACGAATGTGAATGAGTCATTAAGTGTCATTCGCTCAGTCATAAATGCATCACAACCTGTTTTTGTCTTGACAACTTGACATTATCAATATCATTGTCATAAATCTGTCATAAACATGATCGTCATGAAGCCATTATAAATGTGTCATGAATTTTATGAACAGCGTCATTTTATTTTATTGACCTCGACTACAGTGGTACAAGCTGAATTTGTCATTAAATGTCATTAAATATTAATGATGCTGTTAAAAATGATTTGACAGAGCTATGACACTTTTTATTGAGACTTTTTAATGACAAATACAGTTCGTTCCACTGAAAACGTGATCAGAACAAATATTGATGACACAATTATAATGCCTCATGACAATCATGTTTATGACAGATTTATGACAAGGGTTGTTGTCTTGGTAATGTCAAGTTGTCATGACAAAGATGAAGACTGGTTGTGATGTATTTGTTTGTCAAGTTGTCATAACAAACAATGCCATCTTTGCATTTAAAATGACATAACTGAGCGAATGACACTTAATAACGGTTGTCATAAGCATGCATAAAATCTCATTCACATTCATGACGTGTCAATTTGTTAAAATAACCAATGAAGAGATGAAATCTGAAATTTTTGATGTGTTTTTCTCTGGCTCCCTTGTGTAGGTTTATTAATTTCACATTTAAGGCAAATATTAAGTTCTCTTAATTGTCTTTAAAGTAAAATATCTGAACAAAAACAAATAGGACGCTGAAAAAAATGCTCATTTCAGAAGAAAATTTTCGATGGCACTTAGAGGTTTTTGTATCTGAACGCTTCGTGTTTTAATGTATTGTGATTGAAAGTCAGGGTTGTTCCATCAAATATGGATTTCTTAACTATTCTGATGTCTAAAAAAAAACAAAAAAAAACATGGCACCTTTTTTATTCTATGCAAGCAAAAAAAGAAACAAAATCTACTGAAAAGTGTTCAAACTACTTATTTCAAAAGTTCACACTTAGATATTGCTTGACACTATTGGCAGGTTTGGCATGCTGTCCCGGGAGATAATTGAGCCCAGGGCTCCCGCATGTAAGGGGGTACGAGATCAGGTAGTTCTCGAGAGCTCCTCCTAGTAAAGGGGGGATGGGGGGATTCTTCAAAACAAAGATGAAGATGAGCGAGTAAGGCTAGACGGGCTATTTATAGTGAGTTTGGAATGATCTGATTGGTTTACTAATAATTACAGATGAGAGACTGTCGTGGTTTCCGGCTTTTCTCTTAATGAATCACACTTAGTCTGGAGGTTATGAATATCAGAAGAATATACTTTATTGGAATATTTTCCAAAAAAGCAGAGACAGCCTGGAGCAGACCCATCTTGGTCTCTCCCCAGGACAAATCCAATGTCCCCCAAGTTTACCACATCTTTTATCCTTGCTTCCCCCCACCTTTGTGTTTTCACAGTTGGTTCCTGGTTCAACAGGCCTCTCCAGCTCCTACTACTTTACAACCTATACTTATCTTGCTGAGGTGGTCTTTTCTTTTCTCATGGCCCCCTGACCTTTGTACTATATATTTTGTCCATCTCTACTTAACTGTTGAGGTAGTCTTTTCTTTTCTCATGCCCCCCTGACCTTTCTAACTCTACATATGGTATATAAGTTGCCAAGCAGTTAGTTATTTATCTTTCCTTTCTAACTCTAGATGCTTAGTCAGCCCATCTTTCCTTTCTAAGTTTACCAGCAGATTATACACATACAATTTGATTATATAGATTAACTTCACACTCTAAAGAGTTAAAAATCCACTTCAAGACCAGCCGCAATCAATCATATCACGTGATCCTCTCAAAATTAGTTTGTGAAACTTCACTTAAAATGAACTGAAACAACACACTTCTTGACTTTTTTTTTTTTTACTAAGTAGTTTTATGTGCAATCCACTTAAATTTGTTAACTAAATTGATTTGTGTTGGGACAACATTAATGAATTGTATGGAACCCTGCATTTTTTGCAGTGTTGGTAAACGTCAACGCTTATTTCAATTTGCAAGAAATATGCATCAGTAGATTACACAAAATGAAAACGGCTTTATTTAAACTCGTAACTAAAAATCATAAATCCATAAAAACAAACAATCTTAAAGGTGCAGTATGTAAGTTTGACACCCAGTGTTTGGACTAGGTATTCCACGCCTGGTTCAAAACACACGCAAGCGCAGGTTGCCAGATTGACAACATCAACAGAAGTGTGCTTAACTGTCGAGCCTAAAGGCGGATTTAAATCGTGTTCTAAATAAAAGCAACAGCACGCGATAGTAGGAATATTTTCCATATTAAAATGAGTTTTTGTCCTAACCACACCTGAAATGTATATTTTAGAAACGGCTTCTATTTCTTGCAGCTGAACAACAGGATAAACTGACAATGTTGACCTCAGGTACACCTCATGTGCTTTTAGTTTTGAATGCTATCAATGTGAGTTTGAATGCCATTTTACACCACATTTATTGTCATACTACTGAAAGCAGCAGCAGATAGTTCTCAGTTATTTTCAGATCTTGAAAATAAAATAAACCATCTGAAATTGAACTTTAGAACCGTGAAATAATGCAAACCAACACATATCAGTGATTCAGCATGTACATTTAATAATGTTAAAGAGGTTTAATATGTATTCATTAGATTATAAACCTTACTATTTCATTGGAGTGCAGTGAGTGCACATATATTCTGTGCTTCTGAATGGCTGTATTCAAATTTCTGTTGTGTTTCGTCTGGTGCAAACACCCAAATTGCTCATCACTGCAAATCTCGTCACGTAGCATGTTGTAAGGACAAAGGGTTACAATGTAACCTGCTCACCTAATGTTTACACTTGTAATATTTATATTATTTGCTAATTAATATCCTCATGTTGAACTCTGAATCGGGCGACGCGGTGGCGCAGTGGGTAGCACGTTCGCCTCACAGCAAGAAGGTCGCTGGTTCGAGCCTCGGCTGGGTCAGTTGGCATTTCTGTGTGGAGTTTGCATGTTCTCCCCGTGTTCGCGTGGGTTTCCTCCGGGTGCTCCGGATTCCCCCACAAGTCCAAAGACATGCGGTATAGGTGAATTGGGTAAGCTAAAATTGTCCGTGGTGTGTGTGTGTGAATGGGTGTGTATGGATGTTTCCCAGAGATGGGTTGCGGCTGGAAGGGCATCCGCTGCGTAAAACATATGCTGGATAAGTTGGCGGTTCATCCTGCTGTGGCGACCCCAGATTAATAAAGGGACTAAGCCGAAAAGAAAATGAATGAATGAATGAATGAACTCTGAATCTGCGTCTCATTTCGGAGTCTGCTACTGTCCACTGGAGGTCGCATTTCGGTCATGGACGCATGCTTTGAGAGCCTTCCTGACTGAATGAATGAAATAGGCAGTTTTCCAGCAAGGCAACCCGGGGTGCTGAAATACAATTGGCTAAAGTGGCAGTGGGCGGGTTAAAAGACCCAAAACAAAGAGAGGCGTTCTGGCACGTAACTCACATTTTCAAAGCAGAATAACTGACACAGTTTTTCAGATAAACAAGAATGTTCACTAAGCATGTTTCTTAAATATCTGCAAACATATTATGGTATTTTTATGCTTTAGAAGAGTCAAAAACTTACATTCAGCACCTTTAAAAGTTGACTTTTTTAATATATATGGTTGTACATTTACAATTTACTTAGAGGCATTTATGCTACACGACACTATCTAAAAGTTTTTTGGCACATTTGTGAAAATGAAAATGCAAATTTGTGAAGATGGGTTTGAAAGTGCAAGTTTTTGATGATATTCTCTGTATAAACTACAATTATATGCTTCTGTGGTCCTCTATTTTTGTTAAGGTTCTTGTACTAGCTTGCACATGAATTTCATGTCACCTTTTTTCCCCCCACATTTTTGTAATATACACTGATTATGATGTTATTGATTTCAAAAATGTGCACTTTAAAGGTCCTGAAAATGCTGTTGGAATGTAAATGAATGACCAAAACAAGTTTTTAGTTTACATCAATGTAAACTGCCCCTTAGAAATGCATATGCGTATGATATATGAGCAATATCACACGAGTAGCAGTGCGATATGGCTGTATATTGGCACTGGTGGGAGGCGTGCGTTGGCTCGAGGCCGCAGGCTGAGTGCCTTAGTGTCCCACCAGTGACGATATACAGCCACATCACACTGCTACTCGTGTGATATTGCGTTTATACAACAGCTCGACTGCATAATCGTGTACATAAAAAAAGAAAATCAAACACGTAGAGTCTCAAAATCCCTTTTTTAGGAGGAACTACTTCCACCATTCATTCACATCTGCAGCTGAACGTCACAACAGCAGAAACCATTGCTCATTCACTAACGTCACTTTAGAGCTAGTATTTGAATGATTCTCTAGTGTAATGTCTAAAGTGATGACAAAACAGGTGATTTTGCTCACATTTCTCTGTTGCAATCGGAAGATCACAATAATTAACCCCGAAAACCAGAGCAAAGCAAACACTACCAGATTACTATGGTATAAATACAGCAATACAACATACAAAAGAGAGAGATCGACTTAGAATGTCACTTACTTGTTCTGTAATGGTTTGTTCAGCTGTAGTTTGAAACTTACGTTGAAAAAAATGCTGTTTTTCTCCCCTAAGGACTTATTATGCGCTCTCTGTTGCCATCTTGTGGCGGAACGTCAACCATCTTTGCTCTGCTCAGAATGGCAGGCTGATGGCCGCCAACGCGCTGAATCTCCGAAATTATGAATATTTAAAATAGGCACTATCCTTATAAACAAACTGCATATTTGCAATCTAAACAACTACACTCTCGCCTAAAAAAGCCTCAAAAGTACATTGTTGTCCAACAGCTGCAATATTTGTCAAACTGTAGTCCTCTGCTTGCCACTCGTGTGGGCGGAGTAATACACAAGGGTGAAGAGGCTGTACGAGTGCTGATATTGCTTTAATATCTCACGGCTATCAACCAATCAGATTCGAGAATCAGACAGACCTGCTGTATAAATCTATATAGACATAGTGTAAAAAATTCTGGATTCCACACAATTTCTTTCCTGTTGTCCCAACACAAACCGATTAGGTTAACTTGATTGTTTTTACAAACTTTAAGTAGATTGAACATAAAACATTTAAGTTGTCCCAAAAAAAACCCTCAAGAATTGTGATGATTCAGCTCATTTTAAGAAATTAGTTGGAACAAGCAGTAGAAGTAAGTTTTTTTAGTGTAGATATAATTTAACACAGTCTATTTTCTTTTGATCCAATTAGCATCAACCTTAAACACAATCTTAGACATCAACATGACTTTGGTTTGAAGATTTAATTTAAAGTTACATGTTCAGTGTCTCCATTTCACAATTCATGCATTTCATGGGAATCAAACCCACCCCGTTCTTCATGCTATACGGTTTAAACTTAAAATTAAAAATATATATAGTAATATTTTGACCTCCTATGCAAATACGTCCATTTAGCACTCTTGTTCCCCCCTGTGCGATCCACCATTTGAGTACCACTGTTTTAATGACATTATTGCTGCTAATTCTTATGGACATTTAATGAAATATGAATGGGGAAAAAAAAACTAAGGTGTGCTAAATACTGTAAAGCCAGCATTATTTATCAGGCAAGAGTGACACGGCAACATATACAAATAATGATGAATTAATACTTTCAACCACTCGATTAAAAATAACCAAAGCGTTTACACTTTTGAACATTTTTAAAACCAGAAATAGCTATAGCTGTGCGTTTCGGCGATTCATTTCATAATGAACCCGAAATGTCCTTTTACTTCCCCCAAACAACATCTCTATTCTGCCGTCTTGTTTTGCGTCACAGCATCTTCAAGAAAACCAGTTGGCAGCTCTATATTAAGGTCGGTGCAGATAAAACGAGCCCAGAAACCGCACCGAAAAACAAAAATAGTAATGGCACGTCTTTTGATTTAAAAACAGCCTGTCTGAGAGCTCATTATGCGTCGCACAGCTCTATAAAAGGAAAAATCACCCACGCAGATTAATGAAAAACAAAAAACAGGCATCTGTCAGAGCTAACAGGCATCTGTCGGAGCTAAAAGAAGAATACGGGGAATTGTGTTTGTTCATTTGTTGACTAATCTGGAAGAAGTTGATAAGTGTTTTTGTTGATGCGTTGCCAGCGTTAATTGCTTGAAAATCTGTTCGTCTGGAAGCCACGTTGAAAGAAGCGGAGCATCTGTGGAGTTTCACACTTTGCTCAGATCCAGCTTGCACAGATACGGCGAGCGGAAGGAGCCCAGGTACAGGTGCCCGCTGTACTCGTGAGCCTCACTGCTGTAGGCCGAAACTAGGCCCTGAGGATCATGGAAACTGCGCACGCACGTCCCGTCGCCCTGCAGCTCCACCACCAGACTGTAACGCGGCACGAACTTCAACAGAGTGTCCTGACTGAAGAGCTGAAAACACAAAACACATCCATAAATCAAAAACAAGACTAAACTTCAACGGAGTGTCCTGACTGAAGAGCTGAAAACACACAGGAAAAACGCATCCATAAATCAAAAAGAGTCTCCTGACTGAAGAGCTGAAAATAAAAAACACATCCATAAATCCAAAACAAGATTAAACTTCAACAAAGTGTCCCGACTGAAGTTGAAAACACAAAGAAAAACATATATCCATAAATCAAAAACAATGAATGAAGAGCTGAAAAAAAACACAGAAAAACACATCCAGAAATCAAAAACAGTGTCCGGACTGAAGAGCTGAAAACACAAAACACATCCATAAATCAAAAACCAGATAAAACTTCAATAAGGTGTCAACACACAGAGAACACATCCAGAAATAAAAAAACAAGACTAAACTTCAAAAGAGTAGCCTGAGTATAGCCACAGCCATATCACCCTGCAGCCCAAGACCAGTTACTCACTGAAGCTAAGCAAGGCTGAGCCTGGTCAGTACCTGGATGGGAGACCACATGGGAAAACTAGGTTGCTGTTGGAAGTGGTATTAGTGATGCCAGCAGGGGGCACTCAACCTGTGGTCTATGTGAGTCCTAACGCCCCAGTATAGTGAAGGGGACACTATTCTGTCAGTAAGCGCCATCTTTCAGATGAGACGTTAAACTGAGGTCCTGACTCTCTGTGGTCATTAAAAATTCCATGGCACTTCTCGTAAAGAGTAGGGGTGTAACTCCGGTGTCCTGGCCAAATTCCTTCCATCAGGCCCTTACTGATCATGGCCTCCCAATCATCCCCATCCACAGAATTGGCTCTATCACTGTCTCTCCACTCCACCTATAGCTGGTGTGTGGTGAGCGCACTGGCGCCGTTGTCCTGTGGCTGCAGTCTCATCATCCAAGTGGATGCTGCACACTGGTGGTGCTGTGGAGAGACCCCCTCATGATTGTGAAGCACTTTGGGTGTATGGCCATACACGATAAATGCGCTATATAAATAAACATTACATTAAATTTGTGTCTTCCCTCTTATGTTGAAAGGTTTCTTGAGAGGGAAAAAAAACAACAACTTCCCGTAGAAGGGAGAGGGACAGTCCAGTAAACATTTTTTATTTTGTGATCCATTCAGACTGAGTCTCCAGTAAAAAAAACCTCACTGATTCAAACGATCCAATTAGTGAGTCAATAACTAACAAATCCAAAAATCCATTCAGAGAGAGTCTCCAGTATACAAATCACTGATTCAAATGATCCAATTAGTGAGTCAACAACTCACCAATTCAAATGATTCATTCA
>CAIGQV010019678.1:808183-828503 GCA_903798115.1 Danio jaintianensis | reverse complement strand
GATCCAATTAGTGAGTCAACAACTCACCAATTCAAATGATTCATTCAGAGAGAGTCTCCAGTAACAAAACTTACTGATTCAAACGATCCAATTAGTGAGTCAACAACTCACCAATTCAAATGATACAGAGTGAGTCTCCAGTAATAAAAAAACTCACTGATTTAAATGATCCATTTAGAGTGAGTCTCCAGTAAAAAACTCACTGATTCAAATGATCCATTCAGAGTGAGTCTCCTGTAAACAACTCACTGATTCAAATGATCCATTCCGAGTGAGTCTCCAATATACAACTCACTGATTCAAATGATGCGTTCAGAGTGAGTCTCCAGTAATAAAAAAACAACAACAACAACAACTCACTGATTGAAATGATCCATTCAGAGTGAGTCTCCAGCATACAACTCACTGATTCAAATGATCCAATCAGTGAGTCAACAACTCATCGATTCAAATGAATCATTCAGATTGAGTCTCCAGAAAGTGAGTTTTCTACATTGTACACTAAATAATCTGATGGGTATTTTGAGCTGAAAATTAACATACACATTCTGGAGACACCAAAGACTTGTCTTGTAAAAGGTGGCAAAATAGTAGCCCTTTAGTAGACAGAGACAGCTCACCTTAAAGATGAGTTTCTTCAGCCAGGGTCTTTGAGAAAGGAAGTCCAGCATGGAGAAGCCTGGGTTTGGCCGCACAGCAGACATGGCCACCCAGTATCCACCTGAAGAACTGCGCCGAATGTTGTCTGGAAAACCTGGCAGGTTCTCTATAAACGTATCCATTCCTCCTTTATTGAGACCAGACACGTGAACTCTGGGAAGAGAACAAAGCAAAGATTCAATATGCAGCACTAAAAACATGAGCAGTGAAAAAACTATTAGAAACCTCAAAATATAATATCCATTCTATAAAACTAGAACACAATGTTTTCTGAACACTTTTTAAATACAGTGGTCCCTCGCTATAACACCTTTTGCAGCCTCGCAGATTTTTTTTTAGCACATTGTGTTCTGTGTCCTGATTGGCTGTAAACCATCTCCTCCATGCCATGTCTCCTGTACAGTACAGAATGCGTTCAGCTTGCCAAATTTACATAGATCTTCTATCGCTAGCAGTGTGACTCTGATGTGCTGTACTGTATGTTTGCAAGTTTTCTCCCCAACAAACCCCACAACGTCAACGTAACATTCTGCACCGTCAAAGGCACCTGTGGTAGCACCCAAAAGGCAAAGGAAGATGCTAACCATCACACAAAAATTTAAACTTCTGGACATGCTAAAGGCAGAATTTATGTGGCTGTAGGGCGCCATTATGGAATAAATAAATCTTCGGTTCGTTGCATAAAGAAGGAGGGAAATAACAGAAGGACAACAGCAGCAATAAGTTTCAACAAAGATGCAAAAGGGGTTGTAACTGTCCGCAAGACCATCGTAAGAATGGAGTCTGCTTTAGCTTTGTGGATCAGTGACTGCAGGAAAAATGTTAATGCCTGTCTGAGAAAAGTCTATAAAGTGTGTAGTGAGGAGTTTGACAGCCTTAAAACATCTATAATTATTGTAAAAAATAAAACTGACTACTTCACGGATTTATAGAACGTAACTCCTTCAATTACCAAGGGACCACTGTATTACGAAAAGACTCAGTTTGTGATGCAGCGCCAACTATGACACACATCCTGGTTTTTCGCGGCGGTTTTTAAAAGGATTTTTTAGAGGCTAAATTCAAATCAAAAACCACCAAACTGTCAATGCTACTGTAGAACTGTATGTCTACTTTACAAATGTTGTGAAAAGTCTGAAAAAATATGGTTTGTATCTTCACTAACGGAAACTGGATGTCATTAAAGTAAGTTACTTTAAAAAGTAATAGATTACAAATTACTGATTACTACTGGAAAATTGTAATCTGATTACATTACTAATTACTTCATGTAAAAAGTAATCAGATTACTTATTACTTTGAAGTTACTTTTAAAACATATAAAACCTATAAAACTACAAAATAAACTGCAGCTCTTTTAGTAATTTAATATTCACTCAAAAACATTACAATGGGTTGATCACAGCAGTTTGACATATTCAAAGACTTAAAGAGTTCACCCAAAACTTAAAATTCTCTCATCATTCACTTGTTCCAAACCGGTTTGTCTTTTTTTTAATAGAAAAGACTGGATACCTGTAACCACTGACATCCATACTATGAAAAAGCACTGCAGTGTTTGGGTGTTCTGTGTTTGTCTGAGGTAATTAGTCTACCGAAATGTACATATACCAAAGTATGAAGCTGATCGATCAGTTCTTGTCACGTGACTCGTGGTTTTCAACTGAGTGTGCCTGGGAAATATGAGCGCACGCAATATGCGCTCCCAATATATGCACGTTAAAAGCAGTCAAAAGTTCTTTAGAGACTGGACATAGACTTCATTTCACAGCAATATTTTTGTTTTTACGCTCAGTGAAATCAAAGTAATGTCTGTAGAAGAAGAAGAAGGTCGCTGGTTCAAGTCCCAGCTGGACCAGTTGGCATTTCTGTGTGGAGTTTGCATGTTCTCCTGGTGTTGGCGTGGGTTTCCTCCGGGTGCTCTGGTTTCCCCCACAGTCCAAAAACATGCAGTCCAAAAACATAACTAAATTGGCCGTAGTGTGTGTGTATGAGTGTGTATGAGTGTTTCCCAGTATTGGATTGTGGCTGGAAGGGCATCCGCTGCGTAAAACATATGCTGGAATAGTTGGTGGTTCATAAAACTGTGGCGACCTCTGAAATAGAGACTAAGCTGAAGGAAAATTAATGAATGAATGAACTTCATATTTGATATATATATATAATTTGTTCAAATATTTAGCTTTTCTGTCAAATTTTTCTGTCTGTAAAATATTTATTTTAAATAATATATTGAATAAATTCACATTTATTGGTTTGTTTTATTATATTCATAAACTTAAATACATAAAACTTTTGTTTTGAACTTTTAAAAAACAAGACCAAGCTTAAATCTATGCACCAAAAAGTTGAAGATTATCAATCATTTAAGCTGAACATGTCATGTTCGCATCCATGTTAAAAAAATGAGACGAAAATATGCATTGTAATTAAACCACAGTTCCCACAATTTCATAAACACCAGATTCAATGACTTTCAAGGACTTTTAAAGCACCATTAATTTTGAAGCATTGTTTTGAAAGTGTCATTTTTAAAATTTAGATTGTTTTAAACAGTCATGTTCAAAGAATTTTAAAGGTGCAGTATATAAGTTTGACACTCAGTGGTTGAACTAGGTATTGCATTCCTGGATCAAAAGAAACGCAAGTGCAGGTTGCCAGATTGACGACATCAACAGGAGCGTGCCTGACTATCGAGCCTAAAGGCTGATTTAAATTGTGTTCTAAATAAAAGCAACAGCACGTGATAGAAGAAATATTTTCCATATTAAAAGGAGGTTTTGTTCTAACAACACCTCGAATTGATATATTAGAAACGGCTTCTGTTTCTCACAGGTGAACAACAAGATAAACTGATCACCTCAGGTATACCTCATGTGCTTTATTTAGTTTTGAATGCTAATAATGTGAGTTTGAATGCCTTTTTACATGACATTTATTGCCATACTATTGAAAGTAGCAGCAGATAGTTCACCTCAGATCTTGAAAATAAAATAAACGGTCTGAAATTGAACTTTAGAACTGTGACTCAGTGCAAGCCAACACATATCAGTGATTCAGCATGTACATTTAATAATGTTAAAGAGGTTTAATATGTGTTAAATAGATTATAAACCTTACCATTTCGTTGTAAGTGCAGTGCAGTGAGTGCACTATTCTGTGCTTCTGAATGGCTGTATTTAAATATCTATCGTGTTTCGTCTGGTGCAAACAGCCAAATTGCTTATCACTGCAAATCTCATCAGGTAGTGTGTTGTTAGGACACGCGGTTACAATGCAAACTGCTCACCTAATGTTTACGTTCGTAATATTTATATTATTTGATAATTAATAACCTCATGTGGAACTCTGAATCGGCATCCCATTTCGGAGTCTGCTACTGTCCACTGGAGGTCGCATTTCGGTCACGGACGCATGCTTTGAGAGTCTTCCTGACTGAATGAATAAAATATGTGGTTTTCCAGCAAGGCAACCCGGGGTGCTGAATTATAATTTGGTAAACTGGCATTGGGCAGGTTAAAAAAACAAAAACAAAGAAAGCATTCCGGCACGTAATGCCCATTTTCAAAGCAGAATATCTGACTTCAGCATTGTTTTTCAGATAAACAAGAATGTTCACTTAGCATGTTTCTTAAATATCTGCAAACATATTATGGTATTTTTATGCTTTAGAAGAGTTAAAAACTTACATACAGCACCTTTAATAAAATATGTTGAGTTAAGGTTGAGGTAATAATTAAATGTGGTTTCTGAAATATTTATCAAATGATTTAAATTTAAGTTTTTTAAATTAAGAATCTCAATTGTTTTCTGTTGTTGACAGAAGCACAGTACAACTGTTGAAATAGCACCATAAACAAATTTAATTCAATTTCAAAGCAATTTCATGGACCCATGTTTGTCCAAGGATCCTTGAATCCATATGTCTCCAATTGAAGTACTTTCAAGATGTGTGAGAACCCTGTTAAACTCTAAAGAAACAAATAGAGTAGTGAAAAAGAACATTTTTTGGGGGACATTTCCTTTACATTAGACAAAAAAAACTGACAGGTGCATGAAAAAGCCTGCAGTGTCTGGCCTTAATCTAGGAGTCATGTTTCCCCAGCATCACTTTTACTAAATCAACCGGAGCATCCCAGATCACCAGCGCACAAGGTGAAGGTGTATGAATAATAAAGTGTCTGCGGCACTGAGAGCACATTAGCTTCAGAGAAACACGCTATGCATCTCTGCACACAGGACGCTTAATGAAGGAGCCTGTAGCCTTGGATCATCATATGTCCAGGTAAAGAGAACAGCCTGTGCCTCCAGTAGCATCGAATGAGGAATACACAATTCAAGAGAGGTGTGAGCTGTGAGAGCCAATAAACATGTGACGGGGCAGGACTGATGTGTTCAAACTGACCTTATAATGGACCAGCCTAAAGGTAGAACAGTGTGTAACCCTTGTGCACTGTTCAAAATGGACTACCCTTTCATTTTCTTGGTGGCTGTTTTTGCCCCATTGACTTCCATTATAATGACATTTTTTGATTGCAAAGCCATGACACCATATAATCCTGCATTCTTGACTGTTGGTGGTTTTCCCTGTTGGGAAATTTGTCATTTTTACTGTTGATCATCAGTTGGCACCATTAACCCTTTAGATCGGCCTGTGCAAAAAAGTTTCTAGCTTTTATATGGAGTTCTATGGAGTAAAACAACAGATTATAGTTTGCGTGTGTTACGTATTGAGTAACTTTTTATTTGACAATGCTGGTGTGTATAGTACCTGTGTGCTGTGTTCTCCCTTATCTCTCTCTTTCTCTCTCTCTCTCCGCATGAGCAGAGATCAGGTGTAGCTAGGCCTGTCACAATAATCAATATATCGACTTATCGTGCAATACTTGGAGATGACCTCAATATTTTTTTGGCATTGCAATATATATTTACTAATTCACAAATAACATTAAAGCCATTTTACAATGACATTTGCACTCGATGTTTAGAATTGGACATTTACCTAATAGGATATTTAATAGTATATAAAATAGGACATTTACCTTTTTAACATCAAATTATAGAATCTAAATAATCTTAAGAGTGATAAGTATTTTAAAGTGTTTATGGCTATTTGCATTATTATGCTGTTATATTATCATTATATAATTAGTGGCATAAAATGATCTCAAAATGACAATAATATCGCTTATAGCAACAATTTCTATGACAATATATCACACAACAAAATTTCCTTATCGTGACAGGCCTAGGTGTAGCTGTGAAAGGGGGAAGAGCCAATTATAAAAGCACGCTGTTCGAAGAGTTCTCTCTCCTGTTTCCCCCCGCTGTCGTGGTGTGTGTGTGTGTGAGCAGATCTAAGTATTCTCTGTGTGGAAGTGAATTCATTATGCCTTAAAACCTTTTCAAAGTCGTCTGGTAAGATACTCTGGTAATAGGACAGTATCTTGTGTTAGTTTATTTCATTACGAAACAAGGGAAGGCCCCTTTTCTCTTTGTCATTTTTCTCTTGTTTAATGGGTAGCTAAGGAGAGTAGAATTGTTGTTTTGTTTAAAATCTTTATTTTTTGTTTCAGGTAAGAGGCGCTTAAAATTAGTCAGCGTACCTTGTTTTGGCCTTTAGCTCCCCTACAACCCTGGTTTTTGACTGGATATATTTATGTTAAAAAAAATTTGTTAACCCTTTTGAAAACTTGGCCTGTGCGTGTGCTTGGGGAGCAGGAAAGGGGACTCCGGGTGACCTCTTTTAATAGAGAGTTATCCTTATTTTATGTGCGTAGCACGGTGCTTCCGCTACGTAACAGTGTGCATAAATACACTTACTATGTTCTGAGAGCTGAGGTGCATATTTAGATTTTCTCAGACATATCAAGGTATTTGTGCAAAGGTCTATCTTACACGCACACACACACTATACTTCATACAAAAGCCAAAAACTAAGCTTTTTTTTCACAGCAACTGTTGATCAACAGTAAAAATTGCTAATTGTACCTCTTCCCAACAGGAAAAACCATCAACAATAAAGAATATATAATATTATGGTGTCATGGCTTTGCAATTAATAAATGTCTTTATAAAAACTTCAGAGGAGGGCTAATACTTTTTTTTTTTTTTTTTTACTTCGGGAAGAGTAAAACAGCATATTATTGTTATACTATAAATAATTTGTGTATTTTATTTGTACAGTTAGTATATTTTAATGTGCATGAAAGATGGTTTCAATTGTACTAAAAATATTTTTAAATACTGAAATAGTATATTAAAAGCACAAATCTCTAAATAGCACAGCTAAGTACACTTAAATGATCGTAAGTTTAGTTTAAGTAGTACTAAAAATGAACTTTTAGAACACAAAGTACAAAATAATCTCAAAGAGCATTTTAAGTGCATTATGAAAGTGCACTAAGTGTACTTATTCATTCATTTTCCTTTGGCTTAGTCTCTTTATTCATCAGGGGTAGTCAAAGCGGAATGAACCACCAACTTATCCAGCATATGTTTTACACAGTGGATGCCCCTCCAGCTGCAACCCAGTACTGGGAAACATCCATACACACTCATACACTACGGCCAATTTAGTTTATTCAATTCACCTATAGCGCATGTGGACTGTGGGGGAAACCGGACCACCTGGAGGAAACCCATGCCAACACGGGGAGAACATGCAAACTCCACACATAAATGCCAACTGGCCCAGCCGGGACTCGAACCTGTGACCTTCTTGCTGTGAGGCGACAGTGCTAACCACTGAGCCACCGTGTCACCCTAAGTGTACTTATATAAAAATGTATTTTAGTGCACCTTTTGGGTAGTAGAGATCTCTGAATGAGGGCAGCACGGTGGCGCAGTGGGTAGCATAATCGCCTCACAGCAAGAAGGTCGCTGGTTCGAGCCTCGGCTGGGTCAGTTGGCGTTTCTGTGTGGAGTTTGCATGTTCTCCCCGTGTTCGTGTGGGTTTCCTCCAGGTGCTCCGGTTTCCCCCACAACTCCAAAGACATGGGGTATAAGTGAATTGGCTAGGCTAAATTGTCCGTAGTGCATGTATGTGAATGAGTGTGTGTATGGATGTTTCCCAGCGATGGGTTGCAGCTGGAAGGGCATCCGCTGCGTAAAACATATGCTGGATAAGTTTGGCGGTTCATTCCGCTGTGGCGACCCCAGATTAATAAATGGACTAAGCCGAAAAGAATATGAATGAATGTATACTATACATTTATTTAAATATCAGTAGTATTTAGTATGCTTACACAGTTGTACTTAAGTATTACTCTTAATTATCATATTTTTAGTGTATATATATATTTTCACTTTATTTAGTACAAAAAAAAAGATTGTACACAAAATGTACGTAATTGCATTTCAATATATTTTTAGTGTACTCAAGTACACTTTTATTTTCAACCGGGGAGTAAAACCATTAAAAAAAGGAAAAACAGTAACCAAATAAACTGTATAGATGAAGTCAAAATTACTAGCCCTCCTGTGAATTTTTTTATTTTTCAAATATTTCTCAAATGATGTTCAGAGCAAGAAATTTTTCACAGTATTTCCTATAATATTGTTTCTTCTGGAGAAAGTCTTATTTGTTTTATTTCGGCTGTAATAAAAGCAGTTTTTATTTTTATTTTTTTACTTTTTTTTTTTTTTTTCAATATTATTAGACCCCTTAAGCAGTATTTTTTTTTATTGTCTACAGAACAAACCATCTTTATACAATGATTTGCCTAATTACCCTAACTTACCTAATTAACCTAGTTAAGCCTTTAAATGTCACTTTAAGCTGAATAATATAAAAAAATATCTGGTCAAATATTATGTGCTGTCATCATGGCAAAGATAAAAGAAATCAGTTATTAAAAATGAGTTATTAAAACTATTATGTTTAGAAATGTGTTGAAAAAAATCTCCCTTTTGTTAAACAGAAACTGAGGAAAAAAAATATACAGGGGGGCTAATAATTCAGACTTCAACTGCATGTAAACACTACAGTGAGCAGCATCACCTCTTGATTCTTGCCATTGTGGTTTCAGCCACCAGAACAGACTCCTCATCAGGGAAGAGCTGGATGCCGTTAGGAAACCTGAGGTTCTCCATCATCACATTAACTTCCTTAGTCTCTGTATCATACTCGAGCACGCTGAAACAACCACACGAGAAACATTAGATGCTCTACTAATACATTGTTTCCTATAAAAACAATCAGATGCCAAAATGCACAACAAAAGTGCAGAAAGCCATGAAATGCAGAGGAATTGGTCATGACCCAGTTACCGTCCATCTGCTGTGGCCTCCATGATCAGGTGCATGAAGTCTCTGCGCTGCCACCTGCTGCTGGAGTCTGTGAAGTACACCTTTTTCCCATCCTGAGTCACATCCAGATCGTTCACAAAGCCCAAACGTCGACCCCCGATCCTCTTCTCTGTGCTCACCAGAGATTTCACCTCACCTGAATACAAAAAACAGAAACAGCGTGTTGTTGTTTTTTTGGAGACTGCTAGATGTGACCACTTTTAAAGTAATGTGCTGTGAAGATGCCTTAAATCCTACATTTCTATTCTATGGAAATTAATAACTACATGCAGGATTTTGTTAGCAGATTTTTTTGTATGAACTATTTCTTTAAGTTATTTTTTTTTCAGTGGATTAACTGGTACAGATTAACGGTTCACTTTAACACTAACAATGTACACTAGCAAAATAAACATTGTAAATATTGATTTCATGAGGACTTTAATATATCATAGAAATTTATATAAAATATATAAAATAACATTTATTTTTAAGTGTTTTTTTTTGCATCAACAGTTCTACACAGTCATAATAGGTCATTTTTATGGTAATTCTTTAGATGTATTTACTAACATTAAGTATGAATAATCTTGTAAAGCATTTATTAATCATAGTTCAACATTTACTAATGCATAGGGCTGGGCGATAAATCAAAAAGTAATCGAAATCGACATTCAGAACCTATAACTTATGTAATTTTTCCAGGTAGATTATTTTCCATTACTTTCCCTACCGTGTGTGGAGTCACATGACTATTGGTTTATACTTCTGCGTCCAGTGCAGTCTTTGTATGGTTGCATAGCCCTCGCCGTGGCTGACACCGACATGCACGTCTCAAAAAATGTAACTACACGCGCGACGACGCATAGTGCAAGCTCTGTGATTGGTTAGCTTTATAGTGGTGATAAGCGTGTGTGGGGCTGAGAGCACACACTGACGATGATTTGAAGCTGCGCCAGAGATGGATTGAGACAGCATATTTTTCATTACATTAAAATTATTATTTACATAAAAATATTTGTTTACAGGGCTGCACGGTGGCACGAAGGTCACTGGTTTGAGCCTCGGCTGGGTCAGTTTCTGTGTGGAGTTTGCATGTTCTCCCTGTGTTTGCGTGGGTTTCCAAAGACATGTGGTATAGGTGAATTGGGTAGGCTAAATTGTCCGTAGTGTATGTGTGTGAATGAGTGTGTATGAATGTTTCCCAGTGATGGGTTGCGGCTGGAAGGGCATCCGCTGCGTAAAACATGTGCTGGATAAATTGGCAGTTCATTCCGCTGTGGTGACCCCATATTAATAAAGGGACTAAGCTGAAAAGAAAATGAATAAATGAATATTTGTTTACAGAAGTGCACTGTTTAAAATATTATTTACAGGATATACAAGAGTTATTTTATTTAGAAGAGATACTGCTTATTTTCTACTTTTAATATAAAAAACATTGAAAATAATAAATTTTGTTTCCAAAAGTGCAAGTTATTTATTTTCATTTTCTATTTTCCAAAATCAAGAAAAAGTGACTGTTCGTTTTAGGCAACGTGTCTTTTAATTTTAGTTGTTCATATTCATGTTCATATTCCACGTTCATATTCAATAAACAATAAATAGTGTGTTTACTTCAATTATTTTAAAATCAAGTAATGCAACCTTCATTCAGAGATCATCCATTCATTTTCTTTTCGGCTTAGTCCCTTTATTAATCTGGGGTCACCACAGCGGAATGAACCGCCAACTTATCCAGCATATGTTTTATGCAGCGGATGCCCTTCCAGCTGCAACCCATCACTGGGAAACATCCATACACACTCATTCACACACACACACTCATACACTACGGACAATTTAGCTTACCCAATTCACCTATAGCTTATGTCTTTGGACTGTGGGGGAAACTGGAGCACGCGGAGGAAACCCACGCGAACACGGGGAGAACATGCAAACTCCACACAGAAATGCCAACTGACCCAGCCGGGGCTCGAACCAGCGACCTTCTTGCTGTGAGGCGATTATGCTACCCACTGCGCCACCGTGCTGCCCTCATTCAGAGATCTCCCACTTATAATATGTGAGCATATTTACTGTACAAAACTTGTCAGTGAACTATGAGGGCAAATAAATTTATCGTAATGAGTTAAAATGTTCAATTAATCGAGATTTTGATTTTAGGTCAAATCGCCCAGCCCTACTAATGCATTAGTAAAATCCAAAGCTGTGCTTGTTAACATTAGTTAGTTAACATGAACTAATGTTATTTAACTTAAATAATATTAACTAACGTTAACAAAGATGTAATAAATGTACTACTAATTATTTGTTCATGTTAGTAAATACATTAACCAACATTCACTAATGGACCATTATTTAAAAGTGATACCATTTTTATTTATAATATTATTTACATTTTTATTAATGCATTCTTCTAATGGATGGAAGTGGATGCGAGATGCAATTTGCTTCATTCATTTGAAAAAAAAATAAATAAATTGGTTTACAACAAATTTAAATTCTAGTACAATTTCTGAGACATGGCACCCATTTTTTTTTTATTAGAAAATGGGAGTACTTCTACAAACGATCAAACTAAGCTTTATCATGTCTTTTTAATTGCAGATTTAATTGAACTTAATTGTATTGACTTAATTCTTCACGTACAAGCGGGCGCAGCCATTGGAATCTTTTTGGCTCAAGACCTCCGGTCTCATTCACTTCCATTGATTTTTAGACGTTAAAAACAACTCATTATGCTGCTTGATGTTGCAAACTGGTATTTTCTTATTATATTATTCTTCTTTTATGTATAGTCATGACCACACTTGTTTGTAGAGCAATTATAATAAATGTCAGTTCTAGTGGTTTTTGAGATGTGGGACCCATTTTAGAATTGTATTTTTTCAGAGTATGTGAGTACTTCTTGCACAGACTGTCAATCTAAGTTTAAGGCATCTTTTTTCAACTGCAGATTGAATTTAACTTGAATTTTTTTCCAAGTCAAACTTTCAGGCACTTTCAGATGCATTTTCAAACTTCTCCAGCACTTTACAAGTGTGGTAAATTACATAATTACATACATATGCATACTCCATCACGTTATATCAGATGATATTTGATATAGTATAGCATTCAATTCAAGTTTTTTTGTAAAGGGCTTTTCACAATCATTATGGTTTTAAAGCAGCTTTACAAAAGGTACACATTTTTGCATTACAAAGTCAAATTCATCAAAATCAGAAAAGTTAAGGCTATTAGTTACTATAAATTTAATAGTTATTAATAACTTTAACTGATTAAGTAATTAGTTATTATTTACTTAGTCATTTAGTTAAAGTTATTATATATAAATGTAGTTAACCTGCAGTTATATAGTACATAGGTGATGTCTATGTATAGATGTTCAATGAAGTGTAGTGTAGTATAGTATAGTATTCAAAGGATCCTTTTTGATGAAATGTTTGCCCCAAGCCCAACATTGAATTCCTGTCATTTTCTCTCTTTATTAAGATATATTTAATTATTATTACCAGTGTTGTGGAAACTTACTTTTGAAAGTAATGCATTACTTTTTTGGGGAGCAACTTAATATAATAACTAGTTGCGTTACTTTTTATGGAAAGTAATGCGTTGAGTTACTTTTTCATACCTGCCTGAGGCTTGATCTCTTTCAGAACTTGCAGGGTATTTTTCTTTTTTTAAATAGAGGAGCTCTGCAATTAACGACACACTGTATAGCCTACACCTTCATTTACCTTAAAAAAAAAAAAAAAACTAATTAAAAAAAGATTAGAATAATGTTACCTTCTGAGAACTTCCTAACCCTCTACATGCCGTATCTACAGCTTAATGAAAGTTGAAGGAAACATGTTTGCTACTTTGCTGTATTTTTGTCTTATTAGTTCAGTAGAATCACTGTCCATTGAGACTATAATCCCCTTTTCTTCCTTGTTCAAAATAATGAGAATACTTCCATCATAGAAATGTAAGGCTCTGTCATCTTGGTTTCTGTCTGTTCCCGCGGGGAGCTCATTTTCTCATTGAGTGTGATTACACAAATTTTCATTCAGCAAATCATTTTTTAAAAGCAAATTATTTAATCTAAAAAATAACTCGAGTTACAACTCAAATATTATTACTTAATTTTTTTAAGTAATGCGTTACTTTACTCGTTACTTAGAAAAGTAATACTATTACATAACTCGCGTTACTTGTAATGTGTTACCCCCAACACTAATTATTACCTATTTAGTAAGATGCATTATTATGAAAACAACAATGACATTTTAAAGCACTTTATCCAAAATCAAAGCACTTTTCAAACCTTGAAAACTAAATAAAAATTCTTTTTCAAAGATTTCCAGCACCTGAATAAAGCCCTGTAACTGAATATAAGCTTTTGGAGATTGTACATTCATCATTTTGGTGTGTTGATGTACATATGCATGTTGTGCATGGGTTATTTCTAAACTTTTAACAAAGCAACTTGTATTTTACACAATTGACACTGTAACTACAACCCTTTTTTGTGTGTGTAATTGTAATTTCTATTTATTTTGGGTTAAGGGTTTGGAAAAATATTTGTTTATATTCTTACATTTATCCGGCTATTTTTCATTCATTCATTTTCCTTCGGCTTAGTCTCTTATTTATCAGGGGTCGCCACAGCGGAATAAACTGCCAACTATTCCAGCATATGTATTACGCAGCAGATGCCCTTCCAGCCTCAACCCAGTACTGGGAAACACCCATACACACTCTTATTCACACACATACACTACGGCCAATATTGTTTACACAATTCACCTATAGCGCATGTCTTTGGACTGTGGGGGAAACTGAAGCACCGGGAGGAAACCCACACCAACACAAGGAGAACATGCAAACTCCACACAGAAATGCCAACTGGTCCAGCCGGTACTTGAACCAGCGACCTTCTTGCTGTGAGGCTACAGTGCTACCCACTGAGCCACCGTGCCACCCCGCTGCTATTTTTATAGAGTTTAATAAACAAATGAACAACAATATAAAAGTACTATCCTTTTTAATGAGTTGTGACTTTTTCTTTTTGAATATGTGGATTCCCTTCAGTACCTGTGACAGGATTGACCTCAAACAGTCCCAAATAGGCATCAGCTACAAACAAGGTGCCGTTAGGTCCCACTCGGATTCCCAGAGGACGTCCACATGTGTGCTCGTGCTCTCGAGAGCCTGCGAATCAGGAAACAAACCACTCTGATGTTCAACACTGAAGACAATAGCATCACAATTACAGTTTAAGTCAAAATTAGTCATTTGAATTCTTATTACAATATTTCCTAAGTGCTGTTTAATGACATTAATAATATTTTATTTTACTAGCTATTTTGCTAGTATTCTGCTTAAAGGGGACCTATTATGCGAGAATCAATTTTATAAGGGGTTTAGACGGTTGTGTGGCAACAGTGTGTGAATATAACCAGCTTCTAATGGTAAAAATGTATTAATTTCATTTTTTATAATCACACTTGATCAAAACAGTCTGCAGAAACACTTTGATTGACGTTCTCCCTTTGTACATGTCATCAGAGGGGAAAGTCCCACCCATTAGTGACAATCTCTCCCTCATTGTCATACAACATTAGTCTTGTTTTTGAATCTGCCACTATGCTGACACACAGGCAACTGTAGCTCCGCCTTCCCCAAAAAGGGGCATAATAAATCTAGGGAATATAATTAGGTTAATTAGGCAAGTCATTGGACAACAGCAGTTTGTTCTGTAGCAATCAAAAAATACATAAATACATTTTAAGAGATATAATAATATGGACTAGTAAGTTGTTTTAAAATATATATATATTTTATTGCAGCCAAACTAAACACATTTTTTTTAAATCAATATTTGAGAGAGAAAAAAACTAATTTCACTAATAATTTTGCCTTTAACTGTATATCTAATCAATGTATTCTACAACTCTACTGTTGTTAAATAATTGGATGGAAAAAATTGCTTTATGTAGTCAATAGTTTAATATTCTGAGCACATTTTATGTTTGTTTTAACTGTGTCAGCAGTTTACAGCACAGCTTAATGGGGGGAGGGAAGCATATATCAACATTTTCAAACATCTCTATATACAGATTTAACATTATTACAGAAATGTACATTAAACAAATCAAATGAGATAAAAATATATGTAATCATCACAATATTAGAAGTATTGTCAATAAGGTTTATATTTAAATAAATAATACTAAAATAAAACAATATATAAACAGGTATTTAATAACTTACATTGCATCGAAACACATGATAAATGAACCTAAATGAAACAAAGTAATAGACAAACTAATAATCATTCATTCATTCATTTATTTATAGATGACTCTCCTAAATACTCTTTTTTTTTTTTTTTTTTTTTTTTTCCAGCTCATGCACACTACTTGATATTTCAGCATCTTTTGCATATTGAAACCATTTCCAGCAGTGACTGTGTGATTTTGAAATCCATCTTTTCAAACTGAGGACAAATAAAAGACTTAAACACAAGTACTGTATTACAAAAGGTGAAAACATTTTTGGATGGTTAAAGCGAAAACATGCTGCATTAAAAGACTTCTGAACCTTGTGAAATGTTTTCACCTTTTGTAGTAGTTGGGTTTGAGTCCCTCAATTGTCCTCAGTGTGAAAAGATCACTGTTGGAAAGAGTTCAAATGTGCAGTAGCCTGGACAATTTAACAGCTCAGCAAGTGTCACACTGTATTAGGCATCAAGCTTACGTAAACAGGATCATTTGTATTAATTTAATTAATAATTTGGTCTTATAATTTGGCAAATATATGTAAACACTTATGTGAAATTGCTTATTTATGACAGTGCTAAATAAGAATAAAACTTTTTATTTTGTTAAAATTATATATAGTGAAATGTTTATGTATATATACATAAAATTTATGTGTTAATATTATACATACACAATTTAATAGAGAGAAGATTTTTATCACATTTTTAAACATAATAGTTTCAATAACAAATGTTTAATAACTAATTTCTTTGATCTCTGCCATTATGTACATAATAAGTAATAATAATAATAAGTACATAATAATTTACTACTTATTTTGCAAGATAATAGTATTCAGCTTAGGGTGCTTTTACATCTGTGGTTCGGTTCATTTGGTCCGGATCAAGGGCAACAAATAATACATTGTAGCATTGTTCTGGCGTTTTTGGTTCCTTTTCACACCACACTGATTGCTTTGGTCCGAACCAGTTGAAAAGAACCAAAATGCAGTCCTCTGACAAAATCCACATCACTCATTGGCCAGATGTTATTGAACGTATTTCCTACACTGCTTTTCGATTGGTCAGAATTAACGTGTGGGAAAATGCCAATCCAACTCCCACAAGTAAACAAACCAGCAGACACAAAATGTCACTTTTTACTATGGAGGGACGACTGTGCTGGCTGATTGTATCCCTGGTCATAGTATACTATATAGTTTGTATACATCACTTTAGACAAACTATACATTTCTAATGCATTTTTAATGCATTGCAAACGGCGAAGGCGCATCGCAAGTCACTTCAGGAGGAGGCGTGAATTATTTAGCTAAACTGCAACATGTCATCTTCTGGAAATATTACCAATGATCCATCAGGTAATGTTTTTTCCTCTCTCTCTCTCTGTTTAAAATTGTTGGTAAAGTGCTGTCAACAAATATTTTTCCTCCACATTCCATAAATGCACAGCGCATCAGACTACGGCAGCTGGATTAGTCCAAAAAGGCACAGTACTTTTTGCGGTTAGGTCTGTTTTAGTTTGGATCATGTTCTCACCACAAACGAACCGCTCCAGGGTTTGTTTGAAGGCATACCAAGACCACCTCTTTAAGGAGGTCTCGGTATGCTTTTTTGGTCCATTTTGGTGCGCACTCGAGTACGATTGCTACATTCACACCTGCCCAAACGAACCGCACCAAGAGGGAAAACGAACTCTAGTGCGATTCAACCGAACTAAATAAGGCAGGTGTGAAAAAAAGTGCTTAACTAGGTTAATTAGGCTAACTAGGCAATTTAAGCTAATAATATTTACCTTAAAATAACAAAAAAAATAATAATAATAACTGCGGTTTTTCTAACCAAACTAAAAGAAATTATACCTTCTTCAGAAGAAAAAATACAATAGGAAATACTGTGAAAAACGTTCATTGGTCTGTTAAATATCACTTGGGAAATATTAAAAAAAAGAATACAAATTATTTAGAAAAAAAAAAAAATTCCAATGATATCTATCTTGAGGTCCATTAGTTACATTAATGTTAATACGGTTACTGAATAATTTGCAAAGACTCATGGCCTTGTGCAACAAACCTACAAACCCAAGCAAACAACAAAGTTCACCAATGTTGACATACCCACACCATGTTTGAGGAAACAGTCCAGAATTCTTGGGTTTCTTACCACATGGTTGCTTGCCAATTGTTGCTAATACATGAATGTTCCTTCCCTCTATTTTGACTATCTTTCCATCAGCCGTCCCAGTGTAGAAAACATCTAAAAAAAAAAGATTAAAAAAAGATATTAATAAATCAGACATATTTACAGACTGTCATTAACCCTCCTATTATCACTGGGGTCAATTTGACCCTATTCAATATTAAACGTATGTACATATACAGTTGACATTGTGTTTTTTGCTCCAGATTGAGTGACTTTTCCTAATTTAATGGGGAAAAATTGATAAACATAAAATTAACATGATATTATTTTTTCAATACCATGTACACATTTTGTCACATCGGTGGGTCTTTTAGCTGTATAAAACATAAGAAATATAAAACATTTACACATATTTGTTTTGGGTGATATTGAGGTCACTATAACATGCTATGATGTTATAATATGCACTAAAATTTTATATGTTAAGTATAATAGAAATAAAAAAAAACGAACACAATCATACCTGTAGTATTGCGCGAACCACTGACAGTTTACATGACATGGTGGTAGGGGGAATTATATTTCTCACGAGAACTTTCATATTTTCCATGCCATGGTGGAGGAGAAAACCTAATTCTTGCAACAACTTTGATGCAAAGGTTTTCTGTCAGTGAGATTCTGTCACAGATTTTTGACAGTGAAAGTGACAGAGGAGAATGTGTCTGAGACAGGGTCCTCCTCAAGATTATCCTGATTATGAGGCATCCTCCTCAGGTGAGAATGAGACTCCTAGTGTTGACCCTCCTGTTGTCTCTCAACCACCAGCAGACACATTACCTTCTAAAAATGGAAAATTATTATGGTCCTGCTTCCCACTTGAACAACAGGGTAGACTTAGTGCTGCTAATGTCATCAAAATGGTTCCAGGGCCCACCAGATATGCTGTCAGCCATGTTCAAGACATAAAATCAACATTTCAGCTTTTCATTACACTATCAATTGAAAATGATATACTTGAAATTACAAACTTAGAGGGGAGGAAGGTCTATGGGGATAGCTGGAAAAACTTTGATGTGATTTGTAAGCCTACATTGGGTTGCTCGTTTTGGCAGGAGTGTACAAGTCCAAAGGAGAAGCAAAAGCAAGGCTTTGGAATGCTGACACTGGAAGGTCAATATTTCCAGCCACCATGTCTCTGAAGACATTCCATGTTTTCTCCTCCTGTATCATACGCTTTGATGACAAAGAAACAGGGCCGGGAAGATGAGAGCATGATAAACTCGCAGCAATATGAGATGTATGGGACAAGTGGGTCCAGTGATTGCCATATCTTAACAATCCAGGCCCCCACATCACTGTGGACGAATGTCTGGTTCCATTTTGTGGCCGCTGTTCCTTTAGACAATACATGCCCAGCAAACCATGTTTGTTTTTCTTGGTGTCAAATTGACCCCATACGTAATTGTGTTCCAGTCCTTGCTAAAAGAAATTGTTATTATTTTCATGTTATAAATACCAAAAATATATACCAATAACAAGTACAAAACTAATAAAACAACAAAAGTATATATACTTTTCCAATTTTAGGTGAAACAGTGAGTTTTCATGCTGATTGGAAAATTTGTCTATAGTAATGCAATAGGTAATCTGTATGTATAAGGGGCAGGAAGTGGGGGGTTGGGAGTGTGGAGTGGGGGTGTATTTCAGAGTGTTGTTAAGTAGTCAACAAAGACATCAATTACCTGACACTAACCTTTTGGCAAAAAAAAAATCATATTCTGGAGGTTTTAAATTGCTGGGGTCAAATTGACCCCAGAGGAAAAAAGGTGTTAGCAGATTTTAGGGTAACAGGAGGGTTAAAAGCAAAGTGGGGACACATTACATTTATAAATTTATATAAATATACATTTCATTACTTCAACTTAAAAATGTTATTTTTGCTGACCTCACACCGAATGAAAATGTAATTATTCCCACTTTTTAAATAAAACAAAAACAATAAATGATTATCTCTACATTTTTTAAATCCTTATACTTTGTCATAGGAGTAATTCCAGAATTGCAGGTACATTTTGGATCTCCGTGATTAACCTCATATTATTAAAAACATAAAAAATTAATAACACAGTAACACAAACTATATCAAGTTATCTGTAAAAGCAAAGTTTTTATGTGTGTTTAGGGATATTTTGTCTTGAAAATATTAATTTAAATACTATCACGTTTTTCCACGTCCTGAATCATAATCAAATGTTCATATTTGTGTGTGTGTGTGTGTGTGAGTGTGTGCGGTTGTGTGTGTGTTTACTGTACTAAGTTAAATACAGATTTGTATGAAACATATTTTTGTGTTATTTGTAATTTCATAAATAAATAAAAAATACATTGTGTCTTTCACTGCTGTCTGGTCAACTCTGTTACATCAGTTATAAAAAGAGTGATGTCACTCAAGTGATGTCACTTTCTCTGGCGGCAAACTCTGGAAGATATTTCATTAAGACTTTCTCAAGAAGATTTTTTTTATATTGTTAACTTTTCCTTACTCTGTTAAACATAAATATTTGAAAAAGAACAAAATTTCACAAATAATTGTGACTTTAACTGTATATCTAGTCATCGTAACTCATCATAACTCACTAATTTATTTGTCAGCTCTGTTACTGTGATATTTCAGTGAATTTCTCATTAACTTTATAAAAACAATAATAATATTTAAATGCATAAAATTGTGTTCTAGACATGCCATGAGGTTAGCATATTGAGCTAAAGCACAAAAAAGTGGAAAACGTCAACTCTGTTATTGTCAACTCTGTTATTGTCAACTCTGTTATTGTCAACTCTGTTAATCATCGACCCTGTTTTTCGTCGACCATGCTATTCGTCGACCCTGTTTTTCATTAACCATGCTATTCGCCGACCATGCTATTCGCTGACCATGCTATTCGCTGACCATGCTATTCG
>CAIGQV010019678.1:782353-807741 GCA_903798115.1 Danio jaintianensis | reverse complement strand
GTCAACCCTGTTATTCGTCAACCCTGTTATTCGTCAACCCTGTTATTGGTTTAAAAAGTTTAACAAAACTGAACAACAATTAGTAACTGAGTCAAATGTTTCCATCACATTTAAGCATTTAGCATCATTTTTCATTAATAATGGACTCAGTGCTCTTTATTGTGTCATTCCAGTTTAAGGAAAAAGAATGGGAAATGTTTGAAATGTACAGTTGATGTCTTGTTGAATTATTAGCCCCCCTGTATATTTTTTTCCGCAATTTCTGTTTACCGGTAAGAAGATTTTTTTCAACACATTTATAAACATAATAGTTTTAATAACTCATTTCTAATAACTGATTTCTTTTATCTTTGCCATGATGACAGTACATAATATTTTAGTAGATTTTTTTCAAGACACTAGTATTCAGCTTAAAGTGCAATTTAAAGGCTTAACTAGGGTAATTAGGTTAACTAGGCAAGTAAGGTTAATTAGGCAAGTCATTATATAATGATGGTTTGTTCTGAAGACAAATCGAAAAAAAAAAATATTGCTTAAGGGGGCTGTTAACATTGACCTTAAAATGTTTTTAAAAATTTTTTAAAAACTTCTTTTATTCTAGAAGAAATAAAACAAATAAGACTTTCTCCAGAAGAAAATATATTATAGGAAATACTTTGAAAAATCCCTTGCTCTGTTAAACATCATTTGAGAAATATTAGAAAAAGAATCTTAGAAAAATATATTTTTTTTTTTTCTAAAGAATATTAGAAAAAAATAATAATAATTCACAGGAGGGCTAATCATTTTGACTTCAACTGTACCTGCAATTCTGGGATGAGTTATAAATTTGTTATATAGCTATTATTATATTGGATCCAATAAAATAATAGCTTATTACACATTCAGTGAAGTAAACTTTCAGCTGTTTTGGCAGCACAAGCACAGTCTATCCCACAGTGTCAAACAGCTAGGACAAACTAGGTGAAAGTTCGACGGTTGCCTGCATTGTGTTGTAAATACTGACCTCCAATATTGGCAAGGGATTCTGGGCCAACAAGCTGCTCCTCAAACAGTCGCTCAGCCTGCCTGAGTTTCAAGTTGGGCTCATAACAGCCAGTCATAAGAGGTGGTTCATTAAGACTAATTATTAAACAGAAGAGAGAGAGAGAGAGAGAGAGGGAGAAAAAACAAAGAAGAGCATTAGTCAAGTCATGTTCATTACCGTTGAGAAGATGTTCTGCACTGAAGCGAAAGCCAGTCTTATGGGGAACCGCTGGAGGAGATGAAATGCCCTACATATCAACTGCAGAGCCATCAATTATTAACTATTGTCAGAAGTAAAAGAAAACGAGAAAGCGCATTGGGACTAGGCTTAAGCGGAAGATTTATATTGGACCTTGCAGTGACTCAAGAACACTGTAGCAGCAGATCAGAAACAAAAAGATAAAGAATTAAAGAGGTTTTCCATTCAGAACACTGGAGTCCTACTGTTTTCCATGATTTGCCTTCTGTGAAACAGATAAGTACACTACCTGACAAAAGTCTTGTCGTCGATCCCAGTTGAAAAGCAACAATTAATAACTTGACTTCTAGTTGATCATTTGGAATAGTGGCAGAAGGTAGATTTCTCCGATGAATCATCTGTTGAACTGCATCCCAATCATCACAAATATTGCAGAAGACCTATTGGAACCCTCATGGACCCAAGATTCTCACAGAAATTAGTCAAGTTTGGTGAAGGAAAAATCATGGTTTGGGGTTACATTCAGTATGGGGGCGTGCGAGAGATCTGCAGAGTGGATGGCAACATCAACAGCCTGAGGTATCAAGACATTTGTGCTGCCCATTACATTACAAACCACAGGAGAGGGCAAATTCTTCAGCAGGATAGCGCTCCTTCTCATACTTCAGCCTCGACATCAACGTTCCTGAAAGCAAAGAAGGTCAAGGTGCTCCAGGATTGGCCAACCCAGTTACCAGACATGAACATTATTGAGCATGTCTGGGGTAAGATGTATGGATGCAGTCCTCCAAGCTCATGGGAGTCATACACAATATTCATTCTTTTTCCACTGCATCATGACTTTATATTCTATACTGCACATTATTTCTTTTAAGTGACAAGACTTTTGTCTAAGCAAAGTCAGACCTTACTGTCCTAATTAAATAATTAAAAATCAAGGCATGATCATATTTTATTTTGGTAAAATAAGCGTAATCTAGAGGCCTTTGCCTTTCATATAAGCCACTTATGATACCAAATGATCAACTAGAAGTCAAGTTATTATTTGTTGTTCCTAAAACTTGGATAGGTGACAAGACGTTTGTCAGGTAGAGTATATCTAAGGGAGGATATCAGAGGTTGTTATGACAAGGTGGTGTGAGGTCAAAAGAACAAAAACACCATAAAAGCAGTCCATAGAGTTATGAACAGTTTTTCAAATGTTCAGAAGTCATACAGGAGTCTTGTGTCAGATACAGACATGGTTTGCAAATAAGCTTTTCCTTAATAATAATAATAATAATAATAATAAAAACACTTTCACAATATTATGCTACACTGTAAAAAACGCTGGGTTCCACACAATTCCTTCATGTTGTCACAACACAAATAGATTAAGTTAACTCCATCGTTTTTACAAATTTAAGTGGGTTGAACATAAAACAATTAGGTTTTAAAAAAATTGACCTTAAGAATTGTGTTGTTTCAGCTCATTTTAAATAAGTAGTTTGAACAAGCAGCAAAAGTCATTTTTTGAGTGTAAGTTTGACTTCATTTACATTGACAAGGTCGTCTAAAATAGCTTTCTGGAACTCAAATAAAGTGAAACACGAATATTGGAATAGACTAAGAAATGTTTTAAAGATAAATGATTAAATAAAATAATAATATTTACTAATAGTATACAAATAATACTAAAATAGAATAGGGTTTGAAGTGTTATAATGTTGCAGGGATAAATAAATAAAAAAAAGATAATATTTTGAGGTTTAAAAAAAATAACCAATAAAATTTAACAAAGTTTTACACGAGTATGTTTACATTTAGTCGTTCATTTCTAAAAAAATAAAATAAAATAACATTAAGTCCAGGTTTATTTAGCATGCAAACTGCTTATTTTAAAGGGGATCGATTATGCAAAAATCACTAATCAACACTTGTGTGGCAAAACTGTGTGAATGTAGTAAGCCTCTAATGGTAAAAAGTAAATAATTAATATTTTTATAATCACATTTCAGAAAAACAGTGTGCAGAAACATTCTGATTGACATTCTCCCTTTGTACATGTCATCGGATGGAGAAAGTCCCACCCATTAGTGACAATCTCTTCCTCATTAGCATAGACAGCCCTAAGTGAGAAGCAGCCATCCGCCATTAAAGTTTTCACCTGCTGAAGATTATGTCAGTGACTAAGTGGCATTATAAATTTTGAGTTTCAGGATGCACAAATGAACACTGTAGACCTTCTTCTGAGCCACTTCTTTTGACATTTTCAGTTTTTCACAGAGATAACGTTAGTCCTGTTTTGAATCTGCTGCTGTACTAAATCATAGGCGTTTGGCCCTCTTTTGAAAAGGGCACAATCTCATTTGAATTTAAAGCGACAGTCACTAAAACGACACAATTTGGATCATCGCCTAAAAGGGGCAGTTTCAAAGAGTTATAAAACATTATTTGTGTGGTATTTTGAGCTGAAACCTTACATACACACTCTAAAGACATCAGATACTTATTTTACATCTTGTAAAAAGGGGCATAATAGGTATGTAAATGTATATTTGCAAACACCTTAAACAATGCTGCTAATTGGGCTGATGATATTTTTATCAGCTGAGAACTCGTGAGGAGCTTATAAAATATGTAAAAGGAGTGAAAACAGCAGCAGGAATTCCTCTATTGCACATAAGAGGAGATCTGCAGCAGAGAGACCATCATGGAAGATGATTAAGCATCAGCAAAAAAAAAAAACAGGTATGCTTGAGCATTCTGTCCTTTTTGGGCCGGCATCTTGTATTTTACTATTTAAATGGTGGTTTTGGTTTGTTCAGATGTCTTTGGTTGGTGTTGCATTTAAATATAGGTATTCACAGCAGAGTTTGTTTTAAAGGGTCTCAACTAAATATTCTGCAATTTATGTGTAATGAACACCAATTATGTGTAAGCATCTCTTAGCTGTAATTGCATAGAAAAACTGTCAAAGTTTGAGCTTTAGTTTATTCATTTTGTTTTCTTTGTTTGAAATCTTCATTGCGGTGACATCAAATGTTGTGACATGACACAGGACTTTAAGTACTTTAATGACGTATCTGTGTCTCATTATTATTCATGAAACAGAGATTTCTTATGCTATAAGAAGGGACTACTTCTAAATTACTGTCAAAAATTACTGTCGGCCAAAGTTACCAGCCATCAGTCCGATGTCTGGCAATGCGAGATTATAGTAGAGGTAAGTAACAAACAGTAAACAAGGCAAGCATAATAGAGTCACATGAGTGTAATGTTCGCTACATCAGAGCTAATTCGGTAAACGTGTTTCCATCTCCCATTATTTGCATTAACAAATTTTTGAAAGTGTGAGAGCCACAGTGGCGCTCCTGGCTGAACACACGTTCTCCATGGTGAAGGCTGTCATGAAGACTTGCGTTCAAACCCCAGAAAAGGCGGTTCATTCCGCTGTGGTGACCCCTGATAAATAAGGGACTAAGCCGAAGGAAAATAAATGAATGAATGAATTTTTGAAAGTCCAAAATCACCTCATGTGAGCGTAAAAACTTACCAAATTAAGGGACTTTAATTTGAAATTTGGCATTTCCATCACTCGTTTCTCATGCGATACTTCAAAAAGTACATTAGTGCAAGATGATGGAAACCCAGGTAATGACAGGTGCTCGAGCCTCTTTCTCCCTTGCTTTGCTCTGTAACACCCACTCCACACTTTTGTGTCCTTAAATGCTAATTTATTGGGGTCGAAAGCATATAAAAACATAGTTTTTACTGTTTACTGTTCACCTTGTCACACAGAAGTTTAGACACGGTCCTGTTTTTTTGTTATTTGTCAGAAATTACAAGGAGGCAGATTCCCACAATATTAAATTAATACTGAAAACAAATTAAATCCAATTATAATAGACTATTATCATACCACACTACTCATTTTATTACTTATAATGTCCAAGACATTGATATTATAGGTGCAGCATGTAAGTTTGACACCCAGTGGTTGGGATAGGTATTGCACTCCTGTTTCAAAAACGCACGCAAGAGCAGGTTGCCAGATTGACGACACTAACAGAAGTGTGCCTGACTGTCGAGCCTAAAGGCTGATTTAAGTTGTGTTCTAAATAAAAGCAACAGCATGCGATTGAAGGAATATTTTACATATTAAAATATTTTTGTCCTAACCAACGGCTTCTATTTCTTGCAGCTGTACAACAGGATAAACTGACAATGATCACCTCAGGTACACCACATGTGCTTTATTCAGTGTTAATAAATAATAATAATGTGAGTGTAAATGCCATTTTACATGACATTTATTGCCATACTACTGAAAGCAGCAGCAGATAGTTCACCTCAGATCTTGAAAATAAACTTTAGATCTGTGACTCACTGCAAGCCAACACATATCAGTGGTTCAGCAGTTACATTTAATAATGTTAAAGAGGTTTAATATGTATTAGATTATAAACCTTACCATTTAATTGGAGTGCAGTGAGTGCACATATATTCTGTGCTTCCCCCAGAGAATCGTCAGTCTACAGCGATCGATGACTGGCTCCTGTACTAGTAGGCGGGGCTTCATTCGCCATTTTGACACTTGCACTTTTTCCCATTCAAAACTATACAAGTGACACGTCTTGTGTGTTCTTATAGGCTTTGGTTTTAGTGACCCCATGACCACACTGTGAGTTTTGGAAAAACTTCACCCTGGCCAGAGTTTTCAGAAAGCTTTGGTTTCAGTCACCTGATACTGCAGTTTTCATGTGGACAAACAGTGTCAGAAAAAGAATGCAGCTTTGAAAATACCTGTGTTCATGTGGACAGGGCCTGAGACTGACCCTTTAAAAAGACCAAACCTGCCACACCCTAAAAGCAGCATACTTTCAGAAAGAAGTCTTCTTTTGGATTGCAACATTTGAATCTTTGCAATGCTACTTCACAGCAAGGTATGTTTGGTATTTCGCAATAAAATATACAACTGGCATATAATAACAGAACACACAGTAAGACCAATTACTATGATTCAATGCATGTAAACAATGTTGTATGACACAATGTCTCAACTGTATTCTCTCTGTAACCCACTGCACATTGTTCATTACACACACACACTAACTTACGCAACATCAAGCATGCATGTGCAATATCCTGTTGTATTTGCTTTTCTCCAAAATGAATCAAAGACAAGAGCAGCTATAAAAATAGGACTACTACGTGGCTACTGAGTTTCAAATTATGGGCTGCACTTCTGGTTTAGAGAACTTCCATTCAAAATAACCAAACTAAATCTCTTTAAATAACAAGGAAGCACCATTAATAACCCACATGCATAGTAAAACTGACTAAGGTACGTTTGGATTTGTGCTTCGTTATGAATATTGACTCACTATTTACTCACCCTCAAGTGGTTATAAACCTTTATGGGATGCATTCATATGTTGAACACAAAAGAAGATACTTTGAAGAATGTTGTAAACCTGTACCCATTGACACTCATTCATAGTAGGAAAAACAAATGCTTTGGAAGTCAATGGTTACACGTTTTCAGCTTTCTTCAAAATATCTTCTTTTGTGTTCAACAAAAATGAACAGAAAAAAAGGGTTTAAAACAAGCAAAGAGTAAGTAAATGATTACAGAATTTTCACTTTTGGGTGAAGTTCAATCGAGGTTGCTTCAATGCTTCACGCAAAGCATCATGGACCACAGGAAAAAGGTGGTCCTGGTGGGTGATAGGTGAAGTTTTTTCACGACTGAGGAAATCCTTAGTATATGAACAACTGTTGGTTTTCCTTTTAATGGCAGGGCATGATCCAGGTGCAGATCTTAAAGGGATAGTACTCCCAAAAATGACAATTCTGTCCTCATTTACAACCTTTATGAGTTCCTTTCTTCTGTTAAACACAAATAAGATACTTTGAAAAATGTTAAAAACCTCTAATCACTGACTTCCATAGTATTTGTTTTTCCTACTATGGATGTCAAGACTTTCAGGTTTTCAGTTCTCTTCAAAATATCTTCCTTGGTGATCGAAACAAACCCATAAATGTTTGTTACCACCTGAGGGAGGGTAAATAGTGAGCAAATTTTCGTTTTTGGGTGAACAACCCCTTTAAACTCACCTGAAGACCTCCGGCTGGATGGGAGACTCGAGCACAAAAACGACCACCAGCAGAGGGAAGAGAAGAAAAGCCACCAGGGTCAGTAAAGTCACACGGAACACCTTCCCGCTGTAAGTGCTGCAACACACGCACACACACAGAAGTCATGCTTATTACACATCAATTAAACCGACCGTCGTGAAATAATAATTAATAAATGAATGTGTGGAACAGAGCAATGGAAAGTGTCTCACCTTGTGGCTTTATACTGGGGTTCGTGGGTTTCGTCTGTGATTACGTGAGGTCTGTTCAACCTCCTGAACCGCAGTCCCTCGGTCTCATTCATTCTGTTGTTGGGTCCTTTCGTTTCACTGATACGTTCACGAACACATAAGGGTGAAATACACTAATCCAACAAACGTCAAATGGATTCAGCACATCCCAAAGCCAGCGCAGTTCATATGCAAGAGACTCACGCGCGCGCGCTCCCGACAACACCGACGCGTGAAGACAGAAACGAAAAGAAACCGTTCACAGTGACAACAGGGTCATTTTTTTCCTTCAAAATAAAAGTCTTTAACTGCGCAAATATATTAACTAGGCATAAAAAAAACTGCATACAGCAAGTTTAGCGGTCGATAAACAAAATTAAAATAAATTGGTCACACGTTATTTACTAGCATAAACAAAAACACTGGCAAAACTCTGAGTTTTAGTAATGCATTACTAAATGTTGAACAATTATTAATAAATGCTGTACAAGTATTGCTCATTCTTAGTTCGTGTTACTAAATGCTAACATTAACATAGCATTATAACCAATGATACCTTATTGTAAAGTTTGACAGCGCCTAAATCGATTTTTTTTTTGAGTACACGCTTTGTTCATGTCGTATAGAAAAAAAGAAATCAAGATATTAATGAAAGACACAAGTCATGGCTTTCCTAAAAAGTGGTATTATCGTAGGATGTGGCTAACATGAACACAACTTAAAAACTTTACTCAAAATAAACTTTATGTCCTTATGTTGAAAGTTGGGTTTTAGGTGTCTCTTATAAAAGACTTTAATATTTATGTGTGTGATTCCCTTTAAAAAAGTAAATATTACACTACACTGGGAAAATTCTGTCAAACATACTACTGATATTTTTAAATTGTGAGTACTCGTTTTATATTTTTTGAAAGATTAATAATTAAAAGTTTGTATTGTTCACGTGCGCATTCTAGTTGTTCTGTGACTCCCGTCAAAAAGAAATTGCTGTATAAAAAAATACATACTTTTTTTTTTGGACTTTTATTATGAAAATATTTCACGTTTCGTATCTGCTGTTACACACTTGCTAGTTAGCATTGGGGCAAGCTCTCCCCCTAGAGATTTCTAGACAGAGAGGTGTATGTGGATGCTCAACTGGCCTTTATTATGACTGAAAACCTCCTTTGCACGGTTTGGATTGCCCTCAGGAGGCTTGATCTCAATGGTTCGCCTGTGTTTATTTTATAATAACCTGTTCGAAACGCATTTAGTTACATTTAGTAAACTAGTTTAGTGCAGCGTAGCATCCTGGTTGCCATGGCAACATGAGCTAATTTATTTTGTAGAACCTGTTTTGTCTGTTACCTTCATTATTTTTACATTAACGTTAGAAGAAAAATACTTAGTTATTTGTGCTATTTAATATAATATCCTTCTGTTCTAAGATTGATTGTGATGGATAGACAGAAACAGGTGCATCAGACAGCACAAGACAGCTGGTTTCACCATGACAAAACTGAAAAAATGGCGTATTTGGTGATATGTGATGTTGAATGATTGTTTCTGACACGTGTAAAATATATATTTATGTAATTCTGAATAAACCTGTTGTTTTGCAGATAATAGGATCACAGCTCTTCGGGAGGTTCACATTCCAAGTGGGGCTGAAGTAATCACTATAAGACAAGTGCGTTATTTTATTTTATGCTTTGAATGTTTTTTTCACCCCAAAAATGAACATTTCCTCACCGTTTACTCACACTCAGGTGGTTCTAAACTTTAAAGGGCTCCTATTTAATCCCTTTTAAAATATGTAAGATAAGTCTTTGGTGTCTCCACAATGTGTCTGTAAAGTTTCAACTCAAAATACCCATTGGATCATTTATTGTACCCTGCCGAAAATGTCAATTTTGGGGTCAGAGGAAATTGTAGCTGTTTTTGTTGCATAGATATTTACATTAAATGTCACTTTTGCTATTGTTGTCTATTGGAAGGAATGTGTCAATAGAGCCGCCATTTTAGTACAGGGTAGCGCTCCTTTGAAATGAATGTCGGACCAAGGTGCAGTGGAGGACTGTGGCCATCCGGAGCCATAGATATATATATACATATATCTATGATCGGGAGTTTTCCCGGTGTTCAGTATGCAAATATGTTTTTTAAAAACGAAAATGATAATTTTACATCACTTTTTTATATCGATGGATAAGTGACCGCACAGGCATTGCCGACAAAGAGTGCGTGTGTTGCACGCATGGAAATGTATTATCCTACCTCCCTGTTAAATTTGATCTAATCCGTGTCCTGAAACACACCCCCTCTCCCGCTTTCATTTCTAATTCTAATTCTAACGGAGGGAGCGATTAGTTTGTGAATGAATCTCCGTTATGAACGACTCGTGTGAACCATCGATATCCCTGCGTCTTAATGTGCATATCCACCTTTCTGATCTAAATGGTATATAACATTTGCAATATTCAATAATTTAGGGTGGACAGTATGCACATTGAGGCACAGGCACTGTTATGTTATTAGGCACCCTTATAAGTTACTTCAAAAACTAGCCAGTACTTCACTTAGTCAACAATAATACAAATTCTGGCATTGGCATCTTGTTATCATATTTCTTTTTCATTGTTTGCTGATTTTATTCAAGAAAATTAGCATAAGCCTAGTATTTAGTGCAAGTTGCTGCTACTTTGCCTTATGGTCAATGCAGTAAGTGACTGTATTACCATCAATAACGTTTAGCACACAAGTTCGTAACATACAAAAACTTAAAAAACTAAATCTTACCTATGAAATGTTCTGCCTTTATACTTAGTTTTTTTTGTTTGCTCGTTACTACATCCGTACGCAGCACAAAAGTCCAGCATCTTCAGATTGCCTTTATTCTTGACTAGTGCGGTTGAATGACTTTTGTCCTACAAGTTAATATACACTGCTGCATGGATATCCATTCTGCTACTGTACAAAATAAACCTGATTTAACCTCTAGAAACCGGGACTCCTGTTGTGGGATCGAAGCATCCTCGTTTATAGTATACTGATTTTACTGTCTTTTCTTTATTACAAACATGCATTAAAAACATTTTAAACTTGTAAAACTCATTCTTGAGGTGCAGCTGATCACAGAGAGTTGGAACAGATCTTTTAATCCCAGTTTCTTTGCAAATCCTGTCTTGTTGGCATGATTATAAGCGTTACTATAAAGACATGTTAATACACGCCTTTCAATCACTATTGGTGGGCAGGGAAAACCCAACGCAATCTCACGGCAATTCGTAACTTTTGATTTAGTGGCTAATTTGTATGAATTCGTACAATCTAATTCTTACAATTTAGTACGATTTGCTCATCACCCAATGACAGTTGGGTTTAGGGGTGGGTTTTGGTGCCACGCCTCCTTTTAAAAATCATACAATTTCGTATGAATTAGCCAACAAACTGACAAAACGTAAAATACTTACGTTTACTCGTGAGATCAGGCTGGGAAAACCGCACTGCTACATCACGTTGCGGTGGGCCTCAAAATCACTTTGGATCCTATTTTAATGTCAGGAAATGTTTAAAAAGAGACTTGTGTTTATGGCGGCACGGTGGCTCAGTGGTTAACATTGTCACCTCACAGCAAGAAGGTGGCTGGTTCGAGTCCCAGCTGGGCCAGTTGGAATTTCTGTGTGGAGTTTGCATGTTCTCCCAGTGTTGGCGTGGGTTTCCTCCGGGTGCTTCGGTTTCCCCCACAGTCCAAAGACATGCGCTATAGGTGAATTGGATGAACTAAATTGGCCGTAGTGTATGAGTGTGTGTGAATGAGAGGGTATGGGTGTTTCCCAGTGCTGGGTTGCGGCTGGAAGAGCATCCGCTGTGTAAAAACATATGCTGGAATAGTTGGCGGTGAATTCCACTGTGGCGACCTCTGATAAATCAGAGACTAAGCCGAAGGAAAAGGAATGAATGACTTGTGTTTATATCACTCTAATAAAAAATATCTCTTCATTTCTGCCCAAACAGCTTTCAAATGTTGATTTTGCATGATAGGAACCCTTTACTGAATTTCTTTCTTCTGTTAAACACAATACAAGATATTCTGAAGAATGTTGGGAAATTGACTTTGACTTCCTTTGTATTTTTTTGTTCTCAATATGGATGTCAATGGCTGTTTGTTCCCCAACGTTCTTCAGAATATCCTGCTTTGTGCAGAACAAAGAAATTCCTAAAGGTTTAGAACCACTTGAGTGTGAGTAAATGATGAGGAAAGTTTCATTTCTGTCCCTTTAACTAATGAGATTTACTGCATATTAAAGTGGTCTTCTTTCTCCTTACAGACACTAGCTCATTCATTCAGACTTGACACCTCTCAGATAACACTAAAGGTATTTTGACATGCGTTACTTTCCGGTGGTGTCCGAAACCTTTACTTTCTGCTCCGTCTTTAAACAAACAGAATTTATTTGACATAATTTCCAGATACGCAACAATCGAGGATCTCTGATTCCATTAAACTGCTGCATGCCGCCAAACTGCAAGCAAATGTAAGTTTTTAAACTTAACGTCAAAGATATCTTCAAATATGAGTGTCAGAAATTCCTTTCTTTTATTAAAGGGGACCTATTATGCAAAAATAAATAAAAAACCTATTATGCACTTTTATAAGGGGTTTAGACAGTTGTGTGGCAACAGTGTGTGAATATAACCAGCTTCTAATGGTAAAAATTTATTAATTTTATTTTTTATAATCACACTTGATCAAAACAGTCTGCAGAAACACTTTGATTGACGTTCTCCCTTTGTACGTGTCATCAGAGGAGGAAAGCCCCGCCCATTAGTGACCATCTCTCCCTCATTAGCATAGGAAGTTAGTCGTTTTTAAACCTACCACTATGCTGACACACAGGCATCTGAAGCTCCACCTTCTTTTGAAAAGAGCACAATCTCATTTGAATTTAAAGCAGCAGTCACCAAAACGGCACGATTAGGATCAAAGCCTAGAAGGGGAAAATGTACAAGTTTTCCCATACACACTCCAGGGACATCAGAGACTTATTTTACCTCTTGTTAAAAGGGGCATAATAGGTCTCCTTTAAGGGCCAGTAGGTGTCCCTAGAATTAATTTAAAGGGGCTTAAAAAGCTAAATATATATTTAGTAATATTTTGATTTGGGCTGTGTGATATTGAAGAAAAATGTTTTTTATATTATTTCAGGAAAATAACTTCTGAAACAGCCATGCTTTACGGTTGCATAAAACAAATCAGACATTTTTTTTTTTTTACATTGTAAACAAGAGAAATTAAATAAAATAAATATCGCCACCACTTTGCTCCATTGGTATAGTTTTATCAACTTGAAAACACCAAGAACAAACAGGAAAACAAAAACACTTGAAACTCTTATTGCTTGTTCATACTGTATTTCAGCAACCATACTGAAATCGTTTTAGATTTTTGGTCCACTTTGCTTGGTTTCAGAGATGCGCTGAAAAGTCTTTCATAGAGTGTGCTAAAGACAGGCACACAAAGATATTTTTGAAATGAACAACAAATTTTTTGCAACCCATTGCAATATGTACATTGCGATATGCATATATTGCAAATCCCAAATTTTTATGTATATAGCATACATTTGTCACAGTATAAAATGCGTCTTTTTACAAAAAAATATATATACACATTTTTGTAGTGGTGTAACGGATCACAAATCTCACGGTTCTGATCACATTACGTTTTTTTAGTCATGGATCAGCCAAAAAGGGGAGGAGACAAATGTAATTTGCTTTCCATTTAATACAAAAACAGTACTGCAAGAAACTTTTGGGTTTAGCAAACAGAACTTAGAACCTGTAATTTTATTAAAAATAAAATGAAGAAATAATCAGCTGAATAAAAATACATTGTAAAATATTCAGTACTGTGAAAAATTCACTGTTACTACTACTGTTGCTGATAACGCTAAATGTATAAATCTAACATAATTTGTACAACCCATATTTATTTTTCTCTCATTTTCAATTAATGATTCAGTTATTTACTCATAAATCTTCATGTTTCATTGCTAGATGGATCATTTTTTGAAAAATTATCCATTCATTCATTCATTTTCTTTTCGGCTTAGTCCCTTTATTAATCTGGGGTCGCCACAGCGGAATGAACCGCCAACTTATCCAGCATATGTTTTACGCAGTGGATGCCCTTCCAGCTGCAACCCATCACTGGGAAACACCCATACACTCCCATTCACACACATATACACTATGGACAATTTAGCTTACCCAATTCACCTATAGTGAATGTCTTTGGACTTGTGGGGGAAACTGGAGCACCCGGAGAAAACCCACGCGAACATGAGGAGAACATGCAAACTCCACACAGAAATGCCAACTGGCCCAGCCGGGACTTGAACCAGCGACCTTCTTGCTGTGAGGTGACAGCGCTACCCACTGCGCCACCGTGCCGCTCCTGAAGAATTATTCAGTGGCATATTTTTGATGGCTGGTTGTCGCCACCTATTGGTTAAGTAATGTAATTGCTGCCTACAACTTTCATTTTTGAGCGTCAAGTTAAGTGAAGTGAAGTGAAGTGTAGTGTGGCCAAGTATGGTGTCCCATACTTGGAATTTGTGCTCTGCATTTAACCCATCCAAGTGCACACACACAGTTAGTGAACACACACATACCGTGAACACACACCCGGAGCAGTTAAAGGCATATGATGGTGATTTTAATCTTTACCAAACATTAGTGGTCATATCTAAACTATAATCCCAGTACTTCTGTGTTATTTGACTGTTTGTAACTTCATAACTAACTCAAAAGACTAAAGACTGAATCTCTTAGGATTAATAAACATATGCAGATCACCTTCATTTATAATTTATGTTGCGTGGGTGTTGAGATCTCAATCTTTTAGTGATTAATCGTGCAGCTTACACTGAATGCATTATTGCAGGCTAAACAAGTAGTGACAGAAAACACCTTTAATAACCTAAGAAACCCACCACATCCCGAATAACCTGCGATCGTTACAAATTTAGGATTAATCTACAAGTTAAATTTTTTTTATTCATCCTCGGGTCACGTGTGTTCCAAACTGTGGGTTGTGATCTGTACGAATCATGGATCAACAGTGATCCGTTACACCCCTAATTTTTAGGATGGGGATCCCTTACGGATAATCATGTTTGGGGCATTTGGTATCTAAAAGACTGACAACACTTCTAAATGAATGACTGACATTTTTGAATTTTGTTTCTTTATATATACACACAGGCCGTACGTCCTTGAAGTGGCGAAAAACTACCAGCATGGTATAAAAATTTTGGGATTTGTTAGCTTAACTTTTTTTTTTTACCTTGAAATAATTATGGTATATTATTAATATATTATGGTTTCTTCCATATGAATATAGTCAAGCCAAGAGCCAGACGTATTCCCATGACTGTTATTAATAAAACCATGAAGTTGAGAGAGCAGAGCATTGTGAAACGGGTGAGAAGTTTGATACTCTGATTGTCAGGTTGTTTCTTTATGTTTCAAACAAGCTCACTGTTTAAATATGGTGAGGATAACGTATGAACATTTCTCACATATGACATGATGTTATTTCAGATTGAAAGATTAGAGGAACTGTTGCCTGAAATCAAGCTGAAAAACCATGAAAAGATGACAAAGGTGAACTTATGATCATGTTGAAGTATTTCCTATTGAAACAGGATGTTGCTCGCTCGTCTTTGTGTATCAGAGGTTTTAGCCGTGTCACAGATGAGCCATGATTTGCTATTTGTTGTATTAAAGGGCTAGTTCACCCAAAAATGAAAAGTATCCCATGTATCCCATTATAAAATCCTGTTTAAGATCTGATTTGTTTAAAATCAATGATCTTCCCTGTCTGATTGAGATATGATATAAAGTGGGTCTCAGAATGCACCAGAAGCTACAATAGCCAGCTCTACAATGACAATGGTTGACTGATTTTATCAGCCGTCCAAAATAAGTTAAAAAAAAAAAAAGTGCATCAACTGATAATAAAAATGCCTCATGTGGACTCCTGTAATGAATCCATGAGTTTCTATAAGACAAATATCAGTTTTTAAAACGTTATAAATGGATTCGTCCATTTAAATCTCTTGTGTGCGAATCATTTCCATAGTTAAAAGCAGTGTTGGGGAAAGTTACTTTTGAAAGTAATGCATTACATTATTCAGTAACTCCCCCAAAAAAGTAACTAGTTGCATTACTTAGTTACTTTTTACGATAAGTAATGAGTTACATTACTTTTGAGTTACTTTTCCTTACCTTTGCTGAGGCTTGATCTTTTTCAGAACTTGCAGGGTTTTTTTTACTACTTTTTAAATAAAGGAGCTTTTTGTCTTATCAGTTACGTAAAATCACTGTCCATTGAGACAATCCACTTTTCCTTTTCTTCGATGCGTTCAAAATAATAAACGCATTCACTCACTGAGTGCGTGATTCAATGTGACTATACTTACTCTTACTCCCAGGGCCGTTTATATCGAAGTTGATATTTAGCTGCACCATATTGTTTTTTTTGGTGCATATTGAACTTTTCGACTTTTGGACTGCTCATAAAAATCAGCCAACCGTTGCCATTGTAGAGCTGGAAAAGCCTAAGTCCCTTTGGCTTCACATTGGTGCATATTGTAACATCTAATTTTTACGAGGTGGGTTGTTAGCCCAATGCTCAACCCCCAACCTGGAGGACCAGGACATACGCACATACACTACTGACAATTTAGCTTACCCAATTCACCTATCGCGCATGTCTTTGGACTTGTGGGGGAAACCGGAGCACCCGGAGGAAACCCACACGAACACTGGGAGAACATGCAAACTAGTATTCATTCATTGATTTTCCTTCAGCTTAGTCCCTTGGTTCATCAGGGGTCGCCACAGCGGAATGAACCGCCAACTTATCCAGCATATGTTTTACACAGCGGATGACCTTCCAGCTGCAACCCAACACTGGGAAACATCCATACACACTCATCCATACACATACACTACCGCCAATTTAGTTTATTCAATTCACCTACAGCGCATGTCTTTGGGCTGTGGGGGAAACCGGAGCATCTGGAGGAAACCCACGCCAACACTGGGAGAACATGCAAACTCCACACAGAAATGCCAACTGACCCAGCCGAGGCTCGAACCAGCGACATTGTAGAAGTAGAAAAACACTATAATATTTTCTATAATATACTATAATATGGGCGGCACGGTGGCTCAGTGGTTAGCACTATCGCCTCACAGCAAGAATGTCGCTGGTTCGAGTCCCGGCTGGGTCAGTTGGCATTTCTCTGTGGAGTTTGCATGTTCTCCCCGTGTTGGCGTGGGTTTCCTCTAGGTGGTCCGGTTTCCCTTACAGCCCAAAGACGTGCGCTATAGGTGAATTGAATAAACTAAATTGGCGGTAGTGTATGTGTGTAGATGAGTGTGTATGGATGTTTCCCAGTGTTGGGTTGCAGCTGGAAGGTCATCCGCTGTGTAAAACATATGCTGGATAAGTTGGTGGTTCATTCCGCTGTGGCGACCCCTGATGAACCAAGGGACTAAGCTGAAGGAAAATCAATGAATGAATACTATAATATTTTCAAAATAACTCTGACTGAATTCGACTGAAAGAAGAAAGCCTTATACACAGAGGAGGCTTTTAGGGCGATTAATACATGGTATAATTTTCATATTTAGCTGAAATAACCCTTTAAGTATAGAGAGCTTTTGATCATCAGCATGTTAGGGCCTCGGTATACTTCAAAAAGAAATTTGCAAAGGCTGATGATGGTATACTACGTTCGAATCTTCTGACACCCCCATGGAGCAGTAGATGGGGTTGTAAATGTGTCACACCTCTGGACTCCTAAACACAACAACGAGGGAGTAACAGTTTATATAATTTAAACACATTGCTTCCTATTTGCTGCAGACAGACACTGAATTTGACAATGTTTAGAACTTTATCAGACATGGCACAATGCGGTTGTGCTTATCATCTGGTGTGTGACTCCGAGTCTTTAAAATCTCTCTCAGCGAGCGATAGTACAGGTGCGGAAACATCTGTACCAGGTTTGCCACTCAACCCACTAGTTTATTCATGTTGCTAACTTGGTGTGATTGTGAGGGATGTTTTTCTCCTGCTGACTCTAAACTGCGTGGATACGAAGCACGTCAAAGTAGGCGGAGTTCCAGGACACACCCACTGATTGCGTAATCCCCACGGACCAATGGCAGCTCAAATGTGTTTATGAGCCAAAGCCAACTTTTTGGGGGAGTTCATTTCGAACTGCTGAAAAAAACTCAAAAGGAACTTAGTTATTTTTTCGATTTGGTTTGAAGTATACCAGGGCCTTTAACGTTAACGGTGATTTATTTTAGCTTTCATTAGTGAACTATAGCATGTGGCATGGACTAAACCCCCCAAAAGACTTTTCTCTATAAAATTAATCATAATTTATTAATGTTATAAATTTATTTCAAGCTTTTCATTACAGGACATCGAGTTACTGAATCAAAAGCTGGTCTTTCTTCACAAACGAATGCAGGTAAACTGTTATTTCTCATTTGTAACTCTGTCATTATGACATCATCATCATTAAATGCTTAAATAATGATCACCAGCCACTTTATTGGGTTTGCCTCGCTAGTATAGTACCCCATTTTGGCTTTAAAACTGCCTTGATTTTCATAGCTTTTTTCAGCAAGCTGCTGGAAACATTCTAGAGAGATTTAATCTGGAGAGATTAACAGCAGTTTACTTTCATGTATTTTGGGATTGGGTTGATTGAGTTACGTGTTGTAAATATAATTGTGTTGTGTTATATTGTCATATTTTGTTACATCTCATTCAAAAAAATAAAAAATAAAATAAAATAAAACAATTACATGTTGTAAATCCAGCAGCTCTAATCGACTGCAGTGCAGACTAAAATGGCGGCACCCATCACCCACCAGAGATCAACTAATATGAACATTAAGATGTTTAAACAATGAAATATCTGTTTTACATATATTTGAGAATCTGAATACCAGATATTTGACAATGTAATCAATTTAAGCCGAGAATATTCGTTTACTGCCATTTGATTGGCTGATGCGTTAACAAGCAGTTGAACACATGCACGATAAAGTGTTTGGTGAGGATATCGAGAATATAATCTACTTATTAGAGGTGCCACTTTTATTAGTGATGTCAATATTATGTACATTGCAATTATGAATGAGTCTGAGATTGAATAAAGTGTCTATCCATCTTTTATTTATTTTAGATGGCGGAGTCCTATTGCTGGGAGGGGATGTTGAGAAGAGCTCCACTGTGGTGAATCAGGGAGTTTAATCATAAGCTTCACATCTCTGAGAGCAGAATCGATCTGTTCAGCTTGTGTTTTGTATTTGTAGATTTGAATGTTTTTGATGTCTGAATAAATATCTTTCTAGCTTTTGCCACCTTAAATACTTGTACTGTATATGAAACATACAAGTGAGCCGGTTTTGCTAAGACCTTTTATCCAATTAGAGATTTTTAGGGGATATAAGAAATTTTGACTCATTTGCGTCTTTCACATTTGGTGTAAACCCAGCTGTGTTGGAAAGAAAGGAGAAAACAGCATACACGCTGACATCATGAGGCAAAACCACAGTGTACCCGGAGAAATTTTTTGAAAATCTTCACCCTGGCCAGAGTTAACAGAAGGTATCAGTTTCAGTCACACTGCGTTTTCGTGTGGACAAACAGTGAAACGGAGTAGAAACCCCCCCCCCCCGCAGTTTCTGAAAATACCGGTGTGTGTGTGGACAGGGCCTCAGTCAAGGGCGGGTGTCCTAAAGAGTTTAGCTCTAACTTGCCTCAAAACACTTGCCAGGACATTTTAAGCGAGCCTAGTAAGAGCTTGATTACCTGACTCATGTGTGTCTGATTGGGGTTGAAGCTAAACTATGCTGGACACTGGCCCTCCGGGACCGAATTTGGACACCCCACTCTAAAGCAGGGTTGCTCAACCCAGTTCCTTGAGATCTACCTTCCTGTAGTGTTTAGCTGCAACCTTGATCTAACACACCTGTCTTTAATTAACAAGTGCTCCTTTAGATCCTACTTAATTGGTTTAGTTGTATTTGATAAGCGTTGGGGGTGTCACGGTGGCGCAGTGGGTAGCACGTTCGCCTCACAGCAAGAAGGTCGCTGGTTCGAGCCTCGGCTGGGTCAGTTGGCTTTTCTGTGTGGAGTTTGCATGTTCTCCCTGTGTTGGCGTGGGTTTCCTCCGGGTGCTCCGGTTTCCCCCACAAGTTTCCCCCACTAAATTGTCCGTAGTGTATGTGTAAATGAGTGTGTATGGATGTTTCCCAGTGATGGGTTGCAGCTGGAAGGGCATCCGCTGCGTAAAACATATGCTGGATAAGTTGGCAGTTCATTCCGCTGTGGCGACCCCAGATTAATAAAGGGACTAAGCCGAAAATGAAAATGAATGAATGATAAGTGTTGGAGTTAAACTCTGCAGAAAGGCACTAAAGGAAACATGTACTTGTTTTTCTATCATGTATTTTTGCATGAGAATAGAGCTTAATTTAGTTTGTTTTACATGTTTGTATCGGTTTTAATGTGAGTTTTTTGTGCTGCTATTTTTGCCAGGAGTCCCTGGAAGATGATATATTGTATCTCAACGGGATATCCTGGTAAAATAAAGAATAAATAAAAATTATATAAAAAAATGGGTGCTTGTAAGCAAGCATCAGTGCCTTAAACTGCCTTGATTGTCAAAAGAGTGTGTTACCGCAATACAGCCTAGAAATGATAAAGGCATTGAAATGACAAGAAGTTGTGTAGCATGGTCCTTAAGGAAGCGCATGATCTTTTTTTATGTTGTGCAGCACAAACATGATTATCTTCACAGTGTTGTTCAATGTCATCTTGGGTTGATCTTTGATGACCAGATTCCTGAGTGAACTTGATGGAATAAATGTTGACTCCAGCTGATTAGTGAAATTATGATGTACAGCCAAATTGTCACTGAAGACAAGTAGCTCAGGCTTTGCTAAGTTGCAGATGATCTTTTATCCATGTCCTCCATGTGTGAAATCTGTTCAGCTTGGATCATACAATTGAAACGAAGAATAAGAGAGTCATCAACATAACAAATGGTGTGGTGTAAATGAAGAACTGGAGCGGACCATGAACTGATCCCTGGGGAACCACTATGATCAGCCAATGAACTTGGATACATCACCCTTCCAGTGCAGGTAACCCTAAAAGACCTTCTCTGCCTGTGAGGTAAGACTCAAATCACTGAAAGGCAGCACCTGAAATGGATATCAATGAGTGGTGGACAAAAGTATCAGATGACTAACAGGCTGCACTCCACTCCACTTTTGGACACAGCCAAGAACTTCCCTAAGCACTAACACCCTCAGGGTATTCCCTGCAGCCATTTTCAATACATTCCTTCCACTTCAAGAGGACGAGGAAAGTTCACATGGACAGACGCTCAACCCCTTGATTTTAACAGAGGGAGCATATTTACTTCAGATGTACTCCCCAGGTACCTATATTTCCCCACAATGCAATACGATTGTTGTCACAATAGCTTGTATTGACAGGGTATAGTCATTTTCATGTGTTCAAATGCTTAGGGCAGGGGTCACCAAACTTGTTCCTGAAGGGGCAGTGTCCTGCAGAGTTTAACTGCAACCCTAATCAAACACACCTGAACAAGCTAATCAATGTCTTACTAGGTATCCTTGAAACTTCCAGGCAGGTATGTTGAGTCAAGTTGCTCTGCAGGGACCCATTTCACCTTCATGTCGTTCCAAACCCCTGGCATTATTTGTGACTTATGTATGCACAAAAGTATTCTTGTAGTTTGATAATATTCAGTTTGAACCACTGAAGCCATAAGTTCTGTTTTAAGGACGCTTTTGTTCCTGTATTTTTCTGGACTTTAAACATCTCAGGACCATTGCAGTCTATGGCGGATGAGAGAGCTCTCACGTCATCTAAAATATTTTAATTTGAGTTTCAAAGACAAATGAAAATCTGAGGTCCGGGACACACCAAGCTGACACCAAACAACTAGCAGGGACAAAACCCAACTGTGTTGTTGCCCCACGTTGGCTCATGTCTCGTTCCGTCTTGACCAAAAACCTGCCCATGAACACACTAAACGGATGGCTGTCGACTGATTCAAGACTGATATAAGTTCTATGTCTGCATATTGGGACGTGTCTTTCCGCACCATGGGGGGTGGGGGGGGGGGGGGGGGCAGGGGTTACTTTCATCCATTTTTGAGGGGCATTTTTTTATCCAAGAGAAAAAAAGGGCATGTTGAGCCCTACCTGTGCACATGCCTGCAGTAATCGTCACTCACCACAAATTGATTCTGCAAATTTGTCTGATAATCTAACAATCCATATTGTTTGCAAAGTTTTGAGAAATGTAGCGATACTACAGCTGACCTCAGTTCCTTCTTGACCTGAATTGTTTACTTGCTATGTCACTTCACTACATCACACTTGTTTAGAGTTTAGCTTCAACCATAATCATACACACCTGCCTATAGCTTCCTAGTGATCTTGAAGACACTGAATAGCATGTTCAGGTGTGTTTGATTAGTATTGGAGCAAAACTCTTCAGGACACCAGCACTTCAGGATCGAGTTTTGCCCATCCCTGACCTAAACCTGTTAAGACACAGGTGTCAAACTCAGTTCCTGGAGGTCTCACAGCTCAGTTTATCTTTAACCCTAATTAAATACACCTGATCAAAGTGTGTTGGAACAGATTTGGAAATCAACCCTGCTGGAGTACGGCCCTCTAGGAACTGAGTTTATCACCCCTGCATTAAGGCATCTGCTGCTTGTTTCCAGATATCACAGGACACATTCAGGAGTATTGCAGAGTCCACACCTCAATGGGTCTGCCACTGTTTTTTTTTTGCAGGACACAGAGGACCAATAGCATTAGAGGATCATAATATTTTGACTTATTACTGAATGTCAGTGCAATATACATTTTTTCTATATTTATTAATGTACATAAAGGGTAAATAAGCATGCTTTAAGTGCTTTGAATGGTCAATTACTTCAATTAAAAAAATGTTTAAAGTAGTAATCTTCAGTGTAGTCTCAATTTATATGGGCTGCAGACATGCACTACACACTGGAACAATTTTAATGAAAATTCCCGATTGGAAAGGCTAGAATTTGGATAATTTGTTTTGCTGTTTACAAAGATGCACAGACACAAAACTACCTTGCTGCTTGTACAAACCCCAGTTCCCCTCAAGAAAAACAGCATTGCGGTGCTTGTCTCCACTTGTTTATTGATACAGAAAAGGTTGTAGTTCTGAGCAATAACTTGTCGTTTTTCCCTGTACAACCCACAAAGATGCTCTGATAAAGTACCAAAATATATATTCCAAAATACGTTGTATATAAACCTTAATGAATTCGAGGGATGCTTTAAGATTGAGGACAATGTAAAAAAAAAAAACTCTTGCCTTGAAGACTTCTCTGCTGTAACTGTTCAGAACAAGACATTGATCCCAACGTCAGCCTGCTGTCCTTCTGATTCAAAGAAGCCTATTATTATGGACTTTAGGATAAATGACAAACAAAGTTATTTTTAGCGAATATGAAACAAGGGAGAGAGGAATGTCGGAGTAACTCATCATCATCATCATCATCATCTGTGATCATTTCTACAGGATTATTTTTATCCCTCATCTGTGTGATGGCTTTTGGGGGGGGAAAAAAAACTGAAAAAAAACAGCATGTGTTTAATCACATTATAAAAAAAGAAATGTATTTGATCAATTACACACTGGCGTCCAGAGAAAACATCACAAATATTGACAAGGACCCACTACTGCATATTAAAACAAAAGAAAAATCAAATTGACATTTACTGGAAAAATACTATGTACACAAAACAATGGTACAATGGACGAGACAAATAAATGAGGAGCACATAAATTCATGTGTCGTCACCTCTGAAACCGATACTGCTCAGTTCACTCCATTATCATCAAACATAAATGTTGCTGATGGGATTGTTAAACCAGGAAAAAAAAAAAAAAAAAGTTTTAACAGTTGTGTCTTTGAATCGTTTAAAAGTAAAATGCTCTTTCTCAGGGAGCTATCCTTAAAATTCTCCTAAGTGGTCTGTATTCAAAAGGGAAAGTGTCCTCAAAATAATCAACACATTCGGCGACAGCACCTTTACTCAGTTTTGGGTTTTTTACTGTCGTTGCCGTTTTCTTCCACTGCGGCTTCCTCCGGCTTTCTCTTCTTGGTGCCCTCAGCGACGTTGCTCCTGGAGCGCGGGGAGAAGGTGATGATCATACAGGTCATGTTGTCACATCCAGTGCCGTCTCCTGAGGTGTCTGGTGCCAAGCAGTGGTCCAGCAGCTAGACGTGAAGAGAAGAGGCCTTTTTTTAGAAAACTCACTGAATGTTTTCATGGATCCAATAAATGTGTACTGCAACAAAACAGCTAATTTAAATGTAGACATAACAAAATAATTAGTCCAAAGTACTCGTGAAAAAAAATAATAATAATTTTTTAAATGTTTAACTTGTTCATGTTCAAGCCATGTTCAGAAAGGCTTCTTAACTTTTTTCCCCCACTTATTTTTCGAATGACTTGGACTTTTGTCTTGCATACATTAACGTATCAGTACTCTTTGGATAAGGGATTCTTTAACTTTCCCTGAAGCTCCTTTTGTTAGGTTTTTTTTTTTATTGTACATTTGAACTTATTGTACATGTAAAATAAATAAGTAATATTTTATATACACAGCCAGACAAATTAGCAGAATGAAGACACACAACAAACTCTATTAATATAAAACTAAGGTTGTGCCTGTAGTATTTCTAGTCTTTTGAGTAACAAATAGAATATCCACAATTTCTGACTAAAGCTGATATCAGCAGTAAAATGGATGCCACGATGCAATGTGAACACTGGTTAAGGCTAGGCAGTTTAATTGAGGAGATTTTTATGTGCAATTAGTTAAGTTGGTTCTAGTAAAGCTCTAGCATGTGCGTTTGGATGTAGCAGAGTTTACTACACAGTTGTAGTACACTGGTAAGCTACGCAAAACAATCAGTTTAAATTCTAATTCGGTTTAATCGGTTGAAAAACAACATTGAGATAACCGCTCTGCGATAATGACAGCTGTTTGCACCGCTTCTCGAACTACAACAATAGTAAAAGCTGCACATGAAATTACAGCATAAATTAACATGCTTTAACTCTAAAACTAGTCAAGTGTTTGAAATAAATATTTCTGTGAGACTATTATATAGTCGTGTGTTTATTAGTCACACTGAATGAATGAAAGCAGTTAAATCTTCTGTTTATTAAGCAATCGCTATTTTCCCCAGGGGATTTCCTGGGCTTCTTCGTCTGTATTTGAACTAGGCATAACCGGTTTCAAGGTTTACCGTGGTTCGGAAAAGTCAAGGTTTTAAAACCGCTAAAATGTTCAGTTATACCATTACAATGGTAAATGTAAGTTGTTATTTTATTTAGTTTTTTTTAAGGCAACAGTATCTCCAGATCAAAATCTATTGGTCAGCCCACATTTCAGCAAACATGAAAAACAAAATCACTTATAAACCAACATACAAGCATGCTATAGACCTGAACAGTGCAGTGGTTTACTTTACATCCAAACAAAAGAAAGATATCCAAAGATGACTTTAAGTTGTAAAGAAATCTGTGTTTTTTTTTAAACCAATGAAGACAGCAGCAGTCAATGATTTATTATTTAAATTTAGCCTGACATGTTTACCGTGCCAAAATATTAGAAATCTTTCTTAAAATAA
>CAIGQV010019678.1:741309-781953 GCA_903798115.1 Danio jaintianensis | reverse complement strand
TCACACACACACACACACACACACACACACACACACACACACACACACAAAATGCATAAGAAAATTTCGGACTTCAGTGTGCAAAGATCTTTAAGGCTCCATGCTTAAGGTTTTATTGGTTTAAACTTTAAAGATTCCAGCACAGGACGCGGCAAATCCAATACTCGTGCATGGTTCGCTCTCTGCTCATAAATGCTTTTAAATCAACATGTTCTTGTGTTGCAACATAGGCAGAATACATGTAACATAACATCATAATATTCATATTTAAAGTTCGAGTCTAAAGTGGAAGCACACATTCCTGGAATTTCTAAATTAACATGCTGTTGTCATTCCCATTAATCAACAACAAAAGCCTCAAAACGAAGACTAAAATTAGGATACATGGCCTTGGGAATGTTTTTTTTTTATTTGATACAGTAAACAGTAGATTATAAGGCTATGTATTTTATGCTGATGTATGGTATTTCTAAAATGGCATTTAAGTGTTAAAATAGGGGATTTGATTTTTACACTGTAAAAAAAAATAAAAAATCAAACCAAATTCCATGACCTAGGAGCCGAGATACAAACCAAACTGACAATTTTGTGAACCATCCCACCCCTAAATATTGGTAAATCAAATACTCATGATTGCTATAAAATGGTATAATCAAAACAAAAGCAATGCTACAATGGTCTCAGATACATGTTAACATTTAGAACATGCAGGGGCCCCTTTCCTATTATTCACCATCCATGGCATTTAACACTTATTAAATAAACAATTTTTAAGCACTTACTCAGTAATTACTGGCAATTAGTTTTTTTTTTTATAATTATTTTTTAGGGGTTTTCACCTTTATTGGGACAGGACAGTGGAGATTTTACAGACAGGAAAGTGTGGGGAGCAGAGATAGGGGAAGGATCGGCAAAGGACCTCGAGCCGGGAATCGAACTCGGGTCGCCGTGAGCACATTGGTGCTATGTGTCGACGCGCTAACCACTAGGCTATTGGCGCCGACAATTACTGGCAAATTACTGATGCAAAAATAAGCCAACAGTATTAAAAAGAAGATTATAAATTTAAATAAATAAAAAGTGAATGCAGCACAGAATAATGTCTAAATTGTGCTATACTGGATACTAGTGTTGTCACGATACTGAATTTTGGTACTGAAATTTTAAAAACGTTCATTTCCCGATAAAATTTGAGAACTGTTGAGTGCGTTTTTAAACACCGCTGATTTGCCATTGTGTTCACATGCTCAACAGAAATGACTGTGATTGGCCGTGAAGGTCATCAGTTTACCGCTGTTTACCAAGTGCAGACACAGATGCAGACACTGGAGCGTTGTAAAGCCGTGAAGATCAGCTGGTCTGTCTATGAGCTGACATACAAACGATACGCTGATGAATTGACTGATCTTCACGGCTTTAAACTGCTCCAGTGTCCCTGTATTTGTGTTACAGCGGTAAACTGATGAGCTTCACGGCCAATGGCAGTCATTTCTGTTGAGCACGTGAACACAATGGCAAATCAGCAGTGTTTGAGAACGCGCCCAACAGCGCTTAAATGTTAGCAGGAAAGGGGTGTTTTTAAAATTGCAGTACCAATTGGTACCGAAATTCAGTATCGTTATTATTTACAAAAATAATAACAATGACTTTATTCAAATTATGATCTACTGGCTGCAAAAGAACCTTGTGTGAAAAAGAACAGTGTGTCCATAATAACAGAAATTGTGTGCATCTTGATCATCATATGCATTTTCCACTCTGCAATGTAAACTGAAAAATAAAATCAGGAGTCATTCTAACCTCCTCTTTTCCATCCATGCCTGGCAAGCACATTTCCTCCTCTTCATCAGTATCCTCTTCCTCTCCTTCTTCTGTGTCATCCTCTTCTTCATTCTCACTGCTGTTCTCACCATCCTCCTCACTGCCCTCCTGTTAACAAATGAGTTTTTCGACATTAAGATGCTTAGAGTTGCAAAACTAATTATTTTAGCAGTATTCTGTTTGTACTTTACCAAATCTTTTTTTTTTCTGTATTAAACAATATTTTTGTTCGTTTGTTTCAAAAAGTTTAGTTAACAAAAGGTTACCAAAGGCTGTAAATATATATATATATATATAAAAAAAACAAAAAAAAACACTAAAGTAAATTCAGTAAAATTCTGCAATGTCATTAGAATTGAGCATTTTAAGAGCTTTCTATTATGCATTTAAAACTGTAATTCATTTCAGCATAGTTACTTTAGTCTTCAGTGTAACATGTCAGAAATCTTATTCGTATGATGATTTGCTGCTCATAATATTTCGGATTATTACCAAAGTTGAACTCACTGACCCCAAATATTTGATCAGCAGTGCTAAGCTGGTTTACCATTTATTTTTTAATAGACCTGCTGCTTCAACCATGAAAAACGTGCACGCTTTGGACTATGAAAAGAGTTTCAACTTTGCCAAATTTGGTATCGATCTAATACCAAGTAAATACAGGGCCAGTATCAATAATTTTGATCGATACTTCTATCATAATTATTGAATTTTTACAGAAATATCAAAATTGTTAAATCAAAAAGTCTTACAAAATGAAAATGTCTGGTAACAAGGAAAAAGAAAAATGTAGGTTTTTTTAAGCATTGTCTGAAACATTCTAGCTCTTCTCTGGATTATTTGCCACTTTGATGGCTGGCTTGTACCTTTCATTTGTAATTAACTTTGGATAAAAACATCTTCTAAACGAATAAAATGTAAAAGTAAAACTTTTTTCATTCAAAAATTCTCATCCTGGGTTAGCAAACGTATAACGGAGCCAGCATGAGCTGATTAAACTACGTCAAGCATCCTTTTCTGTTATTCTGGTGTTAATTCAATTTTTGTTCAATACCCCTCTCTTCTGTCTTTTAACAAACAAAAAAATTATAATAAAAAAATTGAAAAAAAAAAAAACAATTTAGAAAACTTACATCAGAGAACAAATGTTTTAAAACGTATTCTCCTTGCATTAATCAGTTACAGCCATAAAAATAAATAAATAAAACTTCTCAATCATAGCAGCCAAAAGATCTGCTTAGATCATTTTATTAATGAAAGATCAACTAAACAGAGGAGTGTTTCACGTGAGTGAAAGCGAAGTTTCCTGACATCTGCTCTTTGTACATTAGAAATTTTACACAACGTATTAATATTAATCTAGTATCAATCTGATTCTAAAACCAATGTTAATTAATATTTAGACTGATCTGCCAGGTCATCTGTATTTTGACAAACTTTTAGCAGTAGGCTGTTATACAAACCTACTTCCAAATTGTCAAAAATGTGCTGATCCTCCTACATTTATACTTGCCTCTTCCTCACTGCCTTCCTCTTCTTCCTCCTCCCCCGATTCTTCACTGTCCTCAAAGAACTTGGACTTGGCACTTCCTGGAGGAGCTGCTGCAGAAGAAGAGCAAGAAGGACCGGCATCCCCAGACTTTTCAACAGATCCTTCAGAAGCTGAGCCGCCGGAAGCAGCCGCTCGTCTGCAGGCCCTCATTTTGGAGCCTTCAGCTGCACTTCCAGCACCAGCCGGCTTCTTCCCAATACCGTCAGCAACAGACGGCACACATTCTGTTTCGCCATTGATTCCCTTGTCGGCATGAGATTTCTCCCCATCCTTGGACTCTTTAGAGGCCTCGGGACATGGCTTTTTGGCATTTTTGTTTTGGTTCTGTCCGTAGCGGGTGAGCAGCTCCTCGATTGTCATAGTGGCTTCTTCATGCAGCAAAGCAGCTTCTTCATTATCAACTGACAATGAAAAAAAAAAAATCAGGTTTTGTTAGTTTGTATTAGCGGAACACCGTGCATGCATTTTAAAACCCAAACAATTAGCACGTTTACATGGACACCAATACTCCGATATTAATACAATTAAGACAATACTCAGATTAAGAGTCTACCATGTAAACAGCGATTTTTGATGACCTTAATCAGACTAATAATCGAACTAAAGAGAAATCAAATTAAGACATGGAGTATTCCTATTTTAGTCGCATTGTTGAAGTGCGGTACAGACATGTAAACACCGTAATCAAACTATTAATGTTTTGTTGTACAGTTGTCAATTGTTTGACGACAAACAAATGAGAATGGCATCAAGCAAGAGAGCACATTATTGGTGCGTGCAGGAAACAATGACTATGCTCTCATCCAGTACCTCAAGTTTGTCAAGGGAGCATGAATGAAAAGTTAGTGAATAAAATGGCAGAGGTGGCCTGTTGCTTGAAAATTCGATGAACCGACGCCGTCGTCTGTTTGCACGCATAGTGTGAGAAATTAACTGCAGTTCAACTTGTCGCAAAATTAAAAACCAAACACTCAAAATCACATATGGTGCCATAATGAACACGAACTGCTGTTGCGTGAAACGCCGGAGAAAACTAGCGTCGAATGATGTAATTATGGCTGCACGATTAATCAAAAAAAAGATCGCGATTCGACCCCCCACACGATCTTAATTCTGCTTTCTACGATGCAGCCAATTATTTTCAAGGTCAGGAGAGAATAGGTTGCACAAGACTTCACAGCAACATAGACACCTCCAAATGGCATTAAAAGTGTCACATACTGTTTTTATAAAGTATAACTCACCTAAAAATTTACTTAATGTAATGATGTATAAATCACACATGAGCTGACCGCGAGCTGTTTGTTTACTACCGACAGGATGCACGCGTGGCCTCCAATGATGCCTACTTTAGAGAACAGAACCTCCATAGGCTGTGAATAACATCTAATAAAGTTATAAATAATGTTCCGTTTGTTGCACAGAGCGATCGTTTGACAGCCACACGGGAAGTATGATTTGCATGTGAGTTTTTTTCTTAGTGACTGCAGCCATGAGCTCCACTCGGAAGTGAAAGTGAAACCGGCGAGCACATCATTTAAATGATCATATCGCATTTTAAAAGTTAAGCTTACAACAAGCATTTGATTGTTTTTTTCTTTTATAGCAAACACAAAGTGTTGTGCATGAAAATAAATGTTTACAGTGTCAGTAACTGTCACTGTACTGTAAGTGTCATAACTACTCTAGCCTATATAATGTTGAATATAATGCAAGAGGGAATCTGATAATGACAAATCTCTCATACTACCAGTGAAAAAAATGGTCTAAGTGTTGTCAATGACAAATGACAAGCATGTCTCAAACATAATAATTCAACTTTATAATTATTAATAATTATATTCTGATGTCATCTCTTTACTGTGAATAAACAACCAGGACAAATTTTAAAGTCTGTTCAAGTCCACCATTCCAAGTCTATACAAAATTTTGCATTTTACCCAACAGTAGACCTACAGGCCTAATATTATTATTATTATTATTATTATTATTATAGTACCGTATGTTTGAGAAATAACAATAATAATAGCCTACTCATATTAAACTTTATTTTACATCTACAGAATCGTGAAAAAAAAAAAAAAAAAAAGTGATTCTCATTTTAGCCAGAATTGTGCAGCCCTTGATGTAATGACATTAATCAATGTACTATAACATGTAAAACGGGAACATGAAAGGAACATTCAAAAAGCAACTCATGTAAACACCTTAATCATATTATTGTCTTATTCAGATTAAGATTATAATTAAATTACTGATGTCCATGTAAACGTAGGTAATTGCACATTAATGATAATACACATTGCACCTGATAATATTGCTCACACATCATATTAACATGCGTCTTTATTGATCTGATAACAAGTGGTCAGCAGAGAAACATCACTGTTTTCATCACTGTTTCCACCTGGTACAATATGCATTCAAATGTGTTTCTAGAGACCAAACATGTTTGAACTTAATTCCCTTCTCTGTTGAAACCCTTCTCTGTTGTTATGCTCTTCACTTCTGTGACTGAATGTGCATTACATTATGAAAAGCAATCAAAAGTGTTTGACTATCTCTGGAAAGGTACAAAATGTACAAGCCTAATACATTAAGACCTTGTTTATATCCATGTTTAGTAGGAGGGGGGAATCTTTAGGGACTTCTCGATCCGATCTGATTCTGGGCATTCCAAAACTATTCTTAAACATTTTTCCTAGTTCTTCTGCTATACATTTACATCTTCACAACTTGACATTTTAACCAGAAATACAGTTTCTATGCTTGTTTAATGATTTGAATCTCTGTATGACAGTACTATAATATAAGAAATCATTTATTTTATTCAAATTTAAGATGAACACGCTCTGAATATGAAGAAGCCAGATTACAAAGAGCAATTATGAGGAACTAACATAGTCCATAAATTCTTATTTTCCCAAAATAAAAACAAACAAAAAAAAACGGCAATTTCGTTTTATAACATTAAGAAAATGTTAAAGAAAAAAAACATTTACAGTTGAAGTCAAAATTATTGTTTCGCTTGTAAAATTATAATTCTTTTTCTAATATTTCCCAAGTGCAGTTTATCAGAGTGAAGATTATTCAACACATTTAAAAAAAAAATTTTTAATAACCAATTACAACGAAATTTCTTTTGTCTTTGTTTGTCTGTGCCATGATGACAGCAAACAATATTTTACTAGTCATTTTGCAAGATACTAGTATTCGGCTTAAAGCATAAAGAAAGCTTTAAAACATAGTAATGCTTCATTATATTGCAACAGAGCAGTAGGCCTAGCTCACTTTCACAACCCGCCTTTGCAGAAAACAAGCCACTAGCCTTCACTCATAATGTGCTGTAATGGAGACATACTATCCTGTCCGCCTCCTTTGGTGACAGTACAAGTAGCGCAGCACCACATAACAGCGTCTATAATAGGGCTGCACGATATTGGAAAAATCTGACATTGCGATATTTGGTTTTGCTGCGATATATTCATATCGCAATATATATAATTTTGCCAGTTTCAACTATTTGGAAAGATTTCATTCATGTCAATCGACTGGGATGATCAAGTCTTTTTCTATGCAGTGCATCTGCATAAAAGTTAATAAATTACAAGCATATATCAGGCATGTGACCAGCCGAGGACAAAAAAGAAGAAATTTTATTTATTTATTTTGTGCGTTTTAAATAAATAATAATAAAAGAAATAATAATTCTAAAAATAATAAATAGTGTTCTTTATATAAATGCTTGATATTGGCCACACAATTAAGTTTTATTTTTTTGTTTTATCGGTTTAAGTGTTTAGCAGTTTAATAGACACCCAAGTAATATTTAATAGGTTTATTATAGCCTACTTTGTACCTCAATGACGGGACAGATCCACACAATGCCGCCACTAACTCGGTTTAGTGCTCTTGTGTCCACAGAATTTTACTTTTCCTGTAATTTAGTAGACTCTTTATTCCACGTGATAAACTACTAGTCAGGTCAACAATTCGAACTGTAAAAATATTAAGTCCAGATGAATTGAGTAAACTAATATACTTTAACATAGCTAAAAAGAGTTTATCACTTTCCTTTTTTCTTTGGCTTGGTCCCTGCTTTTTAATAGTTTTAATTAATTATAAAATATATCTTTATAAATTTGTAATATCATCATCAAAACTTATGAAACTTTCAGATATTGCATTTCAGGTGCTGGGCCTGTAGCACTGATTAAATTAAAAGATAAGAACAGATGACTTGCAGAGGATAATAACAAATATGTGTCTATGTACATAGAGCGCACGTGGTAGTGATGTGCAAATGTGAGAGCTTAAAAAGTGCACAGCCGCGGATACATTCAAAGCGATTTCATAATCTTGCATATTGTCAGTGGCTTCATCATACGCGCACATTATAGGACTACACAATATCATTATATTATATATAGTAGCCTAGTAGGTCTACAATTACATCCCTGAATGACGTCCGGAATGAAGCAGTTACTGCTCCTTGTGCACAATGATGAACAATAAAGGCAGGTCGTTTGCTTTGATGACGATGAACCTCACTGAGACCAACCACCTCCCCCCACCCAAATTACAGGGGTCACCCCATTGAGCTTGGAAAATATGGAAATCTGTATTTATACAGAAGAATCACATCCCTGATATATAAATACGACAGAGCAAAAATAAACGATGCTTTATGGTTTTCTTTGGAGTCCAACAATATTCAAGAACAGAAATTGAACAATCAAACGTAAAATGACATGGTCGTCATTGTATAAATAATAATAAAAAAAAAAAAAAACCTTTCTCTTTTAGTATTTAATAAACCTAATCCTGCAATGTGACTATTGCAGATACACACACTGCAAAATAGATGATCAAACGATATATTGTTCAGCCCTAGTCTATAATGACTCAAGGTTTCGCTTTCTCTTTCAGGTGCAGAAGGAATTTGAACAGCGTGCTGAAGCCAGCCACACAATGGACCAGAATTTCCAAATATAGCGAATCCTGCAGCATGCCCATGTGTCCCTATCAGCACTTTTTTCTGTTTAAAGCTCATGTCCAAGCAGGCCCAAATCATTGTGATCTAATTTGAATACAGAATCGATTCTCAAAAGTTTAGAATTGATTAATTGTTAGAGAAATAATTGTGATGCATTTATTTTTCTCCCACCCCTAATGTTTAGCATTGTCCCCTTGATCAAATTGCTGAAATCACATCTTAAAATCAGGTGAAACAGACCAGGTGACTCCAGACAGGTTTGTTAACGTCCAATCCACCATTCACTTGTTCAAAAACTTAATTGAGTTTCTTCTGTTGAACACCAAAGATGATATTTTGAAAAGTGCTGGTAAGCTGGCGCCATTGACTTCCAAAGTAGGAGCAAAATTACTTTGGAAGTCAATGGGTGCCAGTAACCAGCATTCTTCAAAATATCTTATTTTGTGTTCAACAGAATAAACTCATAGGTTTTGAACAAGTGAAGGGTGAGTAAATGATGAAAATGTATTTTCATTTTGCACTCATATCAGCAGTGAACGGCAGACATGTGCGCAGATGCAAGTTCAGAAAACAACATTTATCATCCAAACAAATCAAACTCTGAAGTCAAATTAACTCAAGTTTGTCTAAAAATACTCAGATCGTCATGCTATCCTTTAAATAAAGTCTTACTTATCATTATTATCAGCTTAATTTCATTAAGACACAAATCAATCTTTAAATAAAGAGAAAAGTAAAAGTGACATAAACGTGTGATACATTAAGTCCTAACATTTACCATCATCTTCATCTGCTACTTTTTCGGTTTCTTCCTGAGGACGTCCAGCTATCTGAACAAGCTCCTTGATGACTTCTTCTGTGGTGATTCTGGCATCTATATCCAGGAACGCATCTTCCAGAGCCTAAGAACGGCACAGTATGGTCAGTGCAGTGGTTTGATCTTTAACTTCTATGCCAAAGCAACTTCTATTACAGGCCAAACAAATCTGGACTGCCAAATTACACAAACGGGAGATTATTTGTATAGCGCAATTCCATGCTATTAGTGTCAATTTGCTTCTAATAATTTATTTTGGCCTTAACATTTATGTTTTTCTTATCTAGCAAATGTCACAAATTTGTTTGCTCTATATATTTTTCCTTTCTCCTCTGTTCTGAATAGTGTTCGATTTGAAGGATTCATTATGGAATGAGGCAAACTAAAATAAATTCATATTTATGAAAGTTTTGTTTTATTTAGCTCTATTGGTAGCCTGTTTTAAATGATTTATAACTTAAATTATAAAAAGTGACACTCACCAAAGAGGCTTCTGTATTTTTTTTTTTTTTCATAATGCAATTCTGACTTCATTACTTGTGACTTGTTTTCAAGAAAATATACAGTAATCGTATTACAGTACTGGAAAGTCACATACAAAACAATAATGACAATGGCAGAGAGATCCATTTAAAACGCCAGCTGCTTTCAAATCAGATTGCATTACGTGGATTCTACAATAATGTCTTCAGTACAAGCAGCTGCGAGATTTGATTTGAGGCACAGAGCTGGTGGTAAATGTCACTATCGTACTGGATCTTATTTTTAATGCCATATCACCCTCATTGACTATAGTATCTTCATGGCAAAAACAACTTCGTATGAATAAATATAATAAACACCATTCATACAGAAACACACACAAGGTAAATGTCACTGTGAAAATCAAACCTATTAGTCATAATGTGATAAGCACAACAATGAACAACTGTAAGCGATCAGCAAGATTTACCTTTTGCAGCTTGCCTTCTTTATACATCTTCTGCTCTTTAATGACGCCTGGTAAGTACTTGGAGCAATACAAAGCAACCTCCTCACCTGGAGAAACATCATAACAGACTGTGACCAAACTCAATTAAGACTCTGAAAATTAACTTATGAAATATGTGAGAACAGCTAAGAAAATCCATTTTTGTCCACATTCAGAAATGCTAAACTGGATGTAACTTTGCTCACCCTCATGTCCAGGCCCTAAAACTGCTGATTTTAACTTGAGTGACAATGGCAAATTAATAACACGAGTCACAGTTACTCTCCAATTGGATGCTAATTAACTATTTTAATTAAAATAAAATGTGTAAAACTGCAATATGGCTCAGCGCAACTGTAAAGACTGCATTAAATAAATGATCAAATGAAATTATTAGTGTCTTATATAATTAGGATGTTATCAATCAAATATGTAAACTGGCGTTCAGCACTGTAATCTGTTGGTGTGTGCAGCCCATGATACGTTTTTAGCTCGATTAGCAGAAAATCATCTATACTACTAACTCCTGTTGTTGTGAACTATCCTTTAACCCTTATTAGTCTTGGATAAACCAATCTTCACAAACATTTTGGTGCATTTTTGCCAATCACAAACATTTCTCAGCATACACATTCAAAAAGTCTGATGTCCATTCCAACACACCCACATAATTAAATGATACTGTCTGCTATTATCAAAAGTAGCAAATAATATATTTTAAATGCATCCAAGTGAGAACAAAATGTAGGCATGTTAACAAAGACTGTATGATGACTAATTGGCAGCGGAAACAAATATTGCAGCTTCAATAGGAACTTCTTTGTCCAGTTTTGTGTAACTATTTTTGTACCGAGTAGAACAGTTTTATAAATGAAAGTTTCTGTTAAACACAAAATTTGATATTTTGAAGAAAGCTAAAAACCTGTAACCAATTGACCGGCATAGTAAGAAAAAAAATACTATAGAAGGCAATGGTTACAAGTTTCCAGCTTTCTTCAAAATATATTCCTTGGTGTTTAAAGGGCACCTATTTTACCCCTTTTTCAAGATTTAAGATAAGTCTTTTGTGTCTCCAGAATGAGTCTGTAAAGTTTCAGCTCAAAATACCCATCAGATTATTTATTATACCTTTTTAAATCTGTAAAATTTGAGTTTGAACATTGTAGCTGTTTTTGTTGTCTGTGCCTTTAATGCAAATGAGCTGGTTCTTCCCGCCCACTGTTCCCACATGCATGTAGATACACAGCACAGTGACAGACAAGAAAGAAGCAGATCTCACTTACTACAATAAGAACTTTCCCAACAGTTATTTGATATAGTTGTAGAGTTAATTCAAGCCGTTCTGCAACGAGTCACAAAATGTCGTTATAAAGTTCGCGCATGCAGGCAAACACACACACACACACACACACATTTAGCTTAGCCCTGTTTTTGAACAGCAAATGTGACAGGATACACGTTAATATACACTGCTGTATGGACATCCGTTATGTTAATGTACAAAATAAACCTGATTTAACGTCCACAACCCGGGATTTAAGCGTCTTCTTTTATAATTGTACTGACACTATGCAACTGTGGTGTTGAATTATGCAGCGATTTTACTGTATTTATTACAAACATGCACAGTTTTAAAAACGTTTTAAACTTGTAAAACTCATTCTTGAGGTGTAGATGATTGCACAGAGCTGCCAGATTGGGCGGGTAAAAAATGGCATTGGCGGGTTAACAAAATTTGAGCGGTTTTGAAACGTAACTTTTATATGCAACTTGTTCAACAAAACATAACGGTGTGCCCCTACTCCATTCAGTTAGTAGTGACCAGTGCACAGCACAAACCGCGTGAGCCCACCCGCAAGAGGAGGTGAAGGAAAGGGGTATCAAAATCTGACTCCCGTTCACATGCACGCGCATCACGCAGCGCCTGCAGTTAAACTCACAGTGGTTTATCATGACACTGATCTATCATTTTTTCCGCAATTGACAGCAAGAACGACACATAGAAGCGTTGTCTGATTAACAAGCAGCACCTAATTACGTTCAAAAGAATGTAAACGCTAAATAGGACGAATTTATACCCCATTTCGAAAGTAAAACATACTCTAATAGGTAGTGTAATCTATACAACATTAAGTGCAGTGTGTGTGGGTGAGAGGGGGGCAGTGTTTCGATGTAATCCGGTTATGTTGTGGTTCTGTGACTGCTGGTGTTGGTTGCTGTATGGTTAAAAACAAATGACAGTTAAAGTAACTGGGTTAACTTCGATTTAAATAAATTAAAAAAATTATTAATGTAATATTTTGGGCGTTTTGGACAGCTTTAGGGCTGGAATAAGTCAGCTATAGACCACTTTGAGGGATGTAAACAAAAACAATGGTCCTAACGTACTTCCTGTTTTACAATTTAAATTTCCACAGCTTCTGAGAATCCAAAAAAGTCCAAATGTTGATAAATAATCCTATGGCGGCTGTTTTAACGTGAAGTTATGATTGAATTGCCTCTTGTTACAGTTATGAAATGGTTTGACAACAAGCAGGAAATTTTCATGGGCCAGTGACATCACCACATTGAAATGGTCTATAAGGCAATAAGGCAACACTGGTCACGTTGTGGTGAGCCTCAAAACGTAAGGGATTTGGATCCTATTTTAACATCAGGAAATTTAAAAAAGACTTACTGTGTTTCTATCACTCCAGTATGACTGTGGACACACTTTATCTACACAGTTCTGCCCAAACAGCTTACAAATGTTGATTTTCATCATAGGTGCCCTTTAACAGAAGTCAACGGTTTGGAACCATTTGAGGGCGAGTAAATAGTGAGCAAATTTTAATTTTTGGGTGAACTATCCCTTTAATGAACAGCAGACTGCTTCGGAAACATCCGAGGCCGAACAACTGACAGAAACGTGCCTCCTCTCTCCCATCTTTGCAATATCTTACTAACGTTAACCTCTTACCTCCATGGCCATCATAGACCGCGAACATAGCGGTGTCATCATCCAGCTCTGGGATGCAATTGTGCGCGTCCTAGGAAACAAAAACAAGCTATCAAAAAGATAAATAAAAATCACAGAGCTTGAGGCGGGAGTCACCCTCTGACCTCACTGGCGCCAAAATCCGCGCACGTCACTCCTCCCACCATATGCAACAAAATACCGACTAGCATTACTTCACTATGTAACGCAAATATACACTGCTTTGAAATGGAGTTGGTTTTATATTTGCACATTCGTTTATTTGTGAACAGTGACACGCTCCCTACACGGTTTACCACGCTACTTCGAGTATTCGGTCTGAAATAGCATGCAAGTACGACTCCAAAGCAACATTAGCACCATTTAACTGACTGTGAACGGTGTTGTACTTTGATAGTCGTTGGCTGCTAATGTGATTCCCCCATTTAGAATTTGCACAGAATACTTAATTGAAATTAAGGAGAAGGTCTGAATGTGCGCATATAAAACCAGCTTTACCTCAATTGTTTTAATAACGCGTAATTCACGTACATTTGCTCGTAAATAGCATTAGCAATCAACCTAGCAGCAAATTAGAGTAACGCAACCTAGATAAGACCATACAAGTGGTTGTTTTACCTCCATAGACACTCGCCATCCCTGCATGGCCGAAAACCCATAGTTCAAGGTCTTGCTCCCGCCGTTGCCAATGCTCTTCTCCGTGTTGGGTTGAGACAAGTAAGCCCCCATGATGTGTGCAGTGAGATTTAGTGAAAAAGAAAAGGCGTAATATGAAAGAAATCCACTAAATCCGATTCGCCGACTTCAAAGAAGGTAATACGTCAGTAAAAACTAAACTCTGGTCACATTTCAGGGCACATTGAAGCCTGGATGAGAGTAAACCGGTGTTTTACCCTGCTACTGCTGTTAGCTGATGGGCTGCTGCTAACACTGCTGCTGGAGTTTCTAAATGAACAATCACTCATGTATGATGGAGAGTCCGAACAGGCCTGTCTGAAACTGAGCGAGCTCACGTTAAACACGAAGGGGGGTAAACGTTGATTCAGTCAGAGCCTCTTTTAAAAGCAGAAAAGCCCCTAACACGTGTGAGTCAACATAATCAACAGTCCAGCAACAAACCCATTTCTCAGAGAGCGGACTTTAGGCACATCGGAAGCGGAAGTCTATTGTGAGTTCGCGCATGCGCGGGTTTTGTAGAAATCAGTGGCGGGGATTGTGATTCATCGTAGTGACTCAAATCGTTTGAATCACTGACTAAAAAGATTCATTCACGGATCAATTTATTCCTTTTTTTAAATATTATTTGTTTATAGCAAATAGTACACCACAAACAATCGACAGCTCAAGGCACATTTACACAAAAAATAGATATATTTTTTAAATAAAATAAATAAATAAATAAACAAGGGTCAATACAATAGATATATAAGCACATACAAGTATAATAAAACAGTATAATAATAATAATAAATATTTCGCAACTGAAGTACAAATAGCTTCATTTTTACTTGCTTTTTTATATTTATAAGCTTTGATCGAGCCACTTTTCCTATTTCAGAAAGAAACAATTAAAAGAGGGCCATGCTTGTTTTTTTGTTTTGTTTTTTCATTTAGGCTATGAGAATGAATATGATATTTACCCAAAACATTAATAAAATAAATCTATTAGGCTATATCTTAGCGGATTCATTACTGTTGTACAGAAACAGTTAAAAATGAACGAGGGCTTTTTTTCTGAAACATTAATATAGCCCGTCTTTTTTTATCGTGTTAATAAATTATTAATTCAAAAAGTATTAATAATAAAATGTGTCAAAAAAAATCTAGATATATCTGAAAATATACAATGCGTATTATGAGTAACCCCCCCGTTTCAGTAACGTCAAAACACATAACAATGGTCACAACAAATTTGAACAAAATAGAGGTACCTACAGAAGAATTGCTGCAATATGCAGGTTAAAGATTATGAAAATATAGTTACATATTATGTGATTTGAACGAGTGATTCAATGATTCAACCAGTTCGATTCCTCGTGGCGCAGTTATTAGCCAAACAATTTTTTCCGAGGCATTGTTTACCACTTGTCAAGGGGATTTTCGTGGATGTATGAAGTTTTCATACAGTTTTCCTCAACATCACAAGGTATAGTTCATTACATTAACACAATTAATGTTAATATATATTAACGTTTAACATGGACAACATCAAAGTGTTTAGTCTAAATTGTGTTTCAATTTTATAACAGCGGCCTATATATATTTTTATAGACACACCAAGTTGGAAAATTAAATGTCCATACTGTAAACTGGGAAACATTGCGAATGTATATGTCATTTATAACATATGAACTTCTTAACCCAATCATTATTGTTGATATCTAGTTTGAAGTCCTAATAATAATGTCCATGCAAACAATATGGACTTTCTGGCGGCCCCTGCTGGTCAACACCAAGTAAATACAGTTTCTTAAAATGAATGAATGAATGAATGAATTCATTCAGCTTAGTCCCTTTATTCATCAGGGGTCGCCACAGCGGAATGAACTGCCAACTTATCCAGCATATGTTTTACACAGTTGCAACCCAGTATTGCATCCATACACTCTCATTCACACACACTAAGGCCAATTTAGTTTATTCAATTCACCTGTACTGCATGTCTTTGGACAATTCACCTGTACTGCATGTCTTTGGACAATTCACCTGTACTGCATGTCTTTGGACAATTCACCTGTACTGCATGTCTTTGGACAATTCACCTGTACTGCATGTCTTTGGACAATTCACCTGTACTGCATGTCTTTGGACTGTGGGGGAAACCGGAGCACCTGGAGGAAACCCACGTGAACACGGGGAGAACATGCAAACTCCACACAGAAATGCCAATTGATCCAGCCGGGACTCGAACCAGTGACCTTCTTGCTGTGAGGCGACAGTGCTAACCACTGAGCCATCATGTCGCCATGAATGATTATCTTGGTAGACATAATTAGGACTGATGGGGGGGGGGGGGGATGAAATTATGCTTTTAGCACAGAACAGACGTTTTTATCCTCTGTGTAATTTTATTTTTATTTTATTGACACACAAAGGTTAAAAGCATAGGTCAAATACAATATTGTTTTTTGAATGAAAGTATACTGTATTAGATATAATGAACATATAGCATTATATAAGAAGGCTCTAACATAAAATGTATAAGTAATAATAATAATAATAAACTAATAATAATAATAATAATAATAATAATAAACTAATGTGTCAGCTATGAGGCAGTGTTTGACAAAATTAGTTAGTATGGAATCATTCATTCATTCATTTTCTTTTGGGCTTAGTCCCTTTATTAATCTGGGGTCGCCACAGCGGAATGAACCGCCAACTTATCCAGCACATGTTTTACGCAGCGGATGCCCTTCCAGCTGCAACCTATCACTGGGAAACATCCATACACTCTCATTCACACACATACACTACGGACAATTTAGATTACCCAATTCACCTATAGCGCTTGTCTTTGGACTTGTAGGGGAAACCGGAGCACCCAGAGGAAACCCACGCGAACACGTGGAGAACATGCAAACTCCACACAGAAATGCCAACTGACCTAGCCGAGGCTCGAACCAGCGACCTTCTTGCTGTGAAGCGACAGCGATATCCACTGCGCCACCGCGCTGCCCCCATATACATATATTTTATATTTAAATATAAATAAACATTTTCTCAAATATTTGCGTGCCTGTAAATATAGGCAGTACACACACTGAAGAAGAAGGTCGCTGGTTCGAGCCTCGACTGGGTCAGTTGGCATTTCTGTGTGGAGTTTGCATGTTCTCCCCATGTTCGCGTGGCGTGGGTTTCCTCCGCGTGCTCCGGTTTCTCCCACAGTCCAAAGACATGCGGTATAGGTGAATTGGGTAAGCTAAATTGTCCATAGTGTATATGTGTGTGAATGAGTGTGTATGGATGTTTCCCAGTGATGGGTTGCAGCTGGAAGGGCATCCGCTGCGTAAAACATATGCTGGATAAGTTGGCGGTTCATTCCGCTGTGGCGACCCCAGATTAATAAAGGGACTAAGCCAAAAGAAAATGAATGATTGAATAATTATTACAACAGATGAATAACCATTTGCTGGTGCTGAAGAAGGAAATACAATGCTTTAAGATATGGTGTAACCATTTAAGCAATTAATCTAATTTTATCGTTGTTAAATATGAAGCATATTTTGTCTATTCATTGGCGTTGAGCATCATTATTTGTGCAAAATGTACAAAATAACAGATTTTCATTCTGTGTACTATTGAAATGAACTCAAAATATTCCAAACACACCACAATTACTTCATAAGTGATTATTAAAGAAATACAATTTTTAGTATACAACACACATACACACGCACGCACGCACGCACACACACACACACACACGCACACACACACACACTTTATGGGGACTTTCCACTGATATAATTATTTTAATTACCAAGCTGTATTTTCTAACCCTAAACACAACCTTCATGCAAAACATTTTTACATGTGAATGTGATGTGAATAAAGTTACAATTTCCACACAATTGTAACTTTATTCACATCATTGGCATTTTGGGGGCTGAAAAAAAAAGTTTTTTGAAAATGTAAAAATGTTTTGCATGAAGGTTGTGTTTAGGGTTAGAAAATACAGCTTGTATACACTTATGATACAGTGGAAAAAGATAGCAAAATGCTGAGATTTAAAATGCTGAATATGTCTTACATTTAGAGAGAACTATTATTAAGTTTGTTTGTCAGTGATGCGTTAAAAAGGAAAATCCTTGGACAAATCCACAATACCACATAAAGCAATTATGTGGTTAACGTAAAACACTGATCCCAGTGTGTAATTAAAATGTACGTTTAGAATCAAGGTATACACCAGATATTTAATATGATCAGTGTTATTCATTCATTTTCTTTTCGGCTTAGTCCCTTTATTAATCTGGCGTCGCCACAGCGGAATGAACTGCCAACTTATCCACCATATGTTTTACTCAGCGGATGCCCTTCCAACTGCAACCCATCACTGGGAAACACCCATACGCATTTAGCCTACCCAATTCACCTATACTGCATGTCTTTGGACTTGTGGGGGAAAACGGAGCACCCAGAGGAAACCCACGCAAACACGGGGAGAACATGCAAACTCCACACAGAAACGCCAACTGACCCAGCCGAGGCTCGAACCAGCGACCTTCTTGCTGTGAGGCGAACGTGCTACCCACTGCGCCACCGTGCAGCCCCAGTGTTATTCAGACTGGTACAATTTTTACTCAAGTATACCTGGGCTCTATATCGATCCCTGAGGCACACCTTTTTATAAAATCAAAAGATCAGCTTTATTACCACATGCACACTTTGTTTTTATCATGCAGATCCTAAACCAAAAGAAGTGTAAATATAATAGATTTTATTGAGAATTGAAGTTTAAAATACAGTCTCAGATTTTGGGCCTTAGAGTAGTTCAAAATAATAATTACAATAATAAATATTCATAATAAAAAAAAGAAAGATTTTTGAAGTATTTTAATAATGCTGTCTAATTATTACTTTAATGTAACCCTGGCATTATCCTACTTACTTTCTCACTTATCTGGACAAAATGGGGACCAATACTGAAGAGTCACTTCCTGACATTATTGACAGAGGGCGTTCAAACACAAAACATCACACACATTTCCACTACATTACCACTAGAGGGCGTCTGTTAGTTTCAGCACATTGATGCTTGTAAAATTCTAGAGCAACAACAGTAGGCACAAAAACATTAGTCACGTTTGCTTGTTGAATCATTTTGAAATGTACTCAAATTATAATATTGCACTTTTTCCCTAATGAGTAAATAGATATCATCCCTTAACAAAAGCATGCACTTTCTTTATTTAGATTTAATGTTTGTTTACAACTAGGGCTGCACGATATTGGAAAAATCTGATATTGCGATGTTTTATTTTTCAGCGATAAGTATTGCTATATGAAAACAGTTTCACAAGACAGTTTGAATGGCTCTATTTGACAGTTTTCTGGGGAGTCTAACAGTATTCAGGTACAGAAACTGAATAATCACAATGCAAAAAACAAGCTTTTCTTACTTTTTGTCTTGTTTCTAGTCCAAATATCAAAAAAATTCTTAGACAAAATAAAAATATTGTTTAGTTTTAACCGTCATAAGAAAGAAATTAAAAATAAGAGTTTTTTTGCTTGTTTTAAAGAAATTATTTGCCAGTTTGCCAGTTATTTGCGATGTGACTATTGCGAATGCACATATTGCGATATCGATTCTAAAACGATATATTGTGCAGCCCTATTTAATAATAACCTTTATTTAACCAGGTAAGTCAATTGAGAACCCTAGTTCTCATTTACAATGACGACCTGGCCAAGAGGCAACATAAAAAGCAGATACAGTACAAAGCAGCAGGGACACAATACAATAACAATTTCACAAATGCAGATAATAACATATAATATTTACAACAATATTTACAACACAGTTCAATTAAATTCAATTCATCTTTATTTCTATAGCGCCTTTACAATGTAGATTGTGTCAAAGCAGCTTAACATAGAAGTTCTAGTAAATTAAAAATGTGTCAGTCCAGTTTTCAGAGTTGAAGTTCAGTTTAGTTCAGTTCAGTGTGGTTTAAATTTCACTGCTGAAAGTCCAAACACCGAAGAGCAAATCCATCGATGCGCAGCTCCACAAGTCCCAAACCAAGCAAGCCAGTGGTGACAGTGGCGAGGAACAAACTTCACCAATTGACGAAAGTGAAGGAAAAAAAACCTTGAGAGAAACCAGGCTCAGTTGGGCACGACTATTTCTCCTCTGGCCAAACTTCCTGTGTGGAGCTGCAGTCTAGGCACCGGAGGCTGGAGAACACTGGACGTCCATCGTGGAGAACTGCAGGTGTGAGTAGGTCACCGGCGGGTGATCAAACTGGCCCACGGGATCAATGCGAAGACTTGTCTGTCACTTTGGTCTTTCAGGAATCAGTCTCATGCTGTCCATTCCTCCTTGACCGCCGCAGCGTCAGCTCAAGATATGGCCTGGTCCAGGATTATGGATACCTTGGCATCATTTCTTCAGTGTAACAGAACACCAGTACTAAAGGCTTCTTTAAGTCTGATGGCTTTTATGAAGCGTCCACACCTTCTAAGCAGACTTCTGCATGATTATCTCTCAAAATGTCTAGAAATAACTAAACTAAACAACTAAACAAAAATGCTCAATCAATTCAGCAGCACCACAAGTGTCACAATACCACATGTAAAGCAATTCTGACGTCAACGTAAAACACTGATCCCAAGACTGATCAATGTGTATTTAAAACATACATTTAGAATCAAGGTATACACCAGATATTTAATATGGTCAGCATTACTCAGAGAGGTACAATTACTGCATTTTCTTTTACTCAAGTATACCTGGGCTCAATATCGATCCCTGAGGCACACCTTTTTGTGAAATCAAAAGATCAGCTTTATTATCGTATACACATTTTGTTTTTATTATGCAGATGCTAAACCAAAAGAAGTGTAAATATAATAGACTTTATTGAGAATGAAAGTTTTAAAGGATTAGATCAAAATAATGAATAATCATAATAAATAAAAAAAAAAGAAACTTTTTTGAAGTATTTTAATAATGCTAACTAATTATTCCCTTAATGCAACCCTGACATTATCATACTTTCCCACTTATCTGGACAAAATGGGGACCAATACTGAAGAGTCACTTCCTGACATTATTGACAGAGGGCGCTCCAACACAAAACATCACATACATTTCGACTACATTACCACTAGAGGGCGTCTGTTAGTTTCAGCACATTGATGCTTGTAAAATTCTAGACCAGGGGTGCCCAAACTGTTTTTTATGAAGGGCCAAAAACGAAACTTGATTGATGGACATGGGCCAAAGGTAAATATATCCAGCTGTATTATAATATGATAATTTCCTCATTCATTTCGAAATACATAGAAAACATTACTTTAATCATATTAACTAATGCATTATATATTTTTAACATTTTATAATGAACCTAATACAATGAAAACGGAGTTTAATGTCGAATACACTAGTCAAGCTGCATCTGCCTTTGTCTTGATTCGCTCACTGAGGACTGAGCAACAATATGTTCATTAAAAAAAAACATTTAATTGACACATTTGCTTTTTAGTAGCTTAACAATAAAACAAACCAATAAATTAGAAATGACAATGTGCATTAACCCCAACACTCTCCAAAATTCTCCCTCTTCTTCTCAGAGGGCCAAATCAAAGGTTACCATGGGCCAAAACGTGCTCTAGTTTGCGCATTTCTGTTCTAGGCCAACAACAGTAGGCAAAAAACAGTAACATTTAGTTGTTAAATTATTTTAAAATGTACTCAAATTATAATATTGCACTAATATGAGTCATTAGAGATCATCCCCTAACGAAAGCATGCACTTTCTTTATTTAGATTTGATGTTTGTTTACAACACAGTGTAACAGAACATCAGTACCAAAGGCTCCTTTAAGTCGAATGCCTTTTATGATCCGTCCACACCTCTTAAAGCCAACTTCTGCACGATCATCTCTCAAAAGCTCCAGAAATCAACAAATCTCTCTGACTTTTCACCAAATCTCCCAGAGAGGGTCATCCCCCAAAGCTGGCTGAAAAATAGGAGTCCCTGCTGTGATTGACGTTTCGAAAGAAGCCCGTCCAGATGGAGAGGTGTGAGAAAGTCTCTGCAATAGAGCCTGAGGGGGGGAGGAACATTATTCCCTCAACTGCTGAGTCACATGAGCCTCTTTGTTTGGCCCACAGCAGCTGATATGTACAAACACACGCACATGGCTGGAGCGTGGGACTGGTGCGGCACTCACACACCTAAACAAACAATGAACAAAATCCAACACAGGCTCATTGGAAATACGTGCATTTTGGTGAAACTGCAAAAACGTAATTAAACAGACATTTGACTGGAGTTTCTAGGTAAAATGAAAGCTACGGGGCAGTATGACGACATCAACTTTTGTTTTTTTTCACACTAATGATGTTTACTGGGACATAGTAGGGCTGCATAATTTGGGTTAAAAATCTAATTGCGATTTTTCCAACCTAGCCTCATTCTGAAAACGTACCGCTATATACATTTCTGGAGAGCGCCAAATATGTCTCAGGAGCTACGTTTTTTTGCAGTTTTTGTTTTTGCGAATCCACCAGAGGCCGCTGTGTACGCTTTTTCAGATCTCAAATTTCTCTTGCGAGTGCCATTCGCGCCTGCTCTTCACGCGTAAATCCACTAGAGGCCGCTGTCGACTGACTGACTGACTGACCAATCGACTGACACCCTCCTCCTTCCCTGAACCCAACCAATAGTGTTTTCAAAAGCACCGATTGACCCGTCCACCCACTTCCCTAAACCCAACCAACTGTTTTAAAAAGCAATCCAGAAAAAGAAAAGCCCTTGCCTGATTTTTACAACGTTTTCAGATTTTACCACATTGTCACCCTGTTATTTACTTGATAATTTAATTTGTTGGCTTCTGTTTTTGTCTTACCTGCTTTCTGGAACCGTTCTTCACCGGACTCAAACCCCGTCGTCCTGGTCAACTCCTCTCTGCGTCTCAAGTCCGCCGACATACATGGCGAGCCACTGGTCAAACTGATAACAGCCGGAAAGCCGTCCATACGGAGGTAATTCATTTTAAAGACGAAATGCAGCCATACGTACTTCTGGCTACATAATTTGCGATCTCCAGAAATGTATATAGGGCTACGTTTTCAGAAAGAGCCTATGTTGGATGTTTCTGATCAAAATTGCAATTTAAAATGTGATTTATTGCTATTTCTTAAAAGAGCTACAAGTTTGATGTGGTGGTTTTAACGGAGCTAAAGAAAGACCAAGGATAATCACACACTACACTATGCTACTGTTTATTTAAAACCTCTTAAACATTGTTGCCATTTTTAAAAAATCAAGTTGTCATTAGTCATAACAAATTAAGAAAATACATACAGTATCTTTTGCAGCTGGAAGGGCATCCGCTGTGTAAAACACAGTTGGCGGTTCATTCCGCTGTGGCGAAATAAGGGACTAAGCCAAAGGAAAATGAATGAAGGAATGAATACAGGATCTTAAATAAAATAAAATAATATATAAAATCTTTTAAGAATCCAAACACACTGTAAACAATTTTACATGAGTAATGCACTGAGGATAACCTACAATAAGGCTGAAACAATGGCAGCAAACGTTTTTGCCATTTAAAGTGCAAACAACAAATAATTCCAAAGCCAAAAGGTCAACAAGAAAACCACAAAACATCAACGTAAAACACAAAAAGTTTGATCAATGTGTAATTAAAATGTAGGTTTAAAATCAAGGTATACACCAGATATTTAATACGATCAGCATTACTCAGAGAGGTAAAATTGCTGATTTTTTTTACTCAAGTATACCTGGGCTCAATATCGATCCCTGAGGCACACCTTTTTGTGAAATCAAAAGATCAGCTTTATTATCGTATACACATTTTGTTTTTATTATTCAGATACCAAAACAAAGGAAATGCAAAATCATAGATTTTACTTAAAATTAAATTTAAAAAAATAAATCCTCATATATAGACTCGGATTTTGGGCCTGATAGTAGGTCAAAATAATGATTACAATAATGAATAATCATAATAAAAAATAGAAAGATTTTTGAAATCACATTTAAATTTTGTTACGTTTTTCACATTATTCAGGGTAATGTGTTTACGAACTGCCAGAGAACTGTCAAAAACTATATGCTTGTTACCGTATTTGATAGTGCATAATAATCATAGCTTTTACAATTAATCGTGCAGGTCTAGGGCGTAGTGTCGACAAATAATGGAAGATTTTTGTGCAGTTCTTTGCACAACACCACATAAAAGACTCAAAACAACTTAACAGTGTCAATGAGTTTTAGTCTAAAGGCCCTTTTACATGGGACGCACTAAATGGTGGAATTGCCACACAGCTAGCAACAACTTTCTTTCAGAGTGGAAACGTTTTGTGCAGTGGATGTTGTGTTCACGACGCAGTATCGGGGTGGACGTTGCTATAGTTACACTTTATAAGGTCACATTTATATTTACGGGCGATATGGTGGCTCAGTGGTTAGCACTTTTGCCTCACAGCAAGAAGGTTGCTGGTTCGAGTCCCGGCTGGGTCAGTTGGCATTTCTGTGTGGAGTTTGCATGTTATACAATGACCATTATTATTTTATAACCACTGTTATACAATGACTTGCCTAATCACCCTAACTTGCCTAATTAACCTAGTTAAGCCTTTAATTTTGTACTTTAAGCTGAACACTAGTATCTTGAAAAATATCTAGTCAAATATTATGTACTGTCATCATGGCAAAGATAAAAGAAATCAATTATTATAAATGAGTTATTAAAAACTATTATGTTTATTAATGTGTTGGAAAAAATATTCTTTCCATTAAACAGAAATTGGGGAAAAATATACAGGGTGGCTAATCATTCTAACTTTAACTGTATTTCCAATGCTAAAATCTGCAGAAACGGATGACTTTCGCACAGCAAACTGAGCTGATCCTCTTTAGCCTCGTTCATCTCTGCAAGGCAGCGAGGAGGCTTTTACAAACACACACACACACACACTGTCTGCCTTTTGTAATTAGCTGGCATCATTATTCATGAGGCTTGGCCAGACTAATGAGATGATAGACACCTAATCAGGCTCACGTCTCTACTGAAGTGGCCTGAGATGTATTTGTTGGTTCGGGAGGGGGAGAACAGGCGTTCCTCTTTCTCTCTTTCTCTCTCTCGCGCTCTCCCCTTTTTTTTCTCCTTGATGTGAACAACTGATGACCCGGGAATGCGTGATCCCCCGGGGATTAGTGTTTGCTGGAGTCTATGGGTATGAAACACTGCCATCTGCCACTGGGCACATTCATATACTCGGCAGAAGGCCACATCGTTTGTTGATTTAAATGGAGAACTTAACTTTCCCAGGACAGTATGACCCTAGCACCCCCCACCTCCAATGCAATACTGTCTGAACGCGAGCGGCAATGAAGGCGTATTTTCAGGGATTCCCGTTACCATATGATGATGGATCTCCTCCGCACAATATGGCAGTGTGTCTGTGGGTGCGCTGGGATTTCGGGGGTGTGGGAGCATCTCTCCAGTCGATTGGTAGAAATGCTAATCATTCTGCGAACACTCAAAAAACGGCTTCATCCGAGCTGTCAGAGTTAGCCGGAGCACCTCCACAGACACAAAGTCAGCGCTTGGCCATTGTTGAACCAGATGCAAGGGAGGAACTTCAGACCATTAGATTGAATGCTAGCGCTAAGTGTATAATCAGACAAAAATAAACTGATATCAATCTTATGGAGTAACAAGCTAACGTAAGCTAATTAACTATGTTCTTCATTGTCGACGATATGTCAGCTGTTTCCAAGTGTGAGAAAACATTTTTTTTTTCTTTACTGATATATTGACATTGTATTTGTAGCCATACATTCTAGAAAATGACGTTTGTTGTTTGTTCAATATACTTATTTAAAATCCAACATAGGCTCATTCTGAAAACGTAGCCCTATGTACATTTCTGGAGATCGCAAATTATGTAGCCAGAAGTAAGTATGGCTGCATTCATTCATTCAATCATTTCCCTTTATTAATCTGGGGTTGCCACAGCGGAATGAACCGCCAACTTATCTAGCATATGTTTTACGCATTGGATGCCCTTCCAGCTGCAACCCATCATTGGGAAACATCCATATACACTCAATCACACACATACACTATGGACAATTTAGCCTACCCAATTCACCTATACCACATGTCTTTGGACTTGCAAACTCCACACAGAAACGCCAACTGACCCAGCCGAGGTTTGAACCAGCAACCTTCTTGCTGTGAGGCAAACGTGCTACCCACTGCGCCACCATGCAAGTATGGCTACATTTTGTTTTTTAAACGAACGCTACGGGGCGGTATGACGCCGTTCGTTTTCTCGATTACCAGCTGAGTGCTTACCTCTGTATGGACGCTTTTCCCGCTGTTACCAGTTTGACCAGTAGCTCACCATGTACGTCAGCGGACATGAGAGGCAGAGAGTTGACCACGATGACAGGGTTCGAGTCTGGCGAAGAACAGTTCCAGAAAGCGGGTAAGACAAAAACAGAAGCCAAAAAATTAAATAAACAAGTAAATAACAGGGTGAGAATGTGGTAAAATCTGAAAACGTGGTAAAAATCAGGCGAGGGCTTTTCTTTTTCTGGATTGCTTTTTAAAACAGTCGGTTGGTTTTAGGGAAGTGGGTGGGCGGGTCAATCGGTGCTTTTGAAAACACTATTGGTTGGGTTTAGGAAAGGAGGAGGGTGGGTCAGTCGATCGGTCAGTCAGTCAGTCAACAGCGGCCTCTGGTGGATTTACATGAGAACAGCAGGCGCGAATGGCACTCGCGAGAGAAATTTAAGATCTGAAAAAGTGTACACAGCGGCCTCTGGTAAATTCGCCAAAACAAAAACTGCAAAAAACGTACCTCCTGGGATGTATTTAGCACTCTCCAGAAATGTATATAGCGTTATGTTTTCAGAATGAGCCTGGGTTGTTAAAATGAGCTGAAAGAACACAATTATTGAGTTTTTTGGGGGGACAACTTAATTGCTTTATGTTCAATCAACTTAAATTTGTAAAAACTGATAAGTTAACTTAATTCATGCATGTTGTCCAAACACATTGATTGTGTGGAACCCAGCATCTTTTATAGTGTACAGGTGAGAAAGCAGAAGCTGCAAATATTAATTTTAGCTGTATTTTTAAAACATGACCACTGATTTGGTCACAAAATGTTCATTGAGAGAGTACATTTTCTCCACTGAAAACAAAATGGTTTAGAGACTACTTTAAGTCAGAAATTGTCAGTACGTTTCACAATTACTTAGAAAGAAATAACAAGTAACACACTGAGATGAGGAAATAACATTCAGAAGTACAGATTTGGGTGAAATATGGACTAACAGTTGGGTTTAAAAATGTATTTCAAATTTAACCCAACAGATAGGTTTGTCCATATTCTACCCAAATTTGGGTTTAAATAATCCAGCATTGTTTATAGTGTCGAAATACTAAAATTATATTTCCTTGTAATATGCTCTAATGATCTTTATTGAAAAGCTTTGAATTAACACAGATGCTGATTAAAAAGGCTGGGGTGTTTAACCAAAATTTGGTCAAATACAGACAAACCCTAATCGTTGGGTTTTAAACATTTTGGTGTGTTCATATTTGCCACCAAATTTGATTAAAACCACCCAGCATTAATTATTATTATTATTATTAGTAGTAGTATAATTATATATATATATATATATATATATATATATATATATATATATATATTTAGATTAAATGTGTCTGTTCTGTTGACTAAGTAACTTGAGTGACTTTTTATGGTGGGTATAATAAAAAAATATATATTATCTAATAATTATCTGATATATATCTACATATATATTTAACAAGATTTTGATGTCATTCTATTTTTTTCATTACACTACTATTCAATCTCTGGTCTTGGAAAGATTTGTCCGTTTTTTTAAAGATGATTCTATGCTGATTTGAACATTGATCATTTAATCATCATCATCATCATCATCATTATTATTAATATTATTATAGAAGGATATCCAGAATGCAATAGGGGATGAGGAATGGAAACGTATTTTGTCAAATACTGGTAAATACATAAGAGAAGCTAGAGGACAATTTACTCAGTATAAAAGTATACACTGGTTTTACTTCACAGCTGTTCGACTCAATAGAATGGGTTTGGCAAATAATAATATTTGTTGGAAATGTCAAAAAGAGAGAGGTACATTTATTCATTGTATTTGGGACTGTTCACTAGTTCGGCCTTTTTGGCACCAAACCCTAAATCTTCTGAGTAAATGGTTTTCTTTATAATATTGTACTTTTGCCCATAGTAACCACTGTATACATCCTGGCTTTACATTTAGTAGGCCTGCCAGTGATCATTTGTAATATGTGTTTGTATTACTTTGTCATGTACCAGAAGAAAACAATAAAAAAAACTTGAATTAAAAAAAAATAATTATTATCATTATTATTATTATTATTATTATTATTAATGTTTTGATTGGTAGTATAGCTACCTAAAATGTATTATAGCTTTTAGTGTAACAAATTTCTTTCTTTTATTTTATATATTATATTTTAGTAGTTAACGTTTTGAAAGTAGTTTCTTAACTGCTTATCAGTCATGATTATACAGCACATCTGTGACTATCTCTCAGGAAAATAATATTTAACTGTTGAGCAAAAATAGACAGTGAGTACAATAATCCTGGTTGTTATTCAAGAAATACTGTTTCTTTAATGTGCACAATCAGACTTCCTACAACTGTTCATTTCGTAGAACAAACCACAAACCATGAGATTTTTTGCTTTGTTGTTCGCTTGATCACAAGGAATCTGCAACCGCGAAATGTAACCACGGTCATTCACATATTTCTACATTTCCAAACCCACTTTTTTTTTTTTTTTCCATTTTGCTTTAGCTTTCCTGCTGCTTACTGCCCCATTTAACACATTTAAAAACAAAATGTATCTAATTTTTCTGCACAAAATCCTGGCTGTATCTGAAATCACCCCTTATACCAATAGTATCTGGATACAGCCTTTATGTTGCAAGCTGAGATGTCAGACACATTGCACTCAATGGAGCTAGTGATGTCACTGTGAGGGGTAGGGTTAGGGGTGGGGTTAGGTGAGCCCATTAAATAGCAATGCAGCTCAGATTGCATCTGCACCGAGTCTGCAGCCAGACCCCTCTCCCCTATAGTGCACAATTTTAGGGAGCAGCCTATTTTAGTGCCGTCTAAAACCATAGTGAACATTATGGAATGCACTCAATCAATCCAACAATGCACAGCAATATTGAGTCTACAACCCATGTACAGTCAACTGCTAGAAAATCCCCATAATGCACAATGAGAGTTTGCGCGTCGAGGGAATTTTTGTGTCTGACCACAAGATGGCATCTAATGTGCAATCCTATTGGTGTATAGTTTAAAAGTAAAACATTATTAAATTAATGTTTGTATACGTGACAGAAATCAAAAGTCTTTGTTTCATTACTAGTAGGCAGCTTGCTAAGTGTTAAAAACTATCACAGGGTCTGACCAAGTACAACCCCAAATCAGAAAAGGTTGAGACAGTATGGAAAACGCTAATAAAAAAAAGAAAGTAGTGATTTCTAAATTTACTTTGTGTGCAGAATGTGGTCTTTGCATTGTCTTATTGAAATATGCATGAGCATCTCTGGAAAAGAAGGCAGCATATTGTGCTACAAAATCTCTATGTACTTTTCAGCATTAATGGTGCCATCACAGAAGTGCAAGTGACCTTTGCCAAGGGCACTGACACAACCCCATACCATGACAGACCCTGGCTTTTGGACTTGTTGCTGGTAAAAGTCTGAATGCGTCCATTTCTCCCCCAAAAATATCTGAAATTCTGATTCTTCTGACCACAGTACACGTTTTCACTGTGTGATGGTTCATCCCAGATGCCTCCGAGCTCAGAGAAGTCGACGACGCTTCTGGACACTGTTAACATAGGGCTTCCTTTTGGCACAGTAGTTTTAACTAGCATTTGTGGATGTAACTACGTATTTTGGCACTTGACAAAGGTTTTCCAAAGTAGTCCTGAGCCCATGTGGTGATATCGCTTATCGATCAATGATGATTCTTGATGCCGCCTGAGGAATCAGAGATCACGGTTGTTCAGCTGAGGCTTGCGCCCTTGTCCTTTACGCACTGAAATTCCTCCAGATTCCTTGAATCTTTTCATTTTGTTATGCACCGTTCAAGGTGAAATATTCAAATGTCTTCCTATCTTTCTTTGAAGAACATTGTTTTTAAACATTTCAATAATTTTCACACGTATTTGTTGGCAAATTGGCGACCCTCTCCCCATCTTTGCTCCTAAAGGACTAGACCTTTCTCGGATGCTGCTTTTGTACGAAATCATAATTACAATCACTTGTGGACATCACCTCTTTCAAATCACATCATTATTTAACAAATTTACCTGATTACTAGTCCTAAATTGCTCCTCTCTCAATTTTATTTTTGCAAAGTGTTGCAGGTCTGAATGACAGGAAAGGACGTATATTTACAAATGAAATGAAGCTGACCAGACAAAACATGAAATATTTTGTGTTCATATTGTCTGCAATTAAATACAAGTCAAGGTTAATTAAGAAATCACTACTTTCTTTTTTTATTTGCATCTATATACTGTCCCCACTTTTTCTGATTTGGGGTTGTAGTTGAAAATCTTATCTGTCTTAAGGGATTTATCAAACAGCAAAACACAAACAAAATGCACTTGAATTCACTCACTCATTTCATTCACTCCTTCAAGTAATGTAGGGAATAGTGAATGAGGGTATAAGGGGCGATTTTGGACACAGCACCTGTCTATGAAAAGCATAATGAACACGCATCAGATTCAGACATTTAGTATGTTGATATTTGTGGAGCCATATCACCATAACTTCAGTTATCATATACTATATAATATTCATTTAGGATGACATTTCATCACAGAGAGTATTCCTGCTGTTTTCCCTAACTGTTTATCATGTGATTGGGGTTAAAAGCACATGGTTTTGCCACTGTCCTCATCATACCCTTACAATAATGTCTCCTATGTTCTTGTAAATTTTTTTCACTTTGCGGAGCAAGACCCCGTAACCATATAACTAACCAAAAGTGCTTTTCCATAGAAGTGTGTCTTAAGGGAGCTTAACCAGAGAGAGTACAAAGTGTCTTGAGTTCTGCTTTAGAGGTGTTTTCTCCAGGCTTTTCATAACAGAGGAACGTTTTCACAGTTCCTGGAACTATTGGTTGGCTGCTTTTCTGTGTGTTTGTATGGAGGAAATAAAATGAAGAATCAAATGATCAATATAATAATTGAAGCAAAAAAATGTAAATAAATAAATCACAATTTAAATGAACAAATAATGGACAAATAGACTCATTTAGTTTGTTTTTAAATTTCATTCAATAAAGCAATAAAACTGCATTTAAAAATCATAATTTTTTTTATTAATAGGCAATATTATAACTGTTTATTTAATTCATGTTTTAAAATGCTGATTAATCAGACAATAAAAAAGTATATTAATAAATCATTTTAAATAGCTTTTTAAAAAGGCATTTGGCAAATGCTTTTCTCTCTTTATTTGTCATTTCGGTCCTCCATATGTTTGCAGCATATGGACTGGGAATTTAGTTTAGTTCTCGTGACCCTTATGAAAAAAGAAGTTTATTCAAGTGTGATATTAGTATACTTCCTTTAAGCTAAAAAAATAATAAAGTTGGAGACACGGTGGCTCAGTGGTTAGCACTGTCACCTCACAGCAAGAAGGTCGCTGGTTCGAGTCTCGGCTGGGTCAGTTGGCATTTCTGTGTGGAGTTTGCATGTTCTCCCCGTGTTGGCGTGGGTTTCCTCCGGGTGCTCCGGTTTCCCCCACAGTTCAAAGACATGCTCTATAGGTGAATTTAATAAACTAAATTGGCCGTAGTGTATGTGTGTGGATGAGTGTGTATGGAAGGGCGTGCGTTGTGCAAAACATATGCTGGATAAGTTGGCGGTTTATTTCGCCGTGGCGACCCCTGATGAATAAAATGAAATAATAAAGTATATTTCAGTATACTTTAAGTACTTTAGGTACTCTTTAGAAATATACTTAAAATTGCACTTAAGTATACTTGATTTGTACTGAGAGAAATGTCTTAGTGTGTTTGGCCTGTTCTTGTTCACTGACATATACTTTAGGTATATGCCCTTGTAAGTTCATTACAAGCTAGATTAGTGATATTAAAGTGCACTATATTTGTATTACAAGTACATTACAAATAAATTATGAGTGTCTTTGAAACCCACAACCCCCATGCCCTTGGTAGGTTTAAATTCAGAGGCCAAATTCTAAGTATTCCTTCATTCACTAGCTATTATAATTATACTACGAGTATTACAACAGTTAGTATATAACAAACTGTTGTTAGTTAGTATAACTGTTAGTATAGTCATACTGTAAGTTCACTTGCAGTAAAAATGAAAAACTTAAAGTTGCACAAAGTTTACTTCTATTACACTTACTGTATACTAAGAAGAATGCTTTTATATACAAAAAATTGGGCCAATTTAGTCCTGAGCAGTATTCGAGTATAAACTTATTAAGTATACTACTAGTTGATAGATTTTAGTACACTTACTACATTAAGTATACTTAAAGGTCCAATGAAGTGCATTGAAGTGTGAATTTTTATTTAATGTTTGACGTAATCTCAACGAATGTGTCTAGTTGGCACATTCGATTAATTTCATTTGTATATATTTTTAATTATTTCATTATTTATTGTTCTTATTTTTTTCATCTTAAAGTCCAAATGAAATCAAATCTAACCATATGATTTTGTTAGCTCACATTGCTAGTTTTGTGGTGAACGATTTGTCTGTGCATGTCATTAAGGAAAAAATAAATGGTTTGCCCTTATAATCTTTAATTGAAATCTGAAAATGCACTTCCTGTTTGTTTTCAGTTAAATTCACAGATTACGTCTGTCTGAGGTATTGGGGTGTGGCTAACATACTTAACGACGCCCCTCACACTGTCAGTTTTGACAACAAACAGGAATGGTAAGGAGAAGGTGTCTGTTAGGTTGTAATAACTCTTCTAAAACCCTTTTCCTGATCTTTCTGAATAAAATACCTACTTTACTACATCCAATCAGCTTGCAGTAGAAAAAACAAGCCACGCCCACTGTTTTCTCATTTAATATTCTGTTCTCTAGGAACTGCATCACTATATAAAAAAAATGGTCACAGCTTCCAGTTCATGGGGACTTTAAAGCAGTAGTTTGTTGTTGTTCTTCTCTGACCCTTAAAGAGCAGCCTATAGCTCAGTGTTGACACCTTGTGGACAAACTAAGTAGTGCAAAACTATTCAAAGTGCATGTATGAGCTGCTTATAATGTTCTGATTCAAATTGCATATTTTTAGAAACTAAAGTATACTACGCCCTTTACTTGGTATTTTCTGAAATTCATAGATTTTCATACAAATAAATTTCTGAAACTCTTAGAATCTGGTCATTTCAGTGGCACTATGGAGCATAAAATGAATTGAAAGAATACCCTAGTATTCATGTTTTTAAAAAGCGTGTTAAGACGCGCCTTTATAAAATTGCGTGCGAATATAATAGTGTGTGAAGTAGTGCATTTTATGATCAATATGTATATCTACATATGGGTGTGTATAAATGTGTACATGTATACATTTATCCGAGTATATTTGTTTATTTTGTTCTGTTTGCTTATACATTTTTGTTTTCTGTATTTGCTTATTCATTTTTTATATTTTACCTGATATTGATGTTGTTTTTAATATTTGTTTATGCTTGTCAAGCACTTTGAGTTGCAGTTGTAGGAAAAGTGCTATACAAATCAAATGTATTATTATTATCATCGGGCGGCACAGTGGGTAGCGCTGTCGCCTCACAGCAAGAAGCTCGCTGGTTCGCCGGGTCAGTTGGCATTTCTGTGTGGAGATTCATGTTCTTCCCTTGTTGGCGTGGGTTTCCTCCAGGTGCTCCGGTTTCCCCCACAGTCCAAAGACATGCGCTATAGGTGAATTGGGTAAGCTAAATTGTCTGTAGTGTATGTGTGTGAATGTATGTTGAATGTGTGAATGTGTATGTTTATTCATCAGGGGTCGCCACAGCGGAATGAACCGCCAACTTTTTCAGCATATGTTTTACACAGCGGATGCTCTTCCAGCTGCAACCCAGTACTGGGAAACACCCATGCACTCACACATTCACGCACACACTACGGCCAATTCAGTTTATTCAATTCACCTATAGCGCATGTCTTTGGACTGTGGGTGAAACCGGAGCACCCGGAGGAATCCCATGCCAACACAGGGAGAACATTCAAACTCTACACAGAAATGCCAACTAGCCCAGCCGGGACTCGAACCAGCGACCTTCTTGCTGTAAGGCGACAGTGCTAACCACTGAGCCACAGTGTCGCCTACTTAGTTATTTTTGTTTTTAAAACATTTTATTAATTGGCGTTTTTTACAGAGCCACAAAAAGGCTTTAGTAGACCTGATCTGTGACGGTTCTGTCCTCAGCTGTAGTTGTTCTTCCTCAGCGTCGCTGTTTTGCTAAAATGTGTCAAATGAAGGACTTTCTCAGCTCAACACTGCAGAGGTGCGAGCACCATTTGTGCCGAAGCAAGTGCAGTTTATATGAACTCTATGATTTCCTCAGCCAGAACGGAGACTGACGCTTCTCACCTCTTAGTTTGTGTTACTGTGGGAAAAGGAGCTGGTGAAAGTGCCGTTTACTAGCATTCCTGAGCTACACCATCTGTCACTGCCGACACAGCTTGGTGAGTGTGATTTCAGGAAAACATTCCAATCAGCCAATCAGAATTCAGAGATGAGTTTACGGTTTATGCAATACTCAAAAAACAGATTTTTTTTTTTTTGGGACAACTTAATTGTTTTATGTTCAATCCACTTCAATTTGTTAAGTTAATCGATTTGTGTTGGGACAACATGAATGAATTGTGTGGAAACCAGCATTTTTACAGTGTATGTTTAGGCTTACAGTTAGGATTATGTACTTGATTGTTATCCAATTATTAATCCCCTCTGATTTTGGGAATAATTTACAGTTAGGGTTGGGTTTCGGGGTAGTGATTCTGCATTTAGCAGAGCGGGTGGCACGATGGCTCAGTGGTTAGCACTGTCGCCTCCTAGCAAGAAGGTCGCTGGTTCGAGTAACGGCTGGACCAGTTTCTGTGTGGAATTTGCATGTTCTCCCCATGTTGGCGTGGGTTTCCTCCGGGTGCTCCGGTTTCTGTGTGGAATTTGCATGTTCTCCCCATGTTGGCGTGGGTTTCCTCCGGGTGCTCCGGTTTCCCCCACAGTCCAAAGACATATGGCATATGGCTATAGGTGAATTGAATAAACTTGGTTGTAGTGTATGAGTGTGTGTGTGAATGTGAGAGTTTCCCAGTACTGGGTTGTGGCTGGAAGGGCATCCGCTGTGTAAAACATATGCCAGAATAGTTGGCGGTTCATTCTGCTGTGGTGACCCCTGATAAATAAGAGACTAAGCTGAAGGAAATGAATGAAGTTAACGGAGCATGTTCAGTGTCGACCAAAGTGTTTGCACAGCTTACATTAACTCCTCCTTAGTAATAAAAATAAAATACTTTTTTGAACAAACACTGAAGAAAAAAACATACAAAATGCAAGGAATAAAAGTAAATATTATGAAGAATTCAGAAAATCTTCTTCTTATTAACCCTTGTGTGCTGTTGGGGGTGTTTCCATCCACTCTGAGGCGATTTTGGGTCCTTTTTTTTTCAAGATTTATTTTTGGCCTTTATTAGATAGGACAGTAATCAGACAGGAAGTGAAGTGGGAGAGAGAGAAGGGGGTAGGGTCGGGAAATGTCCTCGAGCCGGGATTCAAACTCAGGACGCCCTGAAGTGCTACCACACCCTATGTCGGCGCGCTAACCACAAGGCTATTGCGCCAACATGATTTTGAGTTTTAATTTGGCCACAACTTTGTCTATGTTTCAGCAATGATTTTGACACATATTTTGGGAAAATGCTTTGAAATTTCTCAAAAACTCAACAAGACACTGTGGGCAAATTGACTACCCTTTCATTATGTTAATGGCTCACTGACTTCCATTATAATGATATTTTTTGATTGCAAAGGTATGACACCATATAATCATGCATTCTTGATTGTTGGTGGTTTTCTCTGTTGGGAAGAGATTACAATTTGTAATTTTTACTGTTGATCATCAGTTGGCACCATTATCCCTTTAGATCGGCCTGTGCAAAAACGTTTCTGGCTTTTATATGGAGTTCTATGGCGTAAAACAGCAGATTATAGTGTGTGTGCATACATAAACTTACTATGTTTACTATGTTCTGAGAGCTGAGCTGCTTATTTTGACTTTCTCAGACATATCAAGATAAGTGTGCTAAATATAAATAAACATTTTTCAAATATATGCATGCATGTGTGTGTTTTTGTATATACATAATAAATATACACACTACACACACATATTATGTCCAAAAACCTTTTATTTTGGATGCTATTGTGATTAATCTTTGCCCAGCACTTAAAAAAAAGTAAGCTAAAAAAAGAAAGCTAAAAGTAACCATTGACTTCCATAGTAGGAAAAACAAATACTATGGAAGTCAATGGTTACAGGTTTTGAGCATGTTTCAAAATATCTTCTTTTGTGTTCAACAGAAGAAAGAAACTCATAATGGTTTAAAACAAGTAAAGGTTGAGTAAATAGCGAGTAAACTTTCATTTTTGGGTGAACTAGGTGTAATTCAAAGGTTTTTTGGCGGTTTATTAACGGTTGTGAATTGCATTATGGGACTTTTACCTCTGCTCTGTTGATTTTGATGTTGAAAACTTAGTTTTGCAGTTTAACAAAGTCACTTTTATTGCCATTAAAGTAGTTTAAAACAATATATTGCATAAGAAATCATTTTTGGGTGAACTATCCCTTTAATTAATGGATATTTTTGTACATTGTGAGTCACAAAATATGGAAACTTAACATACATATATATATATATATATATATATATATTTTTACACTGTACTATTAGAAGCTCGATGCGGGTCATTTCTGCTAACTTTTTGACAATCAAAGCATGAATATGTTAATAGCAAGCACCATGGGCATTAGTGTGAGATGAGGGCACTGTTGCTATGGTGATGATGAAAGCAGGCGAGGAGTGCCAGCACACAGACTTTCAATCATTTACATTCCTGTTATTGTTTTGCCGGTTTGCTTTTTTTCATTCTTCTGTTCTAATGCGGTCTGGATTGTATTTGTTTGGCCGTGTGCAGTTTTGTTTATGGTTTCTAAGAATGAAGGAACCTTATCTTGTTCATGTTAGCATCTGATTTGACACGGTTGTTGTACCAATTGACAGAATACAGAAGAGCTTGATTGGACGCACAGCTTTTGTTGTCCATTGAGGAGGGATGAAAATAATTCACATTTTGATGTCTATTTTTAAATGCAGATTTGAATTAGTTTATTTTTTATTATCAGAATTTGTTTTTGGCGACCTACATTTTTATTTATTTAGTTTTGTTTTTTTTACAGGCAAATTTTTTTATTTTCTTTTAACATTAATCAAAGCATTTTTTACTAGTACTAAAGACTAGAACTTTAATATAAATTATTAGATTATTATTTATTTAGACAATAACATATCAGGCCTCATAGATTTTTATAGAGCCAGAATGTAATGTTTTTTAAATCCAAAATACAGCGAAAATTGAGAATTGTAAAATTGTTTTCTGTTTGAATATGTTGAAAATTAGTATTCCTGTGATTTCAAAGCTGAATTCTTAGCATCATTAATCCAGAAATCATTCTAGTATTTTATTATTATTACTATTATTATTATTATTATTATACAACAATTTAAAAAAATATATTTATTTTTTAAATTACTGTTTTCTATAACATATTGTAAGATGTAATTTATGAATAAATTATTATTCTTGTGATTTAAAAGCAGAATGTTTAGCATCTTTACTCCAGAAAATAATTTTAGTGTTCTGATTTGCTGTTTAAGAAACATTATTATTATTATTATATTGTAATTGTAATCTTGTAATTCTCTGCAGTTTTATTTGTTATTGTATATCTTGTAGCGCTTTGAGTTTAAGAAAATATAATGTATTATTATTATTATCATCCATTTTTGTCTTTTATTTTAATAATAATAATAAAATCATTTATTTGACCAAAGACTGAACATTTATACGAATCAACAGATTATCATTTATTTAGACAATAGCACATCACGCCTATAATTTGTTTTTATAGAGCCAAAATGCAGGTCAGTATAATATAAATAAATAACATTTATTGCTTGGTTCAAATCTTAATATCAATCAAAACATTTATTTCCACAAAATCAAAACCATTCAGAGTAAAAACATTGTTTATTATAAAGAGTGCAACATAATAAAAATACACCCCCCAAAAAAGTCATGCCAGCCAATGCTTTCATTTATTAGTCTGTTTTATTCACTTTCATTTCATTTTCATTAATAAGTAAATGTCAGATAGCATTTTATATCAAAAACTAAAACTCTTTTAAAATAAAAATCACTATTTTAGTAACACTTTTTAGAAAAACATTTTGTTAGTCAATGTTTAATATACGAGCGACACGGTGGTTTAGTGGTTAGCACTGTGGCCTCATAGCAAGAAGGTCGCTGGTTCGAGTCCCGGCTGGGTCAGTTGGCATTTCTGTGTGGAGTTTGCATGTTCTTCCCATGTTGGAGTGAAATCCCCTTGAACTAAATTGGCCGTTGCAGCTGGAAGGGCATCCGCTGTGTAAAACATATGCTGGATAAGTTGGCGGTTCATTCCGCTGTGGCGACACTGATGAATAAGGGACTAAGCTGAAGGAAAATGAATGAATGAATGTTTAATATACTTTACTTAATACAAACAGAACAAAAACAAATCAAAAAAGGCTTTTATGCTTATTGTAATACCATAAATAGAAGAAAAAGTAAGACCAATTTTTAGACCAAACTTGCTTTTAGAGAAACCAAATGAAACTTTCGATCTTTGCATTATAAATAATAATAAATAAATAATAAATAAACGACACAGCCATTTTACATTCGCCGTCTCTGCGCATTTTTCAGCCATTAAAAACTCCTCTAAAGGACCTTGAAGGATTTCTAAATAAATCCAATAAAATCCATCCATCTTCCTTTGACTATTGAAGAGCACCTCACGCTTCACAATGTGCTGATGTGAAATTAGATCTTCAGGGGTTTTAGGACGAAGTTGCTCTGAATAATGAACTTTCCAGATATTCTCAGCTCTCTTTATTCCTGACACACATAAAAGCAGGACTGGGATCAGTTTCTTTTTAAAAAATACATCTGATATACAACACCTAAACCAAATGAATTGCACTCTAAAATGACTTTTGCTGCTTGTTCAAACTACTTATGTAAAATGAGTTGAAACAACACAATTCTTTTGTGTTTTTTTTTGTGGGACATTTAAGTTCAATCCACTTAAATTTCTAAAAAATGATGAAGTTAACTTAATCGATTTGTGTGGAACCCGCCATTTTTTACAGTGTAACCTTGTCAAACAATCTGTCATGATTAAATGCATCCAAAATAAAAGTTTGCATTTATTACATAATAAATATACTGTGTAGATTTGTTTAAAGATGTCTCTCCTGCTCACCAAGACTGCATTTATTTAAATTAAAGTATATGGTGAAAACAGTAAAAATGTGAAATATTTTATTATTTTAAAGAACTGATTACTATTTAAATATGTTTGAAAATTTCATTTCATTTTAACGTTTTTAGTAGCATAACTCCCGTCACTTGATTCTCCAGAAACGTTAAATATTATTATTATTATTATTATTATTATTATTATTATTCATTCATTCATTTTCCTTCGGCTTAGTCGCTTATTTATTAGGGGTCGCCATGAACAGCCAACTATTCCAGCATATGTTTTACGCAGCGGATGCTCTGCCAGTACTGAAAACACTCATACACACTCATTTACACACACACTCATACACTACGGGCAATTTTGTTTACCCAATTCACCAATAGCGCATGTCTTTGGACTGTGGAGGTTTTTCCGTGCTGATGGGCTACACCCGAGCAATGCTGGAGCTGAACTCCTGTCGGACAGCATCTCCAGGATGCTTCGTTCTATCTGACTAGTAAGTGAAAATTCACATTTTAGCCATATAGACTCTTGCTCGTCCCACTTAAATCACAGTAATGCATATCTGGCTAACCCCATAGAGACTGTGTCTGTTCCTCGTACTATTAGATCAGGAAATAAACTTACTGTGTGCTCTAGAAAAAATCTATTAAGAATCAAACCAGAAAAACTGCAAAAAAGTGAAAATACTAATTTTTTAAAGCTTGGTCTCCTAAACATCAGGTCACTAGCACCTAAAGCACTTATCATAAATGAAATAATAACAGACAACAATCTTAATGCACTCTGTCTCACTGAAACCTGGCTGAAACAAAATGACTATATTAGTTTAAATGAAGCAACTCCTTTAGGATTCTTATATAAGCATGAGGCTCGTCAGACTGGTCGTGGTGGTGGAGTTGCATCAATCTTTAGTGATATTCTTAATGTTAATCAGAGAAACGGACTTATGTTTAACTCTTTTGAAGTATTGGCACTTAATGTTATGCTTCCGGATATTATGAAAAAACCTATATTATCTCTCGCTTTAATCACCATATATAGACCCCCGGGACCCTATGTCAATTTTCTAAAAGAGTTTTC
>CAIGQV010019678.1:720041-736309 GCA_903798115.1 Danio jaintianensis | reverse complement strand
TATATATATATATATATATACAGTTGAAGTCAGAATTATTAGCCCCCCTGTTTATTTTTTCCCCAATTTCTGTTTAACGGAGAGAAGATTTGTTCAGCGCATTTCTAAACATAATAGTTTTAATAACTCATTTCTAAGAACTGATTTATTTTGTCTTTGCCATGATGACAGTACATAATATTTTACTAGATATTTTTCAAGACACTTCTATACAGCTTAAAGTGACATTAAAGGCTTAACTAGGTTAATTAGGTTAACTAGGCAGGATAGGGTAATTAGGCAAGTTATTGTATAAGGATGGTTTGTTCTGTAGACTATCGAAAAAAATATAGTTTAAAGGGGCTAATAATTTTGACCTTAAAATGTTTTTAAAAAAATTAAAAACTGCTTTTATTCTAGCCGAAATAAAACAAATAAAGACTTTCTCCAGAAGAAAAAATATTATCAGACATACTGTGAAAATTCCCGTGCTCTGTTTAACATCATTTGGGAAATATTTAAAAAAGAAAAGAAATTTCAAAGGGGGTTTAATAATTCTGATTTCAACTTTATATTTTATTATATACATAAATATAAATAAAAAATCTTCTTGAAAGTGTACACGTATGTGTGTATTCATATGTACAAAATAAATATACACAGTACAGACACACAATCATGTAAACACAGACTTCTATTTTCGATGCGATTTAATCATGAATCATTTGACAGTGCCATATATACATTGTAAAAAAAAATACTGTATAATTTACAGTAGCTTACTGGTTATTTTCGTTAATAAATGGTACATTTGGTAAATAAATAATTACAATTGTGCTGGATTTTTACATTACACTTGTAACTATTAATTTACAGTACGCTTGTCTTACTGGCAACCAGATGAAGTCAAAATTATTCACCCTCCTGTGGATGTTTAAAAATCAAGATTCCAAGATTTTAAAAATCCCAAGATTTCCAAAGATTTTTCACAGTATTTCCTATAATATTTATTCTTCTGGAGAAAGTCTTATTTGTTTTATTTCGGCTAGAATAAAAGAAGTTTTGAATTTTTAAAAACCATTTTAAGGTCAATATTATTAGCCCCCTAAAGCAAAATTTTTCGATTGTCTGCAGAACAAACCATCATTATACAATGATTTTCCTAATTACCCTAACTTGCCTAATGAACCTAGTTAAGCCTTTAAATGTCACTTTAAGCTGAATACTAGTGTTTTGAAAAATATCTAGTTAAATATTATGTACTGTCACCATGGCAAAGATAAAAGAAATCAGTTATTAGAAATGAGTTGTTAAAACTATTATGTTTAGAAATGTGTTGATTAAATCTTTCCGTTAAACAGAAATTAGGAAATAAAAATATACAGGGGGGCTAATAATTTTGATAATAATAGAAAATAAACTAAACTGCAGCCACATGAATCAGCTCAAATACAGCTTTCACCATCAAACTGTCCTCTAAACAATAGTAACGGTCAGCTGTTAATTCTATTGAAACTGCAGTGACAGTGCTTTGATCTGCTGCTCATCTGCATCTGTACTCAAACACTTCCTATTTGTCATCTCCATGTAACACATTTTAAAGAGAGCCGCTGGGGGCTGAAGACCCTTTAATGGCTCATCTCAGTCTGATCAGAGCTGCAGTATTGATGTTAACACAGCGCTGTATCTGCCCCTCAGCTACTGTCTCTGACACCAGTTCACCAAACTACACACAAATCACCACAGAAAAAAAAGACAAAAAAGTTTTGTATTGATTCTTCCTGAAACTTTATAATAGAGCAGACTCAACTTGAATCTCTTCATAGAACGTGTATTCAAGACACTCAATAATAAAAAAATCTAATCAAAAATTTCATCGGCCAACATGTCAATGCACTGTTAATAATAATAATAATTATTATTATTAGTAGTAGTAGTAGTATTAATAATAATAAAAACACCGGTGCGGCACGGTGGCTCAGTGGTTAGCACTATCGCCTCATAGCAAGAAGGTTGCTGGTTCGAGTCGCGGCTGAACCAGTTGGCATTTCTGTGTGGAGTTTGCATGTTCTCCCTGTGTTGGCGTGGGTTTCCTCTGTTTTCCCCCACAGTCCAAAGACATCCGCTTTAAGTGAATTGGATGAACTAAATTGGTCGTAGTGTATGTGTGTGTGTGTGAATGCGAGAGTGTATAGGTGTTTTCCAGTACTGGGTTGCTGCTGGAAGTGCATCCACTGTGTAAAACATATGTCGGAATAGTTGGTGGTTAATTCCGCTGTGGCGACCCCTGATAAATAAGAGACTAAGCCGAAGGAAAATGAATGAATGAATGATGAATAAATAAAAAATGATAATAAAAACAGAAAAAATTTTTTAATTACTGAAAATATATATATATATATATATATATATATATATATATATATATATATATATATAAAACTAATAACTCATTTCTAAGAACTGATTTCTTTTATCTTTGCCATGATGACAGTACATAATATTTTACTAGATATTTTTCAAGACTAGTATTTAGCTTAAAGTGACATTTAAAGGCTTAATTAGGTTAACTAGGCAAGTTAGGGTAATAAGGCAAATCATTGTATAACGATGGTTTGTTCTGTAGACAATAGAAAAATATATATATTGCTAAAAATACTGACCTTAAAATGGTTAAAAAATTTTTTTTAAAACTGCTTTATTCTAGTCGAAATAAAACAAATAAGACTTTCTGCAGAAGAAAAAATATTATAGGAAATACTGTGAAAAATTCCTTGCTCTGTTAAACATCATTTGGGAAATATTTGACAATATTTCACAAGAGGGTTGATAATTTTGACTTCAACTGTATACCTCGGCATAGTGAAAGCCTCAGATTTTCCTTTTTTTTCCCACCAGTAACCTTTTTCGGTGACAAAGCAGTTTGTATGGGGATCCGAATCTCCAATAGAGGGCGCATGATATCAGGCGTCACCCTTTAACATACACTGATTCATGACAGCCCGTTCATCCACATGACTTTACACATGCACAAAGATACATGAGCCATGAAGGGCTGTTTAGTGAAGCCCTTTCTGTGTCTTTACATGCCGTCGGCCTTTGCATTATGCAGCCGCCGGCTATGGTGTAAAATTGAATTACCTGTTACAATGCCTACTATACACTGCAATCACGATAGCTTTCTTTTCCCACAGCGTGGCGCGAGGGAGGGGTGTCACACGGAGAAAGCAGACACCAGCTTGTGGGAAAGAGATATAATTTAATCACATCACAAAATGGCCAAGGCCCGTTTTGTTGTCATGAAGTGCTGCACTGAATTCAAAGTAGCTGGCGTGTTAGTCAAAGGCAGATGGATACACTCATTAGGTTAGCGCACTCTAACCAAGGCCAAGTTAACACACACGCATGTCAATAACACTGCACTTACTTTGGTGTAGGAGGGGGGAGCAAACCAAAAATGGGTTATTTAAAAGGAAATTTCACCATTTACTCGCACTCAAGTGGTTCTCAACTTGATGAATTTCTTCTGTTGAAGACAATACAAGATATTCTAAAGAATATAGAGAAAGCAGCCATTAGCTTTTATTCAAAAGTGCGAATTAGGTTCATGTGCAAAATTGGAATATCACATAAAACATTTGCGAATAAAGCACTGTTTCCGTCCAATAAGCCAAAGAAAGCATAATCGCCACTTCCTGATAAAATGGCGGCAAATATCAAAACTAAAAATGGAATTTGCTGTGGCAGGAGAAGCCTCTGTGGCTCTTATTTAATAAATTACTTGCACCTGAGAAATTGGAGGTAATAATAACAAACCACTATGATGACAGATTTTGGCTAAAGGCTGGGATACACTAAGCCGACAGTCTACCATTGGGCTTCGTTGGGTCATAGGTCAGCAACGGTCCAGCTAGTTGATTTGGTGTGTTCCACACATTGCCTCTCGTTGGGTTAATCAGTGTCGGCTGAAGAAAGCAATCTGATTGGTTATTCAGCAATGAATCAGAGCTCGAAAACAAAAACTGAAGTGACGTATCACATTGTCCACAGCCCAAGATTTTTGCTGCTGGCACCATTGAAACCGGCATTTGGCATTGGCACGAGTGACCAAAGGTTTGGCTATAGCAGCCCGACCATGTATATTGACCCTGTGGAGTGGAAACAGGAGAGTTAAGGTGCACATTTAATTCTGTAGTGACTTGGGCAACTGTGGTTTTGTTTTTTGGATACAATCTGGGTTAGAATCTTGCATCCACAATTACTCCTGTTGAATGTAATTCGTCCTTCTTGGTGGTATGCTGACATTAGACTGGATACCGTGGCTCTTGATACACCACAAAGACTTGCTGTCTTGGTCACAGATGCGCCAGCGAGATGCTTTGTCCTCTCTTGAGCTCTGTTATGTCACCCATAATGTTGTGTGCATTGCAATATTTTAATGAAAACTGTGCTATTACTCTGCTAAATAAACCTCTTCTCTTACTGGTGAAATGTGCAATCAATGAAGAATGTCCAGGCTGGTCAAATTTGGCCATTAACCTTCCAACACTAAATTGGCCAGTGTTTCTGTTTTCCTACCGGTGTACATGAAACTATTCTTCACAGTGCCTTCACAGGTACACAATAAAAAGTCAGTGGATTATTAAAATATGAACTGTTATTAAGTTTTTCCATCTTTTTGTCAGGATGTTTCTTGACACAATTTCTTTGAATTTCTTGGTATACCCTGTATGAAGAAACTGCAATGTTATAATAATATTATTAGCTTCAATGTAATCTAATTATTTTATTTTCACTCACTATTATAATATTATTAATTTCATTCATTCAGTCCCTTTATTAATCAGGGGTCGCCACAGCGGAATAGTAAAACATATGTTTTTCGCAGCGGATGCCCTTCCAGCCACAACCCATCACTGGGAAACACCCATACACACTCATTCACACACATACACTACGGACAATTTAGCTTACCCAATTCACCTATAGAGCATGTCTTTGGACTTGTGGGGGAAACCGGAGCACCCGGAGGAAACCCACGCGAACATGGGGAGAACATGCAAACTCCACACAGAAATGCCAACTGACCCAGCCGAGGCTCGAACCAGCGACCTTCTTGCTGTGAGGCGATTGTGATACCCATTGCGCCACCGTGCCACCCTATTATTAATTTCAATGTAATCTAATTATGTTATTCTATTTGGAAGAATAGAGTATTTGGCTTATTCCCTGCTTTATCAGGGATTGCCACAATGGAATGAACGCCCTTTTTATAATATAGTAGTCAACATTTGAAGTGAATTCAAGTTTTCAAGTTCAAGAATTCAAGTTGAAGTTTTTCAAAATTGTCCTAAGACAAGAATGGATGTTGTTCAATTGTTTTATTATTTCTTTATTTTCTTTTGGCTTTATTCCTGCTTTATCAGGTGTTGTCACATTGGAATGAATTTATTTAATTTTTTTACATTTTATTTTCAGTCACTTCAGTCACGGCTTATTCCCTGCTTTATCAGGAGTTTAATATAAATTCTTTTTGTTTTATTTCTTTTTTGCTTATGTTATGCATGGGTTATTACGCAACAACAGAGCGATACTAAAAGAATAAGTAGAATAACAGGATCTAGTCAGTTTGATACGGCACAGCAGGAGCTCAGTTAGCAAAACATCTCATCTGCGCTTCTTCTCACCATCAGCTTCCTCCGTCTTATCAGCCGCTTCCACCGCTAATTATTAGCTCATTATTAGAGCTCCTGAAAGCGCGTGAGTGACAGAGTTATCAGTGAGGGAAGAGGTGGAGCAGAGAGTCAGGATGGTCAGTTTCTAAAAGCAGCGGCTGCAGATATGATTTCCTAAGACTGCACTATTATCTGCTCCGCCAGGCCTGCTGTCTCTCACCTCAGGCCTTTGTTTATTCCCCGACACGGCAAGTCTAAATCAGCACCAACTCCAAACTCATCTCACCATTACATGAACTAGTGAGTATTACACAGAAAATGATTCCATCGTATACCCTGTAAAAAATGCTGGGTTCCACACAATTCCTTCATGTTGTCCCAACACAAATCAATTAATTTAACTTAATCGTTTTTACAAATTTAATTGGATCGAACACAAAATAAGTTGTCCCCCCAAAAAATGTAAGAATTGTGTTGTTTCCCCTCATTTTAAATAAGTAGTTTGAAAAGCAGCAGGCGGCATGGTAGCTCAGTGGTTAGCACTGTCGCCTCACAGTAAGAAGGTCGCTGGTTCGAGTCCTGGCTAGGCCAGTTGGCATTTCTGTGTGAAGTTTGCATGTTCTCCCCGTGTTGGAGTGGATTTCCTCCAGGTGCTCTGGTTTACCCCGCAGTCCAAAGACATGCGCTATTGGTGAATTGGGTAAATGTAAATGGCCATAGTGTGTGTGTGTGTGTGAATGAGAGAGTGTATAGGTGTTTCCCAGTACTGGGTTGTGGCTGGAAGGGCATCCGCTGTGTAAAACATATGCCGGAATAGTTGCTGGTTCATTCCGCTGTGGCGACCCCTGATAAATAAGGGAGTAAGCTGAAGGAAAATTAATTAATGAATGAAAAAGCAGCAAAAGTCTTTTTTATGTACCCTGCAAATTAAAAATGTATTAGTGTCATTGTCTTTTAAGGGTGTCTCTAAGCGTAAGTTCATGGACTATGAATGTAAAATGTGAGATTCATTTAACGTGAGAACACATTACATTAATAAATGCACCAATAATAAGCTGACTGACAGCAAGTTGATGTTTTTTAGTGTTGAGCGAAGTCTGTGTAATCTAAGGGGGAAAAAAACGAGCTGTGCCGAAATGTTCTCAAAAGTCTCAATTGAAATGTCAAAATTGGTTCTAACGAAACTTGATGAAAAAAATGGACATACATAAATCAACCTTTTTTTTTTTAAATGTGTTTTTTGAAAGTGTCAACAAAACAACACTCAAAAAATGACTTTTGTTGCGTTCAAACTAGTTATTTAAAATGAGTTGAAACAACACCTATCTTTTTCGGGACAACTTAATTGTTTTATGTTCAATCCACTTAAATTTGTAATTATTCATTAATTTTCTTTTCGGCTTAGTCCCTTTATTAATCAGGGGTCGCCACAGCGGAAACCCATCACTGGGAAACACCCATACACTCTCATTCACACACATACACTACGGACAATTTAGCTTACCCAATTCACCTATAGAGCATGTCTTTGGATTGTGGGGGGACACCGGAGCACCAGGAGGAAACCCACGCGAACACGGGGAGAACATGCAAACTCTACACAGAAATGCCAACTGACCCAGCCAAGGCTCAAACCAGCGACCTTCTTGCTGTAAGGCGACAGTGCTACCCACTGCGCCACCACGCTGCCCTTAAATTTGTAATTAAGTTAACGTAATACATTTTTGTTGGAAAAACAAGAAGGAATTGTGTGAAACTGCATTTTTTTTTACAGTGAAAACACAAAAATCAGAGGTCAAAAGTAACATGGTGCAAAATACGAGTGTCCAGCAGTTGGCACCGAAAACCTCACGCAGCACCGCTGGTCCACAAACATCAAACAGATTTTAAAAGTAGTGACCGCAGGTTGAAGGAAAATAGTGGAGTAAAAGTACCGATACAGCACTACAAATTTACTCAAGTAAAAGTAAATTATTTTAAACTACTCAGTAAATTACAATTTCTGAGAAAAACTGCTCACGTACAGTAGTGTATGAACGTGTGTGTGAATGTGAGAGTGTATGGGTGCTTCCCAGTAATAGGTTGCGGCTGGAAGGGCATCCACTGCGTAAAACATATGCTAGAATAGTTGGCGGTTCATTCCACTGTGGCGACCCCTGATAAATAAGGGACTAAGCCGAAGGAAAATGAATGAATGAATACTTTAGACTACTGCATATGAATTTATACAATGTGATTAAACCAAAAATGAAACTTTCCTCACTATTTACTCTTAAACTTTTATGAGTTGCTTTTTTCTGTTGAACACAAAAGAAGATATTCTGAAGAATGTTGGAAACCAGCATTTTTTTGTATAGGAACAAAAAAATACAGTGGAAGTCAACGGCTGTTTTTTTTTCAACATTGTTCAGTATATCTTCTTTTATGTTCAAGGTTTGGGACAAGTGAAGGGTGAGTAAATGATGGCAGGATTTTCATTTTTGAGTGAACACTCCCTTTAAATTAAAAGTTATGACAATGTAATTTCTTCTTCTCCGCTGAACTTTAAAAATATCCAGTTTGTGAACGTTAAGGGCCCTTACCATTTTACAATTCTGCAAACATTACGGGAACATTAACTACTTTTGAACTCTGAACACTTCGATAAGATGAAAGATTTTTTAAACAATGTCAGATGAACATCAAACTAAAACATTTTAGATTTAAAACGTTCCATGAAACATATGCAAATGCTTTTCCGAGAACGTCCTTTAAAGACCGGATAACTGTATTTAACTGTGTGTACAGAGTGTAAATGTTTATTAACCCTTTAGCATTCCTTTATTCCTGCATGGACAGTATGCTCGAACGCTAACAGGTTAATGACTGAGCACCAAAATGAATGGATCATATCAGAGCAGCAATTCAGCATATTAGTAACATTTCTGAAGCATCACATGACACTAAATACTGGAGTAATTATGCACAGAAAACATTCATTAATTTTCCTTCGCTTAGTCCTTTATTTATAATAATAATAATAATAATTCCTTACATTTATATAGCTCTTTTCTAGACACTCAAAGCGCTTTACACAATGGGGGGGGGGGGGATCTCCTCATCCACCACCAGTGTGCAGCATCCACCTGGATGACACGACGGCAGCCATATTGCGCCAGACCGCACACCAGCTGATTGGTGGAGACAGAGCGATGAAGGCCATGATGGACAGAGGCCAGTGGGCAAATTTGGCCAGGATGCCGGGGTTAAACCCCTACTCTTTTTCGAAGGACATCCTGGAATTTTTAATGACCACAGAGAGTCAGGACCTGGGTTTAACGTCTCATCCGAAAGACGGTGCTCACTGAGCAGTATAGAGTCCCCATCAATATACTGGGGCGTTAGGACCCACACAGACCACAGGCTGAGCGCCCCCTGCTGGCCTCACTAACACCACTTCCGGCAGCAACCTAGCTTTCCCATGTGGTCTCCCATCCAGGTACTGGCCAGGCGCAGCCCTGCTTAGCTTCAGTGGGCGAACATGTGAGAGTTGCAGAGAGCTAGCTGCCGGCAGGCAGGGGTCAGGGGTCGCCACAGCGGAATGAACCGCCAACTATTCTGCATATGTTTTATGCAGTGGATGCCCTTCCAGCCGCAACCCAGTACTGGGAGACACCCATACACACTCATTCACACACACATTCATACACTACGGCCAATTTAGTTCATCCAGTTCAGCTATAGCACATGTGTTTGGACTGTGGGGGAAACCGGAAGCACCCGGAGGAAACCCACGCCAACACATGCAAGAACATGCAAACTCCACACAGAAATGCCAACAGGCCCAGCCGGGACTTCTTGCCAGCGACCTTCTTGCTGTGAGGCGACAGTGCTAACCACTGAGCCACCGTGCCTCCTAACACAGAAAACAGTTACTTTAAATCAAAATTATATTTCAAAAAGAGTGAGCAAATTTTCATTTTTGGGTGGACTATCCCTTTTATGAGTGTACACTGTAAAAAATGCTGGGTTCCACACAATCGATTTGTGTCGGGACAACATAAAGGATTTAAGTTAACTTATTAGTTTTTACAAATTTAAGTGGATTAAACATAAAACATTAATTCATTCATTCATTTTCTTTTCGGTTTAGTCCCTTTATTAATCTGGGGTTGCCACAGCGGAATGAACCGCCAACTTATCCAGCATATGTTTTACGCAGCGGATGCCCTTCCAGCTGCAACCCATCACTGGGAAACATCCATACACACTCATTCACACACATACACTACGGACAATTTAGCTTACCCAATTCACCTATAGCGCATGTCTTTGGACTTGTGGGGGAAACCGGAGCACCCGAAGGAAACCCACGCGAACACGGGGAGAACATGCAAACTCCACACAGAAACACCAACTGACCCAGCCGAGGCTTGAACCAGCGACCTTCTTGCTGTGAGGCGATCGTGCTACCCACTGCGCCACTGCGTCGCCCCTAAACATAAAACAATTAAGTAAAAAACTCAAGACGTGTTGTTTCAGCTCATTTTAAACAAGTAGTTTGAACAAACTTGTCTTCTTTCTAGTCCAAATATCGAAAAAATTACATTATAAGATTATTTTGCTTAATGGGGTAAGCAAGTAAATTGTATTTCAAAGCGAAAGCAAGTTTATTTTGCTTACCCCACTGGCAGATTATTTAGCTTGTTTTAAGGAAAAACTCACTTAATTTTGACTTATTATTTCTGAAAACAGATTTTTTTTGCTTCAATGCTTCTTGATTTGGACTAGAAACAAGACAAAGAGGGCAGGTCTATGTTGATGTGCTGTCTGTCTGTAGACCCGCGTCTCTTACCCGGGTCTCTGTGAGGTGACGGGCAGCCATTTGTATGTAGAAGTGTGTGAGGTGAGAAAATGAAGCTCATTCACACCTCAAGGGTCTGCAGGGGTTCTGAGAAACATCTCTCTAAATCACCCTAAAAGCTCCAGCAGCCCAAACACACACTGCTCACAGTTGAAGGGTTTTTTCAACACATTTCTAAACGTAATAGTTTTAATAACTCATTTCTAAGAACTTTTTACTAATAACTAATTTCTTTTATCTTTGCCATGATGACAGTACATAATATTTGACTAGATATTCTTCAAAACACTAGTATTTAGCTTAAAGCGAATAAAGGCTTAACTAGGTTAATTAGGCAAGTTAGGGTAATTAGGCAAGTCATTGTATACCGATGGTTTGTTCTGCTTAACGGGGCTAATAATATTGACCTTAAAATAGTTTTAGAAAATTTAAAACTGCTTTTATTCTAGCTGAAATAAAACAAGACTTTCTCCAGAAGAAAAAATATTATAGGAAATTACTGTGAAAAATGTCTTGCTCTGTTGAACATCATTTGAGAAATATTTGAAACAAAAAAAGAAAAAAATACAGGAGGGCTAATAATTTTGACTTCAACTGGGCCTGGGATATGCAATATATATGGTATCGAATATCGATATTTTTTAAGGTATCGTATCGAAGTTGGAAATTTTAGTATGGTGACAAAACTATATTGTATTGTATTTTAATGTAATGTGAAATGTAACCTGGATATTACCAGTGTTAGGGAAAGTTACTTTTGAAAGTAATGCATAATTACAATATTGAGTTTCTCCCCAAAAAGTAACTAGTTACTTAGTTACTTGTTATAGTAAGTAATGCATTACGTTATTTTTGAGTTACTTTTCCTTACATGGCTAAGGCTTTATCTCTTTCAGAACTTGCAGGGTTTTATTTTCTTCAGTTTTTTTTTTTTTAAATAGAGGAGCTCTGCAATTAACAACACACTGTATAACCTTCATGAATAAATAATAACTTAAAAACGTATCAACAAATAATAATATAGGATGATGTTATCTTCTAAGAACTTCCTAGATTTAATCTCTTATCCCAGAGCTATGCATGTCGAATATACAGATTTATGATAGCTTATAGCAACGTGTTTGCTACTTTTGTACTTTTTGTCTTATTAGTGAAGTAAAATCACTGTCCATTGAGACAATCCCCTTTTCCTTCTTTGATGCGATCAAAATAATGAATGAGCAATTCATGCGTTATAGATGTGACATTTGCAGTAAAAACTTAAAACCTAAATTCACAGAGAAATATATGTTAATTATATTGAAACATCTGTTTATATTTTCCAGAACTACTAACAACAGAGTTATGGGATCAGAAAAATATCAATCTGTAAACATTTGTTATATTTTAAATGAGGAAAATAAACATGCGTTATGGATGTGACAAAAAAGGTATGTGAGTTTACAGTATACAACATACTTTGTATAAATTCTGTGAATTAAACTGCACAACCCAAATGAAACAATGCTAATCAAAAGGATAAGAGTTGGCTCACTATAGAACAAAAACGATTGATTTTATTTTATTTTACATTTTTGCTCCTTTATGGATGTGATTTTTTTCTTTATTTAAATTCTTTATGGAATTTAAATTCATTAAAAAATTACCTCAAATATTATTACTTAATTTTTTTAAGTAATGCATTACTTTACTCGTTACTTAGAAAAGTAATATTACACAACTTGCGTTGCTTGCGTTACCCACAACACTGGATATTACTGCCTGACTTCTGATGGTCAGTTTCTGTGTGCCTCGTGATGTCTTCGTGCTAAATGAGCAGAACAAAAGCAAACACACACAACTCTCCAACTCTCTCACCCTTGCCCTGCTGCTTCTATTATCACCTGTCTGTTTAATGAGTCTGTATTAAGGAGACTTACAGAAGAATACACAGGTCTGAAGCGCCTCATTGAGAAAAACCCGGCGTTTGACACACGTCTGTGAAGAGGAAGCTGTGATTTTATCAAAGCCCTGTCACGTATCCGAGTCTGCTTTACTGCGCTAGTACCCTGTTTCTCCTGAGGCCGCGGGGCTCCTTCAGCTCCAGTTATTGCTGTCTAACCTGCTTCCAATATTTTAACCCTGCTGAGACAGTTATGCTCCGTAAAAGATCAGGACGTCCTGGGTCACAGCACGGAAAATCGGCACCTCTTCCTGACTCGAATGATGGGTGTAAAGACTGACCGCTGACCTGCTTTATGGAGAGATTCTGGCTGTCCAGGTGGGCTGTCACATTAGCAACTCGCGCCAATGCTACTTCTTAAAGGGATTAGCACCAAAAATAAATAAATAAATAAATAAATAAAGAGATTCGCTTCACGTTTAGTTGGAAACCCAGCTAGTGTTTCTAAAAATATTATTTAATGTACTGAAAAAAGTCACCTACGTCTTGGATGACCTGAGGGTGAGTAAATTAAAGTGATAGTTCACTCAAGTTAAACTTTACTCAATATTTACTCATCCTCAAGTGGTTCCAAACTTTTATGAGTTTCTTTGTTCAGTTGAACAACACAAAAGAAGATATTTTGAAGAAAGCTTAAAGCCGGTAACCATTGACTTCCACAGTACAAACAAATACTGTGGTTATACAAAAACAATGGTTATATCTTATCTAGTCAAAATATCGTTGTTTTGTGTTTAATAGAAGAAATCCACTTAAGAAGGAGTGAATGATGACAATTTTTTTTTTACATTTTGGGTGAACTATCCCTTTAATTTACTCACCCGCGGGTCATCCAAGAAGTAACGTTAGGTAACTTTTTTTTTCTTCAGTAGATTTAATAATATTTTTAGAAACACTAGCTGGTTTTCCATCCAAACGTGAAACGAATCTTTTCAAAGTTTGCAAAAACAAAGAAAGAAATCCCAGATGTGAATTATGTGCACTTCCATCAAGTTTTTAGAGTGGCTGACTGTAGTATTGGTAACCTAGTAACCAACAGTAAACAAAGCAGGCATTATGGAGACAGCTGATTGGTCACGTGGGTGGAATGTTTGCTACGTCAGAGTGTATTCAGCGAATGCATTTCCATCTCATATTATTTACATTAACCACCAAGTCAGCATAAAAACGTTATTGCGAATTTAGGGGGTTTTATTCAAAATTCGACGTTTTCATCATTCGTTTCTCATGCGATTCTTCAAAATGCGCATTAACACGTGATGGAAAACCAGCTATCGTGAATGAAACATTGAAACTGTGGATGAAACTTTTACATTTTAATGCATTTACTTATTAACAAGAAGTTTTTGATTAGGTGAAATATGTTTTTGGTTGACTAATATTAAGCTAATATAACTGTTTATGAGCCTACATGCTCACATACTGTAGACGTGGATGCAAATAGACCCATCAGCTTATAAAACATATGTAACTTCATACTTTTTAACTAAAACCATATTTTGTGTGATCAATAACTTCTTATTAATGAGTAAATGCATAAACATGTAAACATTTCAGATGTTACTGTGTTATTACCATGTTAAATATGTTTTGTTACAATCATATGTTTGCTTTTAGACTTTTTGCTAATTCAAAGTTAAGAAATAAAAGTAAAATAAATATAAAACATATAATAATATATTTAACAGTTATGGTCCATAAAAATATTCCATATTTTGTGTGATCAATAACTTTTCAGTAATGACATGCATAAAAATGGCAACATTTAGAACGCTATCATGTTATTGTTTGAGAAAAAGTTGAAAGGCAACATTCATAACTTAATATTTTTCAACTACAATCATATTTCTTTGTGATCAGTAACGTCACTTTTATGAATAAATGCACAAAAAGTCAATATTTTGGACGTTACTGTGTTATTACCATGTTACAGATGTTTTATTACCATCCTTTTTTTTTTTTTTTACTTTTAGCCTTTTTGTTAATTTAACATAAGACATCCAATAAGTAAACAAATAAATATTATGTATTTATGTATTTATATCAATGTAATAGTCTTTACTGTCACATTTAATTGAATTTATTGAACCTCTACCTAATAGAAGTACTAATTGCTCTAAATAGTTTGGATGTTACTGTGTTATTACCATGTTAAGATGTTTTATTACCATACATTTATGGTAAAATTAACTCAACAGTGAGAAACCCAATAAGTAAACAAATAAATATAATGTATTTATCACAATTGAATAGTCTTTAATGTCACATTTAATATAATTAATTAAACCCATACCTAATAAAAGTATTAATTCCTTTGCATTTTTTGAAGGTTACTGTGTTATTACCATGTTATAATGTTTTATTACCATAAATTTATGGTAAAATTAACTCAATATTGAGAAATCCAGTAAGTAAACAAATAAATATAATGTATTTATGTATTTATCGCAATGTAATAGTCTTTACTGTCACGTTTAATTGAACTTATTGAACCTCTACTTAATAAAAGTACTAATTGCTTTAAATTGTTTGGATGTTACTGTGTTATTACCATGTTGTATATGTTTTATTACCATAAATTATGGTAGAATTTACTCAACATTGAGAAATCCAGTAAGTAATCTAATAAATATTATGCATTTATAACAATTAATAGTCTTTAATGTCACATTTAATAGAATTGATTAAACCCATACCTAATAAAAGTACTAATTCCTTTACATTTTGTGAATGTTACTGTGCTATTATCATGTTATAGATGTTTTATTACCATAAATGTATGGTAAAATTAACTGAACATTGAGAAATCCAATAAGTAAACAAATAAATATAATGTATTTATGCATTTATCACAATTTAATAGCCTCTACTGTCACATTTAATTGAATTTATTGAACCTCTATGTAATAAAAGTACACGTTCCTTTACATTTTTTTGTATGTAACTGTGTTATTACCATGTTTTAATGTTTTATTACCATAAATGTATGGTAAAATTAACTAAACATTGAGAAATCCAATAAGTAAACAAATAAATATAATGTATTCAGGCATTTATAACAACATAATAGTCTTTGCTGTCACATTTAGTATAATTTATTGAACTCAATAAACAAACAAACAAACATTTGAACAGTAGTGTATGTGGAAACTTCCCCATGTGACAATCATCCTGTTGCCCACAACACCAGTACACCGTAAATGCAGGTTAAGAAATGAAAATTCACAAACAGGCAAGTGTTGTTTCTTTTGAAGTGAGCGGTCAACGGCGTCTGTCTGATCTCCAGACAGAGGTGTCTGATGCTGCATCCCAAGCCAAAAAAATGTGCAGCCGAAATTAGCATGACTATTGAAAGAGTGAGGAACAACACTTTCCACTCTCACCTCACCGTCCACTGCAGGATCAAGGCAACTCAAGCCAGAGCCGTGGAGACTGAAGACTCTGTGAATCATGGAGGATGCTAATGTGCCATCAAAGCCACTGACCTCAGGATCAAAGAGCACCTGTGAGGAATAACAGCCATGACCTCCTCCATGAGGGATCATAATGGACGCATCACCTGAGAGCGAACACCTCCTGTCCTGCGTCTGCAGAAGAATGTGACCCCTGATCCTATGCTTTCACACCAGCTTTCATGCATGTGACTGACATTAGGGTGTTCACTTTCAGATATTTTAGACTGAGACTCCATTTACTTTACCTCAAAACAGAGTCATGAACAGGGACGCCAGGTATTCAGAACAAAACTAACCCAATAGACAGTAAAAACTACCCCAAAACTCACCCAATGGCCAGTAAAAACTAGCCCAATGGCCAGTCAAAACTAGCC
>CAIGQV010019678.1:659853-695666 GCA_903798115.1 Danio jaintianensis | reverse complement strand
AGATGTCCACAGAATATAAAAAATATATCGGTAACACTTTACTTGAAGGGGGTGTTCATAAGACTTTCATGACACTGACATGACACATCATAAATATGAAGGAGATTTCATGACTGACAGCCATTAAGTGTCATTAGTTCAGTTATTTCATTTTAAATGGGAGGGTTATATTGATAGACATGTTTATTATGACAGCTTGACATAACCAAGACAACATAACTCGTCATAAATCTGTCATAAACATGTTTGTCATGAGGCCATAAATTTGTCATTAAAAGGTCACTAAATATTAATGACGTTGTTATAAAATAAATTGACAGAGTACTGACACTTTTTACAATTACAATGGCCTCATAACGATCATGTTTATGACATATTTATGACAAGTTTTACTGTCTTTGTAATGTCAAGTAGTCAAACACAAAGACGTCTCAAACTATGCCATATTTGCATTTAAAATGCATAACTGAGCAAATGAATGTAAACGCTTAACATAAACCGTATCTGAAGCTCACACTGATGCGATCGTCATAGTGACGACAGCCAATCACATCCAGATTGGATCGCGACACAAAAAGGCACAAAAGTAGTAGCGGTAGTGTATAAAGATGTATATAAACATTGATCATAAAGCACTGGGTGATCACCAACCGTGATAATAAGCTTTTCCTCCATTTAGACAGACCTCTATTCTCTGGTGTTGCACAAATGTGATTGGCTAGCCTCTGCACTGGTATTTGCATAAAAAAATGTGATTGGCTGACGCCTGCATTGGCCCTTGAAAAGTTTATCATTTTCCAACTTCTGCCCCAACAGACCTAATGCGACACAACGAATCCACAATTCAGTTCAGCAACGCTTGACATCACTCCATTTAAAGTCAATGGGAAGCGTTAACATCGATGCCCAGTGTGAACAGGGCGTATGGGAGTCTTATGAATGCCCTTCAAGTAAAGTGTTACAAATATATCGTTCTCTGAAATAATTCGGACCAAAATTAATGCTTTCAGCTACATTACAAGTTGTAGAAAATGTGAAGAATTGCTTCCATCAAGTATAAGACATGAACTGGGGAATTGAGAGTGATGCGCACCGTCTCTGTACTGTCGTTTGCGTGGTCGGCTGTGGACGGGACTGTCGTGCCTCCTGCAGACTTCCAGCACCAGCTCTCTGACAGACTGGAACAACGACGTCCAGGAGGACTAAAAGACAACAGACAAAATTAATATTTAATTAATGATACATATACAACCCACCATTCCAAATCTCTCTCCAAAATATGTATTAATAAATAATAAAATTCATACAATAGCCACAAAAAGAATTTATACACGGCTAGAAATGTCACATTATGCTTTTCCCATCCCAATGTCATGAGTAAACATAACTATTTTATGTATTGTTAGACAAGTAACTTCGTATTTATTTGGTCACACTTTTATTTTAATGTATTAGCAATACCATTACCTTAGATGTTTAGCTTAATAAATTTGTTAATTAATTAATTAACTAATTAGCTGCTTCTTAATAGTTATTAAGGTAGTAGTTAGGTTTCAGTATTGGGTAAAATTCGGGATGTAACATAAGATCATACCTTTTAAGTGTTAGAAAACAGTTAAAGTCTTAATAATAGGCAGGTAATAAGCCAGTAGTAAATGGTGTGAATTGTTACTTAAACTAAAGTGTTACCTTTCGTAAACGTAATTTTTTTTTAAAGGAAGTCCTCAAAGCCCACCCCTGAACCTACCCCTCATTGGGGGATGAGGAAATCATGCTAAAATGTACAAATAAGATCATACAAATGAATACGAATTAGCCACTAAATCAAAAAGTTACGAATTTCCATGAGATTGCGTTGGCTTTTTCAGGCATGAATTTTCATGTGGCGTGTTATACAGCTATTTGTAAAGATAAAAGATCTACAAAATTTCAAAGATCAATGGCTCTGTTTCGAGCTAGTATTAAAGGGAAAGTTCATCTAAAACTGAAAATTCTGTCATCATTTACTCACCCTTATTTTTTAGCAAACCTGTTTGATTTTCTTTGTAATAATATGTTGAAAAAGGTTGGTAACCAGTCATCACTGACTCCATAGCATTTGTTTTTCTTACAACGCATGTCAACGGTTACCGGTTTCCAGCATTCTTCAAAACATCTTTGTTTGTGTTTAGCAAAAGAAAGAAACCTAGTAAATTGTGACTATATTTAAATTTTAGGGTTAACTATCCCTTTAACAAGCCGATTACTGTTCAACCTTGTATTAACATAGCTTCAAATGTGTATTTTGTGAATTTCTTCAACAAGTTCCTCTTATTTTGTCATTCTCAATTACTTTTGCAAGCCTGCTCAATGCGACACATGAATTCTATTGCCAAATCAAATGAAAAGCATGTGGGTGGTGATCATTTTAACTGTAAATTATGTGTTTTGGTACAACACAGCAAAGTATGAACACCTTGTTTTGGCGTGTTTTCTCTTGTTTGGTCAGTAGGCAGAAAGCAATTGATTGGGTTTAAGTAATGGGCAGAATTAGAGTTAAATCTTAATCCAAAGTATAAATACCTTGTTTTGATGTGTTCTCTTTTTTTGTCACCCCACCACCCCCACCCTCACCTTCTAATACTTGTAAACTGAACTTGAAATAATGAGTTTTTTCTTCTTAAACCGATAATGACATCCAAACCTACCAAGAAAGGGTACCATTGGCAGTGGAAACACAAGCCTGATCAGAGTCTCCCATATCGAACCATAGTGTACTGTACTGAACCGTACCATTCAGTGTAAATGAGCCATTCATGCTACGTTTGTGGCTGTTTGAACGCATTTGACCACATTAGCACTTGCACTACAAAAGCAATCTGATTGATTGCATTTCCACATACTTTTTACGAGCCCAAAACCCTGTTTTTAGAGTTTTAAAGTAATTGAAACAATGAAAATGCATCTTTCATAAACTGGCCCAAAGTGCACAACAAATGTAGTTACTGAGAAAGAATCAAAATTTGTATAATCCCAATCTTTTCTGAATGCTCATGAATGTTTCCTTTGATTCCAATGTAACTGTGTTTACAAGAATGAAGGAACCCTTCGGAGATAAAAACTCTGATAAGGTAATTAAGCAGTTTACCTGATAAGGTAATTAATTAGGAATATTAAAAATAACATAATTGGAGTAAATTAGAAAAGATTAAGATACTGAGAATAAGTCCTGCAACATTTGCTTAAAGATTACACTTTTGATTGTTGCTATTGTTGATGTTTTTTCAATGATATTCGAACATTCTTAGGTAATTCATAATGATCTGTTGCAATCTGTTCAAGTAGACCTCCATGAAGACAAGAGGTGACCCTACACAGTCTGACTCAGTTCCTGACTGCATTTATAATTACCAACCCATGTTTATATGTGCGGGTTAAAAAAATTTATTTAGATGTTTTGGTCCCTTGGCCCCCTCCAAAAAACATTACAGCAATCAAAAACAAAAGAGATTCTGTAACTGTTTTCCAGTAAACCATAGACATGTAAACAAAAGTTAAACCCAATTCAGTAAACAAAATATGTCTGGGCCATACAATGACCTGATTTTCATTTAACATTTTAATAGGCCTTTGTAAAGTTCCAATATATAGACCATCCTGTCACCAGTTTTCTCAGAAAATATTTTTCTAAAGGTGCTGTTGATTGAAATCTTGACCAGGTGTTGGTAACAACCAAATAAATCCATATATGCAAAGAAAACAAATCTAATTAGTTTACAAATTAAGTCATGTATAATAAAATGAAATGACGCAGGGAAAATGTATTGAACACATGAAGAAAGGGAGGTGTAGAAAGGCAGTGAAAGCCCAGACAGCAGCTGAAATCTCTCAGTAGTTCTTCAGCAACCCTCTGCTCGTCCTCAGTGTAAATGAATATTAGCTGCTTCAGTCCAACATCCACATTATCAGGATGATGAAGATGAAACCAGGGTGGACATTTAAGCAAGACAATGATCCAAAACACAGCCAAGGAAACTCTCAAATGCTTTCAGAGAAACAAAATCAAGTCGTAGACCTGACTTGAATCCAATAGAAAATACAAAATCAGATTTGATAGACAAGACCCACAAAACCATCAAGATTGTTACACTCTGTTTGTGAAAAAGTCACACCTGAGCAATGCATGTGACTTCATTCTCCATATGAGAGGTGTCTTTAAGCTGCCATCACCAAAAAAACGTTTATATAAAATATTAAATACATTTCAGTAGTTCAGTACTTTTTCTCCGTGTGTCATTCCATTGTTATTACACAGAACTCATTTTCCAAATTTTTTTTGTTTTGTTTTATTTTTATGTTTGTATTGTTTGGGTTTTTACCAATATCTGGTTCAATCCCATGTCATCAGCTCCTTTAGAAATATTATTCCCAGGAAAAAACATCACGTGTTCAATACTTATTTCCCCCACTGTATATACATAGGATCATCCTAAGCTCCGTTAAGTGGTCAGAACTAAAAACATTTGGGGTGATCTGATCAGCTTCATCAGAAATGTATGTGACAACGCTGCATTTGTATTGTAAAAACCAATCCGTTCTGATGCATCCCAGGCGTCAGTAAAAGCCCGCCCACTCATCTGTCAATCAAGCATTTTAGCTCAAACAAGTATTCTTTGTGGCCGGTAGTGTGTGGCTTCGGAGAGGTCATGTTTATGGTGAGAATGAAACGTAAGTATCTGTCTCAACTGACCACTTGTGAGCGGCTCATCCCTCGACAGATGTTAATTCCAAGTTTAAACAGAGCCGGTGGCATTTTTCCAGTTACTTACATTGCCTTCCAGGAGCTCCTCGTTTGAAGCGCCTGAGTGGGCTTGCAGATACTTGGAGTGGAAGAGCAGGCCGTCAAAGCACTTCCATGGCATGAGCTCATCCATTGGGAAAGGGAAACCACAAGCGCTGTTGGCTGCGATGAGGTAGGTCAGGCCGCGCACAAAGACCGAGCCGAGCTGGACGGCCCTGGGGTCTACAACAGGGGTCTATGGGGGAGGGATTATGGCACAATATCAGAAATAAAACACAAAAACACAACATTTTGCAAAGCTGCAGTCACATTAATCATTGCTCTGCAAAATTACATGAAATAAAATAGATTAAAAAAACGTTATTTTAATAAAAAACTGCTGTCACATCCCTCATACACAAGTTCCCCACATTAAAAAAATGTAAATTTGCTGTGTTGACCAGCAAAAATCTGTTAATTTGGTAAACTACTTCCAATGCAGGCCATAAAATGGATGTTTGCATATATTCAAATATGTCAACCAAAACGTACTGGTAGCCACAGGTATCTTTTACCAAATTGCCATAATTTGAATAAACAGATGCTTGACAAACGACAGGTTGCTATCAAATATTGCCCTCAAATTTTTGACTGACAATGAGAACTTAACTGAACATCCATGAAGAGTCAAGTTTTCAAGTTTTTGCACGATAGGTATTTTTAGTCAAATAAACAAAAAAATATTTGTATCCATTTTGTGAATTCGTGCAAATTATCACGTTGTGAGGAGATATAGAGTTGTGTATCGTTGACATAACTGCTGAAACTACATGTTTAATGATAACACCTAGCGTTAACATATATAGTGAAAGGCTAGGGACCAAAAACTGAGCCTTGTGGTACCCCACAGCATAATTTTGATAGATATGATGCCTCTTCATTAACTGATACAAATTGATAATGTTCAGATAGGTAAGACCTAAACCAAGCCAATGGAGTTTCAGTAAAACCAGCACAAAAATAAAGCACAAAAAACACAACATTTAGCAAACTTGCATTCACATTAAACATTGCTCTGCAAAATTACACGAAAAAATAGATAGAAAACTGTTATTTTAATAAAAATCTGCTGTCAGGAGTTTCACATGAGGCTACACAAGTTCCCCACATAAAAAAAGTAAATTTGCAGTGTGGACCAGCAGAAATCTGCTTAATATTTGGTAAATTACTTCCAATGCAGGCCGTAAAATTTATGTTTGCATATATTCAAATATGTCAACCAAAACGAACTGGTGGCCACAGGTATTTTATGATTTTTTTATTTTATTATTATTAATTTGAATAAACAGATGCTTGACAAATGACAGGTTGCCATCAAATATCGCCCTCAAAATTTTGACTGACAATGAGAACTTAACTGAACATCCATTTTTTGGTCAAATAAACAAAAACAGTTTTTTAAATGAATTTAGTAATAGAAAGTTATTAGTTATCCTATTTGTATCCGTTTTGTGAATTCGTACAAATTATCAGGTTGTGAGGAGATGTAGAGTTGTGTATTGTTGACATAACTGTGGAAACTATATGTTTTTTTTAATGATAACGCCTAGCATTAACATATATACTACCAGACAAAAGTTTTGTCGCCTATCCAAGTTTTAGGAACAACAAATAATACCTTGAATTCTAGTTGATCATTTGGTATCAGAATTGGCTTATATGAAAGCCAAAGGCCTCTAGATTACGCTTATTTTACCAAAATAAAATATGATCATGCCTTGATTTTTAATTATTTAATTAGGACAGTAAGGTCTGACTTTGCTTTGACAAAAGTCTTGTCACAGAAATAATGTACAATATAGAATATAAAGTCATGGTGCAGTGGAAAAAGCTCCCATGAGCTTGGAGGACTGCATCCATACATCTCTGCAATGACTCAAATAACTTATTAATAAAGTCATTTATTATGACTTTATGGCAAAGAAATGCCATAGAAATTTCTATGGCCATAAATGCCTCCTCCTTCATCTTACCCCAGACATGCTCAATAATGTTCATGTCTGGTGACTGGGCTGGCCAATCCTGGAGCACGTTGACCTTCTTTGCTTTCAGGAACGTTGATGTAGAGGCTGAAGTATGAGAAGGAGCGCAATCCTGCTGAAGAATTTGCCCTCTCCTGTGGTTTGTAATGTAATGGGCAGCACAAAATTCTTGATACCTCAGGCTGTTGATGTTGCCATCCACTCTGCAGATCTCTCGCACGCCACCATACTGAATGTAACCCCAAACAATGATTTTTCCTTCACCAAACTTGACTGATTTCTATGTGAATCTTGGGTCCATGGGGGTTCCAATAGGTCTTCTGCAGTATTTGTGATGATTGGTATGCAGTTCAACAGTTCAAATCTACCTTCTGCCATTTTTCCAAATGATCAACTAGAAGTCAAGTTATTATTTGTTGCTCTTACAACTGGGATCGACGACAAGACTTTTGTCAGGTAGTGTATAAAGTGAAAGGCAACGGACCAAGAACTGAGCCTTGCGGTACCCGACAGTATAATTTTGATAGATATGATGTCTCTTCATTAACTGATACAAATTGATAACGTTTAGATAGGTAAGACCTAAACCAAGCCAATGCAGTTTCAGTAATACCAACATAATTTTGAAGCCTAAAAAAATTAAAACATTTGAAACCGTCAGTATTTTTAGCATCCAAGAAAAGCTGATTCACAGTAAATGGTGCTCTATACAAATGCTGCATCTGCTCAGAGTACGGGTTGCCTTAAAGTTGGCATAAAACTTAAGTTTCAAAAGTCTGTTATTCCGTATTGGCATGTCTGTCTGAGTGAAGCAGTACCCAGCCAATAAATATTTAACTGCTGTAATGCAATTAAAAATAATAATAATAAATTAAATAAATAAATAAAAAAATTATCAATGTATTTATTTATTCTGTATATTCATTCATTCATTTTCTTTTAGGCTTAGTCCCTTTATTAATCTGGGGTCACCACAGCAGAACGAACCGCCAATTTATCCAGCATATGTTTTACACAGCGTATGCCCCTCCAGCTGCAACCCATCACTGGGAAACACCCATACACTCCCATTCACACACATACACTATGGCCAATTTAGCTTACCCAATTCACCTATAGCACATGTCTTTGGACTTATGGGGGAAACCGGAGCACCCAGAGGAAACCCACGCTATATATTTATTCTTTATTCTATTTATATTTAGTCATTTTTATATTTTCATTTAGTAGTTTTAATAACAATGATATTAATAATAGCTATTTTTTATAATTGTAAATTATAATAATAATAAATTGTATTACTATATTAGCATTTTGTTTAAATATTATTATAATTATTATTAATTTAGTAGTTGTAAATAATAATAATGATACATTTTATAATAATAATAATTGTTATTATTATATCGCTCTAATAACAAAATTGTATTGTGAAACTGCAACCTTACAAATAAACACAGCTTTTCCATTCATTCATTCCTTCATTCATTCATTCATTCATTCATTCATTCATTCATTCATTCATTCATTCATTCATTCATTCATTTATTCGTTTGCTCATTTTTTCATTCATTCCTTCATTCATTCATTCATTCGTTCGTTCGTTCGCTCATTTTTTCATTCATTCATTCATTTGTTTGTTCATTCATTCTCACACACATTGGATTTATATAGATATTTCTCCAAATCATGCTGACTTTTAGTCATTTTAGTTTGGAAAAGCACCCTAAGACAGTTAGCTAAACATCTCCTTTTGCATTCTACATACAAAACAAAGTCCCAAGGCTTGGATATGCTTCAGGTTAATAATTACAATGCTTACAATGCTTCAGGTTAATGCTTCATCTTAGCTGAAACTGTTCCTTCAAATCCCACCATTTTACAGTAGCTTGTTTTATTCTTGCTCCTGTTGTTAATACCTATTGTGTCCTTCAGCAGGGTGTGACCCGAGAGCTCACCTGAAGTGCTCTTGCGGATAAGAGGATGTTTACAAAGCCCCCCTTTTCCACCAAAACTGTCCGCTGGTCACCTGCTGCCCCACACCCACCCACAGCAGATAAGAGAGAGAGAGCGACTGATTAGCTTGTGACATCAAAACGTAAAAAACTGGCCCGCCACCTGCTCGGCTCTCAAACACAGCTTAGACTAAAGCAAACAAAAGGGAAGCTGGAGATAAAGCCGAGGCAACAGCAGTAACCCACTGCCCGTGCCTTGCAGGCGCACAGATTGAGAGCCAGGCTGTGGTTTGAAATATTACTCTGTTTACACGAGCCTGACTTCCTCTTTGAAACTATACGTCTTCTGTGAAATGACAGCATTTAGAGGTCCTGTGAAGTGCTTTGAAATGTGCATTTTTTTATTTGATGTTTGATGTAATCTTAACTGAAACATGAAAGACAGGGTGGGATATCTAGTAGCCACTCCCCTTTTACAAAAATAGCCAATAGAGTTTTGTTTTTATCACAGCTTTGCCAGTAAGAGTGGTTGAGATTAACCCTTTTGTACTGTTGGGGATGTTTTCATCCACTCTGGGGTGATTTTGAGTCCTAATTTGGCCATAACTTTTTCTGTGTTTCAGCTAGCAGAATGATTTTTGGTGACAAATCTTATTTTGACACGTTTTGAGAAAATGCTTTGAATTTTCTTTAAAACTCAACAATACACTCTGGGCAAATTTACTACCTTTTGTTGTGTTTGGGATGAAAACATCTGAGACATGGTAATACTGAGACATGGTAACATGCGCCTGTCAATCAATATCGGTGGGTGGGGAAAACCACACTGCTATGTCACTATGTGGATTTGGATCCTATTTTAACCTCAGGAAATATATAAAAAAAGACTTCTTGTGTTTATTTCACTCCAATATGACTATACCTACACACATTTCTGTCCAAACAGCTTCCAAAAGCTGATTTTCCATGATTGGAGCCCTTTAAGGATATCTAAAAGCTAGTGTTCTCCAAAACATTGATAAACTTTGCATTTAGAAGCTATAAACATCCAAAGCTTGCAGTTTGTTATTTCAGCCTAAATGGATTGACGTCACCTCATACTTCAGTTTCTCATCAAATCTACTGACCAATGTCCCGCCTCCTTCAAGACGCTTTTCATTTGATGTTCTTAACCCTTGTGCACTGTTCAATTTTACTACCCAATGTTGTTTCACATGTCCAAGACTTTGATAAAAGGTAAAAAAAAATCCAGTCCACAATTACATTTTATATTGAAAATACGGCATTTTGTGTATTTTTTTTCCCAAATCAGTGACATAATTTATGAATTTGGCGATTAAAGAGTTAAAATCCTGTAATTTTCTAAACAATTTAGTAGTTTTGATCAGGACTGAGGTTAATTAACAGATTTATGCAAAAGAAATGGAATAAAATATTAATCTGATGCATTTTTACAGCAGTTTAACTTAGTGGATGTTTTCATCCCAAACATAACAAAAGGGTAGTAAATTTGAACAGTGCACAAGGGTTAAGAACATCAAATGAAAAGCGTCTTGAAGGAGGCGGGACATTGGTTAGTAGATTTGATGAGAAACTGAAGTATGAGGTGACGTCAAAACAAATCGTTGATCCATTTAGGCTGAAATAACAAACTGCAAGCTTTGGATGTTTATAGCTTCTAAATGCAAAGTTTATCAATGTTTTGGAGAACACTAGCTTTTAGATATCCTTAAAGGGCTCCAATCATGGAAAATCAACTTTTGGAAGCTGTTTGGACAGAAATGTGTGTAGGTATAGTCATATTGGAGTGAAATAAACACAAGAAGTCTTTTTTTATATATTTCCTGAGGTTAAAATATAGGATCCAAATCCACATAGTGACATAGCAGTGTGGTTTTCCCCACCCACCGATATTGATTGACAGGCGCATATTACCATGTCTCAGTATTATCACGTATAATCATGTCCACAGGACAGGATTTGCTAAGAAACTGGGATTACAAGATCTGTTTAACTCTTTGTGATCCAACTACATTTCACGAAGCAGTAAAAGTGGTACTTTGTATTTTTATAGCATTTTGAGCTCTACTTTTTGGACCACGTAATTCATAACCACTGTAATCACCACAGCTGCATACACAACTATAAACAAGACTGCTTCAATTACACAACAGGAGTCCCGGTTTGTGGATGTTAAATCAGGTTTATTTTGTACAGTAACTATAAAGCAGCTATAGTGGATCTCTATACAGCGGCATATTTACCTGTTTGATGGCATCCTGTCACATTTACCGCGAGTAAAAAAGACGCGCAAAAACAGCACTGTGTTAAATGCGAGCTTGTGTTTGTATATGTGTATTGTAATGGCATTTATGTGTGGTTCATTCATATTACTATGGTATTTGTGACTTGTGATTTGTGGGTTTCATCGCGTCTGAGTTGCTGTCTGTCATTTTGATGTGTTTATCCTGACATCCAACCCAGGTTATCCTTCTCTGAAGCGAAACGTCCCATGAGTGGGCAGAGAGAACCAGCTCATTTTCATTTAGAGGCACAGGCGCAAAAACAGCTACAGTTCCCTCTGACTCAAAAATTTTCAGCAGGATACAATAAAAAATCTGATGGGTATTTTGACCTGGAACTTCACAGACACATTCTGTAGACACAAAACTGGAAAAAATTGGAACCCTTTAAAACTAACATACTGATACTAACATCCCTTGATTTTAATTTCACATGAATGTTAATCACATTCACTGTTATGCATAAGGTTTACAAAGCAGGATGAAGTAGACTGGCTTTGATTAAAGTGCTTAAAAGGACACGTCAAAAGTCTTAGCACCTTTAAAGCCGCTAATTGCTCTGTGTGGAAGTCAATAGGCTTTGAGGACAATGCTGATGCCACCCTGCTGCTGTAAAGGTATAGAGCAGGACAACAAACCAGAACAGCAGCTGCTCCGCAAGCATTTCAACAGTGAACAATGAGCGTCGCTCCGGCCAGATGCCTGAAGGACCACAGGACCCCCTGAGGACACACGGCTCAGCGTTAATGGCAAACTACAGGCCTGTGATCAGGCTTAGCACCTGTGCTGTACCGATGCACATCTGCTCAATGTTACTACTGTAGACACTCGGGGAAACACAAGATGAGACTTGTCTGAATATTTGAGTGAACTTTCGATTTGATATTTACTAAATAAACATCTGAAAAGCTTATCTGAAAACAGTTAAAAGGGGTGGGAATGAAGAACCGGTTCTATTTTTTAACAAAACACTATAAAAGTGAATGATTTGCTTCATTAATGCTTCTTGAACAGCTGCATTCATAGACCAACATACCATAATAGATGACTGCTGCTGAATCTGAAGAACAATGCAAAAGAGTTGTTTAAATGAGAATATTTTAAACTAGTGAATTTGATGATTCTTCATTGAAAATGTATTTTATATATATATATATATATATATATATATATATATGTGTGTGTGTGTGTGTATACACAGTGGGAGGAAAAAAGTATTCAAAAAGTCATGTTTTTCTTCTGGGAAAAAATATTCTAAAGGAGCTGTTGACATGGAATTGAACCAGATTTTGCTAAAAACCCAAACAATACAAATATAAAAATAAAACAAAACAAAAAAAAAATCTGAAAAAATGAGTTATGTGTAATAACCATGAAATGACACACAGAGAAAAAGTACTGAACTACTGAAATGTATTTAATACTTTATATAAAAGAAGTCAAATGCATTGCTTAGGTGTGATTTTTTTTGACAGACTTCAACAGAGTGTAAAAATCTTGATGGTTCTGTGGGTCTCGTCTACCAAATCTGATCTTTAATTTGTATTTTCTATTGAATTCAAGTCAGGTGATTGGTTGGGCCATTCTACAGCTTGATTTTCTATCTCTGAAACTATTCGAGAGTTTCCTTGGCTCTGTTTTGGATCATTGTCTTGCTGAAATGTCCACCCTGGTATCATCTTCATCATCCTGATAATGTAGACGTTAGACTGAAGCAGCTAATATTAATTTACACTGACGAAGAGCAGAGGGTTGCTGAAGAACTACTGAGAGATTTCAGCTGCTGTCTGGGCTTTCACTGCCTTTCCACACCTCCCTTTCTTCATGTGTTCAATACTTTTTCCCTGCATCATTTCATTTTATTACCCATAACTTCATTTGTAAACTAATTAGATTTGTTTTCTTTGCATATATGGATTTATTTGGGTTTAACGAACATCTGGTGAAAATTCCAAGTCAACAGCACCTTTAGAAATATGTTTTCTGAGAAAAATGGTGACGTGTTTAATACTTATTTCCTCCACTGTAGATAACACTTATGTATTTGCTTGACCGCTGTACTGTCCACCGTATACTCAACACCTTAACTCTTTCAGATTTAGATTGTAATGTAATAATATGGCGTCACGGTGGCGCAGTGGGTAGCACGTTCGCCTCACAGCAAGAAGGTCGCTGGTTCGAGCCTCGGCTGGGTCAGTTGGCGTTTCTGTGTGGAGTTTGCATGTTCTCCCCGTGTTCGCGTGGGTTTCCTCCGGGTGCTCCGGTTTCCCCCACAAGTCCAAAAAACGTGGTATAGGTAAATTGGGTAGGCTAAATTGTCCATAGTGTATGTGTGTGAATGAGTGTGTGTGGATGTTTCCCAGTGATGGGTTGCAGCTGGAAGGGCATCCGCTGCGTAAAACATATGCTGGATAAGTTGGCGGTTCATTCCGCTGTGGCGACCCCGGATTAATAAAGGGACTAAGCCGAAAAGAAAATGAATGAATGTAATAATATGCGCATTTTGCAACGCTGCTTTGGAATTATACTTGTTATGAAAAGCGCTATACAAATAAACTTGAATTGAATCAAATTTGATGAATCTGGCTCTGAATCTAATTTAAAAAATAGGTGACTTTTCACACTTAATTAGAGCTCTTCAAAACGTAAAAATCATTTTGAGTCTTTAAAAATGTTAAAGGGTGCTTCATGCAGCTAATGCTATAAAAGAACCATTTAGGCTCCCAAGAGAATGTTTTATTGATCAGGTTTAAAAAAAATAAATACTTACATAAACTAATGAATTTCTTAACATTCTTAACTTTTTTTTTTTTAATTATTAGTCAAAAGTGTTTTCAAGCTGGTTCTTTAAAAAAAGTCTCACAAATCAGACAGAATTTTTCATGTATTATAGTTTAAATATGTTTGCAACAGTCTAATGGCTGTTTGTTTTATATTAATTTAAAAGAATTAGTCAATTTTCTCATGCAAACTACAGTTTAAATGGTTTATTAATATGATTTTGAAACATCTCACCTAGACTACATTTATTGGATAAAACAGTACAATGAGCACTGTGCTACGTCCGACAGATCGCACTATTATGTCTTTCTTTTCTTTTTCATTCTTTTATAACCTTTTTTAACACATTTTAATCTGTTTTTATGTGTTTTAATCATTTTTAATTCTTTTTATATATTTTTATTTATTAATCATTTTATTTATGAATCATTATTTTATTAATTTAATCATTATTTTATTCTTGTTTATGTAAAGCACTTTGAATTACCATTGTGTATAAAATGTGCTATATAAATAAACTTGCCTTGCCTTGCCTTGCCTTACAAACTGTGAAATATTATTGTGATTAAGACATATATTTTTAATCCTATAGTAAAAACTATAAATCTTTTAATAGTTTTTTTAATATGAAAATTTGATGCTCTAAACAATTTTCTTATGTATCAGTTGTGCTGCTTAATATGCTGCTTATATTTCTAGATTATATTATATGTGTAATTGTATTTATTGAAATATAATTTTAAAATTCGACTTTTTGTATTAATATTATCTGTTATGCACCTAGGGTCTGAGAGTAACGCAATTTCTATTCTCTGTATGTCCTGTACATGTGCGAGATTATGCAAACACAGTAAATAATAACCAGTGTGATCATGAGTAAAAAAATATAACAATAATATGGTAAAAACTACCAGTTTGCAGTACTAAGCAGCATAATGAGCTGTTTTGTACAAATAAGATTAACTGGAAGTGGATTAGACTGGAAGCCAGACGCATAAAAAGCTACAAATCGCCATGTCTGTTATCGACCCTTTTCACAAGACTGTTATGACGCATTTAACGGTCAACCACCATCTTAAATTCTTAAAAGTTTTTAATATTTTGATTTAAAAAAAAATATATGCACAATTATAAAGCTATACTTTGTGTTATATCATCTTTGCATCAAACTACAAATAAACGAATCACCGCTTATGCAAGGTGTTTAAGATGCAGCATCTAGTGGCGGGACAGTAAATGTGATGTTGTTCTCTCTTCTAACTGCCGTTATCAATCTCACACAATTTATTTCCTTTATCTGTAAGTCTTGATAACACTGTTGTTGAGTTTTTCTTTTGTCATTTTAGCAAATAGGAATGCAAAAATAATTATTTTGTTGTGCTCTCCCATTCACTGCACTCTACACTCAAAAAATTACTTGTTTTATGTTCAATCCACTTAAATTCGTAAAAAAAAAAAAAGATTAAGATAACTTAATCGATTTGTGCTGGGACAACATGAAGGGATTGTGTGGAACAGTGTACAGCGGGGAAAATAAGTATTGAACACGTCACCATTTTTTCTCAGAAAACTTATTTCTAAAGGTGCTGTTGACTTGAAATTTTCACCGGATGTTGGTAACAACCAAAGAAATCCATATTTGAAAGAAAACAAATCTAATTAGTTTACAAATGAAGTTATGTGTAATAAAATGAAATGACGCAGGGAAATTGTATTGAACACATGAAGAAAGGGAGGTGTAGAAAGGCAGTGAAAGCCCAGACAGCAGCTGAAATCTCTCAGTAGTTCTTCAGCAACCCTCTGCTCTTCCTCAGTGTAAATAAATATTAGCTGCTTCAGTCTAACATCTACATTATCAGGATGATGAAGATGAAACCAGGGTGGACATTTCAGCAAGACAATGATCCAAAACACAGCCAAGAAAACTCTCAAATGCTTTCAGAGAAACAAAATCAAGCTGTAGAATGGCCCAACCAATCACCTGACTTAAATCCAATATGAAATACAAAATAAAGATCAGATTTGATAGACGAGACCCACAGAACCATCAAGATTTTTACACTCTGTTGAAGTCTGTCAAAAAAAAATCACACCTGACAATTCATGTGACTTCATTCTCCATATGAGAGGCGTCTTTAAGCTGCCATCACCAAAAAAACCTTTTATATAAAGTATTAAATACGTTTCAGTAGTTCAGTACTTTTCTCCGTGTGTCATTTCATTGTTATTACACAGAACTCTTTTTCAGATTTTGTTTGTTTTGTTTTATTTTTATGTTTGTATTGTTTGGGTTTTTACCAAAATCTGGTTCAATCCTATGTCAACAGCTCCTTTAGAAATATTATTCCCAGGAAGAAACATCATGTGTTCAATATTTATTTTCCCCGCTGTAAGTTTACTATGATGATTTCCGCTGCTGAAAAACCTGGAAATTAAAAAAATAAAATAAAAAAAGGCTGTGAGGTGTTTATTGGAGGATGTGGTTTGTTCCTCAAAAGTACTAAAAGAACATTTGAATCAGAATCATCAAATGCAATCAGAATTAGTTTTATTAAAATCGCTTATGATTCTCTGTCGTCCCATACAGATGCTGTGTAGTGGCATCCGTAGCTTGCATTTACATTCCCTTACTATGACAAAGCAGCACAGGGGGAAAGAGATTAGAGGGGGTAATCAGGCAGCCCCTGGAGACTCTCCTGCCATCTGTCTGCCTCTTAGAGCCTTCTAATACACCCCCCCTCAGCAGCCCTTTTCACATTTCAGGCAGATGTGACAGTGTAACTCCCGATGGGAGACAACAATGGCGTGTGTAACAGGTGCTCCCGCCACCCCGTGGCACATGGGAGGCAGGAGAGCTTTCCACACTTTCATCTGGCCAGCGGCAGGCTGTCGCCACTGCTCCTTCAGCACACACACACACATGCATGCACGCCTCTGGGTCAGCCAGCAACCCGACACCTGCTGCTTCCAAACACACACTATCATACTGCGGGGCAATACAAAGCCAGCCGTATCACTTCGCTTCAGCCCAAATGTAAACACACCAAACCATATATAAATAAATACTGGAAGCAAGTTCACAATAAACAGTCATTACAGGGCATAAAAGATACAGAGTCATTCACTGTCTACCTGGGTGACTGAAAGTCTTTGCTGGGGAACCACATTAGCACAAATAAACAAAAATATGAGCTGTAAAATTATAAATGGGTAGTTGAGAAAACAATTTTTAAAGACAAAATAGTTAGATTTGTACTTTGATGTCTGAGGGAATATAAGGGGTTGATAACTTGATCAATTCTTTTACAGTTTTTTTTTTTTGCTTTACTTTATCTGTACCGTAAAAATGTCTCATGGTGTGAACATAGACTGTAAAAAATATGGACGTAGTATCCGTGACGTCACCCATTGGTTTCTGAAGAGCGCAAATGAAGCTACAAGTGGGCGTGGCCAACCGTCGCCATTTTGTTCGTGCGTCATCGCACCAACCGGGGGTAACCAAAAAAGGGCAAAGAGGCGGAGCATGAGCAGAGCTACAGATGCCTGCTAGCATTTTGCTTAGACTGGCTTTTCTTTGGGAGAAACGCATAATACTTCATTACCTGTGATTCGTTTGTGTTCTGACCACATGTGCTTGGTTGTGTACTATATCAATAAAGTGCTTAGTCTTTTAAAAACACTGTTGTAATACATTGAGCAACTAAGCATTGTTCTTATGATGTTTTTCTACAGGAGGAAAATGCGAATTACTTTCAAATACTTCAAATATAGTCTGTGTTAGTAAATGCAAGGCTATTTATAAAAATCCAGGTATAACACTGTATGAAAACGTTTCAGATGACTATGATGATGTTTTATACCCTACAGCTAATGAATCTGTCAGACTCTGGAGTGAATTCAAGTTCTAAAGAAAATTATAAATGATAAATGATCTTAAATAAAACAAATACATTTATAGATATGATATATAAGTGTATAAGAATTTCACTCACCTGGGAAATGGAGGCCACTTGAATGGTTTGTGAGCACAATTAAGTGCACACAGCATGCCATATAATCTGATAATTGTAAGAAATAATTCCAAAAGGCAATTGACTGTGTAAAGCCACGTAGAACAAAACAAAAATACGATGTATATGCCGAGTTCAGCTGCTAATCAGCCGGAATCAGCTGATGTGACGAGACAGCGAGCAGCCAGACCTAGCTGTCACTCAAGTGGCCACGCCCTTAATTATGCAGACTTAAAATAACTCAATATAAATTAAACGGATGAGTTCTAAAAAAATTCACCCCCCTCACAGTTGTCATGAAGTGTAATATTAGCTATATACACTAAAACCATTTTTTGTACCAGGCTGTAAACACCTTTTTTTCTGCTGTAAAGTTGGCCATTTTAACATTGAGGTTAACAGAAGTGTGCTCTATTATGGAGCCAGGCCTAGCGGATTTCCAATGAATTGCAGTTTCAGTTACTTCCGTATTAGCTTCACGAGGGAGAGCGGGATGTTGCCGCTTGGGTGTGACAGCAAAAATTAAGCAAAACAACTCTTAATAATAATATGATTATCTTCATTGTTGGACATTTATCTTCATATATTGCTATTTATTTTATATGAAATATGAGTATTTTTTTTCCTCCATGACATTCCTCCAGACATTTTCAATAAATAAGGGTGTTGCACCAAAGGACAAAAAAAGTAACAATTGTATAGTAGTTCCAAAAAAAGATAACGGACACGTCATGGGTTTTACAGGATCTTGAATGTGGTCTAGGGCTGCACGATATTGGAAAAATATGACATTGCGATACAGTATTTTGTTTTTCTGCAATATATATAGCTTGAACAGCTCTTTTCGGAAAGTATTCATTAATTTAGACTGATTTGGATTATTCTGTAGGGGATGTGAATCATTCTTAAAATATATATATATTTTTTTAAATCAAGATAAATGTAAAATATAAAGTGAAATATACAGTGGTTTATGGTTTTCTGGGGAGTCTAACAGTATTCAAGTAATGAAATTGAAAAATCTCATTTAAATGAACACTATAGTAAATAATCCAGTACAATCCATCTTAATTCAAGTTACAAACGGAACAATTGCTAGTGCCTGAATACTTTAAACTGACTTGTGCCTGAATGCTTACATAGTCATGAGCCTTAAAAACACCTGCAAATGAGAAACCTTCAATCCATTAGTTGAACTCACTAGTGACTTCACAAATCTCATGTGTTCTAAATGGTGGCTCTTGGTAAACTATAATCCCAACCTATAAACTCAACATTGCACATGTGACTGTTGCGCACATTGCTGAAACAATATACTGTGCAGTCCTAATGGGGTCTTTCGACTAATTAGATTTTTCCATGGAATTACAGATTTAAAATGAGCATTTAGTGTCACGTCAGAGGACATGGTTTTCAGCAAAAAAAAGTATCAAGTTCCTATGTTTTAGAAATATACAGATGGAAAAAGTTATTTTAAATTAGCTTAAATGGAGCTATTTATTAATGATTATAATTTTTTTTTTAAGTTTATAATATCTTTAATTTATTGAACTATTATTGCTTGAGGCAGTCACACCATAGGACAGTTTTGAGATTTGGCTCAAAAATGTGAATAATGTAATAACACAGCAGTTATTATAACAAGAGGTCCATGAAATACAAAGAAATGTTCAACTATTTACTGCATTTTAAATGATGACAATTTAAAATGAATAGTGAAAATGCAACGTCACGTCAACAACTCAAACACAGTTTAATAGCTCATCTGTATTGACGTTTTTTTGTGAGTCAAGGGTGAGATATGCATCAGCAGCTGAATACAACAGACTGGAGGGATTCACACCAGACGTAAAACCGACAGCCGTAGACACAGGAGGATCCGTAAATTAGGAGGTGGCTTCCTGGATATCTCCTAAGAGGCTCTAATTTGTCCCTCTATCATCCATTATCTGTGCTGTAGGGAGGGCTCTCAATCCAAGCACTGTGAAACCACAGGCCGCCCTTGGCGGCTGGGTCTGAAATAGCACGCAGAGGAGGCTTAAATTAGGGTGGGAGCTAAAATAGCCCTGTGGTCGCCGGCGGGGACGACATGGAGCCCGTCACCAGAGCATCGCTCTCAGGTTCAGACCACAATTAGAGTAGTTTTTGGGAGGAATGTTGCGAAGCAACCAGAAATTATCCCTCTGGTCTCTTTTTTTCAAATAGCAAAAGAATCTGATGTATCTCTCAAGAAAAAAAAAGGCTTGATTTGTTTGCGTCTCTATGTTGCTGACATGGAAGAACCGTGTTTATAATCTACTGTAGCTCTTCAGTCAATACTAATTTGATCTATCTTCATTTTCTTGAGGGCAGGGTCTATGAGCAAGCATATTTTCTGATCTTTTGATCTCATTTTGGGAAATAAGCTTGAGCAGCTAAAATGTGATTGAGAAAAGAGACCGCTGAAAACAATAAAGAAAGCAGCAGCTTTCATTTCTGCTCTGACAGCCACAGACAGCTAGAATGTTAGAATCAGGACTAATAAGAGAATGTTTTCATTACAAATCAAATATTAAATTTAAATTTTTGCTATTTTTAATCATAATCTGACTACCATACTTCAACAACATAGTCCATTATGTAAGAATTATGGAGAGTGTTTTGTGTTCAATTCAAACCTATTCAACCACATTTATCTCTACACTCTGGGCCTGTTTACACCTGGTCACTTTATATGTTTTTTTTTCCTGATCGGACAGCTATCTGATTTCCGAAAACGGTTCCATTTATAATTGACCACATAAATGCATCTCGCTAAATGCATATTATTCCGATCTTATCTCTACACTGAAGTTAACAATGTAATGATTAAATGCAACTAATTATCACGAAACTAATGTAACTGTTCTCTATATGGTCTGTGACGCAGTCGTGTTTCTGTACATGTGACAGTACCTAGTGTTTTATTTGTTTACTGTATATTAATAGTTATGTGCATCTGATTTTGTTACTTATTACTTATATTTGTTTTTTTCCTTCTTTCAGAACATGAACTAAAATCATCAACAAAACAAATCATATGAAGCTGCAAGACATTCATTCACAAGGGAACAAAGTAGTTTTTTCAGTTGTTGTTTTTTTTTTTTTTTTAGCAAATAAAATGTTCTTTGAGCTTCGTATGATTACAGTTGAACCACTGAAGTCACGTGGAATGTTTTGACAATGTTTTTGGTTCTTTTTCTGGACTTTGAATGTTTCGTGACCATTGCTGTCTATGGAGGATGAGAGAGCTTCAGGATTTCATCTAAAATATCTTAATCTGCAGCCATACTGGCAGGATGTAATGCAAGTAATACGAAATATTTTGGTGATAATGTGGACTTTTCTTTTACAACAATTTACCTGGGAAATATTGCAGCCAACTTAATGGTAAAAGACAAGTATTTATTAAAAATACTTCTAGCAACCAGTAAGAAAACTGTAACTCGAAAGTGGCAACAACTCAAACCCCCTACAAAATCTGAATGGTTGGATATCGTATCTAATGTTCAAAATATGGAGAGGATAGGAACCCTAACCCTAACCCTAACCCTACAAATGGACAAATACCTGCAATATTGGGAGAAAAGGATTGTACTTATGCCTTGACACAGGGTAAACTGATCTTTATATGTATTTGTTAATGTGACCAGTCAACTGTTCATTTAAGTTTCGATGTGTTATTGTATTTAAAAAAAATAAATATATATTATTTATATTTTTTTCTTTCCCTTTATCTTCATTAAAAGAAATAAAAAATATATCTATATATATATATATATCTTAATCTGTATTCCGAAGATGAGGCTAAGTAATTAATAACATAATTTTCATTTGTTCATCCCTTAAACGAACTTAAGTTGAATTTTAAGTGGAAATCTTTCACCCTTAAACCAAATTCCCCCAAATTATTGATTTAAATCAAAATGACTGGACTTTTTAAATACAAAAATCATCAAACAACTGTGCCAATGTTTACATCTTAGTTGTATTCCTCATTTTCAAGTTTAAATGAATGCATTAAAGGAACAGTTCACCCGAAATTGAAAACTCCATCATCATTTACTCATCCTCCACTTGTTCCAAACTGGTTTGACTTACTTTATTCTGTTGAACACAAAAGAAGATACCTTGAAACATGTTGAAAACCTGTAACCGTTGACTTCCATAGCATTTGTTTTTCCCACTCTGAATGTCAATGGTTACGTTTAAAACATTCTTCGAAATATCTTCTTTTTCATTCAACAGAATAAAGAAACTCATAAGCCACTTGAGGGAGGTTAAATAGAGAGTAAATTAAAATTATGGGGTAAACTACCTCTTTAAATGTAAATGTAAATGTAAAGAAAGCACAGAAAACAGGTATAGACTACAACTCAAGTTAGAACCTAGTAATCCTAGAAACTGTAAAAATGGCTTGTCTTTTTTGCTATGTTACAAAATAACGCGCATGACCACAGATGTTTTGTAGAAGCCTCCCAAAAAAAACGGGTGAGTGTGTGAGCGTAAAAAACAATGCTTTCAGAAAAGGCAGAGGCGGCTCAAATGACTCACCCTGAGCTGTTGCGTTTCTCTGAAGGACTTGAATCTGACACAAACAGCCTGGCTCAGATATGCATCTACGTCTTCCAGAGAAAGCTGTCTTGTCTAGATGCGAGAGCAAAAGTGTTTTTATTTGACACGCAAGCTGTGAAAATCACACTCAAGTATACACAAGCACCCCCCCCCACACACACATACACACCTGAACACAATGCATGGGGTATCTGAGCTGTCTGATAAGGGCAACACACAATAAACAGAGCAGAGACACCACTGAACTCTTTTGACATGCAGCAAGCACACACACACATCGTTAATAAATAAAGAATAGCAGAGCGTATGTGGTGACAACTGACCCGAACAAAGCCATTTGTTTACATTCAAGTGAAAGCCCCGACAACGAAAATTTAAACACACCTGAATGGCGATGTAGGTTACGAGACAAATCACAGCAATCAAAGGACTGTCAAAGTGCTTCAGCTCTTCGGCGAACTCAAACAGGTCAAAGATGTCCAGGAGTGTTGACGTTCGGACTGTTTTCACCTCGGGGTCCGTCTTGAACCACAGAGACGACAGATCGGGTGGTCCTTCTGTTGAGAACAAATTGAGCACAGATTTAACTTGTGGGGGTTTATGTGAATGAGACTAAGTGTAGGATATATTAGGGTGTTACTATATATATATATATACATATAAATTTCTGGTAACACTTTACTTGAAGGGGTGTTCATAAGACTGTCATGAAACCTTTAATGATGGATTTTATGCATGCTTATAACAACTGTCATTAAGTTTCATTCACTTCGTTTTGACATTTTAAATGCAAAGATGACATTGTTTGTTATGATAACTTGACATAAATACAACACAACCTGTTTTTGTCTTTGTCATGACAACTTGACATTACCAAGTCAACAATACTTGTCATAAATCTGTCATAAGTGTCATAAAGCCATTATAAATATGTGATGAATTTTATAACATTAACATTTTTTTTACCTCAACTACAGTGGTACAGGCTGAATTTGTCAACAAAATGTTATTAAATATGAATGAATATTAGTAAAATTTACTTTTAAAAAGTTTTTTTGACAGATTAATGACACTTTTAATGAGACATTTTAATGACAAATACAGATAGTTCCACTGAAAAGTGATAAAAAATTCATGACACAATTAATAACTACACCTGCTGACAAATGTCTTGTCGCTTATCCAAGTTTTAGGAACAACAAATAATAACTTGACTTCTAGTTGATCATTTGGTATCAGAATTGGCCTTTATGAAAGGTAAAGGCCTCTAGATTACGCCTATTTTACCAAAATAAAATATGATCATGCCTTGATTTTTAATTATTTAATTAGGACAGTAAGGTCTGACTTTGCTTTGACAAAAGTCTTGTCACAGAAATAATGTACAATATAGAATATAAAGTCATGGTGCAGTGGAAAAAGCTCCCATGAGCTTGGAGGACTGCATCCATACATCTCTGCAATGACTCCAATAACTTATTAATAAAGTCATCTGGAATGGCAAAGAAAGCGTTCTTGCAGGACTCCCAGAGTTCATCAAGATTCTTTGGATTCATCTTCAATGCCTCCTACTTCATCTTACCCCAGACATGCTCAATAATGTTCATGTCAGGTAACTGGGCTGGCCAAACCTGGAGCACCTTGACCTTTGTTTTCAGGAACATTGATGTGGAGGCTGAAGTATAAGGAGCGCTATCCTGCTGAAGAATTTGCCCTCTCCTGTGGTTTGTGGTGTAATGGGGAGCACAAATGTCTTGATACCTCAGGCTGTTGATGTTGCCATCCACTCTGCAGATCTCTCGCACGCCCCCATACTGAATGTAACCCCAAACCATGATTTTTCCTTCACCAAACTTCACAAATCTTGGGTCCATGAGGGTTCCAATAGGTCTTCTGCAGTATTTGTGATGATTGGAATGCAGTTCAACAGATGATTCATCTGAGAAATCTACCTTCTGCCACTTTTCCAAATTATCAACTAGAAGTCAAGTTATTATTTGTTGCTCTTACAACTGGGATCGACGACTTGTCAGGTAGTGTAGCAAATATTATGTTTCGTCAACATGGCAAAGACAAAAGAATTTAGGGTCGCACTTTATTTTAAAGTATTTTAAAGTTAATCTCACTATTAACTCAATAAAGTCCTAATTTGTTGCTTATTAATAGTTATTAAGGTTGATCCTGCAGAATATGCACTTTATAAGTACTAACAAACAGCCAATATTTTTTATAAAAGACAGGTAATAAGCCACTAGTTAATAGTGAGAATTGGTACTAAACTAAAATTAGTTATTAAAACTATTATGTGTTGAAAAAAAAATCTCCATTAAAAAAACACTTGGGAAATATATATAAAAAACAGACTTCAAATTCAACATTCACATTTAAATTCTACATCATTGTAGAGCAAGTGTGGTATTTTTTTAGGGAGTCAGAAATATTACTTTTACTCTGAGAGGCTTTGTTTTGAGTGAAAAATCTTCATAGGATTGAACTATGTGGGAAAAACTCAAAATTTGGTTTATGATAAAGTTCATAATTGGGTAAAATTTTTCCAAGAACCCACTCAAATCTCTTTTAGTAACTATAAAGTGAGTTTTAAAATATATACAGTGGTGTTAAAAAGTGTTCCCACCCCACCCTATCCCCCCTACTGATTTCTTTTTTTTTCTTTTTTGCATGTTTGTTGCACTTTAATGTTTCAGATCATCAAACTAATTTAAATATTAGTCAAAGATAACACAAGTAAACACATCATACAGTTTTGAAATGAAGGTTTTTATTATTAAGGGAAAACAAAATACAAAACTACATAGCCCTGTGTGAAAAAGTGTTTGCCCCTGAAACCTTATAACCGGTCGGGCCACCCTTAGCAGCAACAACTGCAATCATGTGTTTTCGATAACTTGCAATAAGTCTGCTACATCGCTGAGGAGTAATTTTGGCAAACCCATCTTTGCAGAATTGTTGTCATTCAGCCACATTAGAGGATTTTCAAGCATGAACCACCTTTTTAAGGTCATGCCACAGCATCTCAATTGGATTCAGATCAGGACATTGATTAGGCCACTCCAAAGTCTTCATTTTGTATTTCTTCAGCCATTCAGAAGTGAACTTGCTGGTGTGCTTTGGGTCATTGTCCTGCTCTAGAACCCAAGTTCGCTTCAGCTTGAGACAGATGGTCGAACATTCTCCTTCAAGATATTTTGGTACACAGATGAATTCATGGTTCCTTTTATCACAGCAAGTCTTCCAGGTCCTGCAGCAGCAAAACAGCCCCAGACCTTCATACTACCACCACCACATTTTACTGTTGGTATGATGTTCTTTTTCTGATGTTTAGCTTTTGAGGATCTTTTGGTCTACCTCACTTTGTCAGGCAGGTCCTATTTAAGTGATTTCTTGATTGCGAACAGGTGTTGCAGTAATCAGGCCTGGGTATGGCTAGATAAATTGAACTCAGGTGTAATAAACCATAGCTATATTTTAACAGGGGGTGGTGGGAGCTATGTAGATTTGAATTTAGTTTTCCCTAAATAACAAATGCGTTTACTTGTGTTGTCTTTAACTAATATTTAAATTAGTTTGATGGAGTTTTATTTTTAAATGTCATGCAGAACTAAATTAAATAGCTAAACAGGTTTAAGGAATCTGATTTATTTCGGGTATGATTTTTACAATCATTCACGGTTTGTTCATAAATAATGCTTGCACTCACAAATTAAAATTACTAGCTTAGCGTAAAACTTCATATTCACGACATGTTTACATTTTCAGCTAAATGCTCTGATCGAACCAAACAGGCTTTATCTTTCCATCACAAAAAGCATCTGTGTGTACAAATTGTGCAAAGCAAACAAAATATTTTACATAAAACATCTTTAAATATAGCTCACAACACAAAAACAATTATAACTCCATGCAAAAGTTTGTGAACCCCTGGTATTTAAAACTCTGTATGGTTAGCTGAATGATCTAGAATAGTTTTTTTTTGCTTTGTAGTTCATGAGCCCCTTGTTTGTACCAAACATTTAAACAACTGCTGTTCTTCAGAAAAACTCTCCAAACATTTAAACAACTGCTGTTCTTCAGAAAAACTCTCCAAACATTTAAACAACTGCTGTTCTTCAGAAAAACTCTCCAGGTCTGTAAGATTCTTCCATTTTCTGCAGATTTGAACTCTCTCCAGCAGTGACTGTAAGTTCATCTTTTCACACAGGTCAATTGAGGGACTCAAACACAATTGTTAAAAAAGGTTTAAACACTCGCTGAAGCTCCAGAAGGAAACATGATGCATTAAAGGTAGGGGGTGAAAACTTTTGTAATTGGAAGATCAAGGCATGTTGTACTTTATTTGTTCTCTGGGAAACATGCAAGTGTATTCTGTTGTTTCCAAAGGTCAATACTAAGTGAAAAACATATATTACTCCAAGGCACTTGAAATTTTGGAGTGCCCTGAACTAATGTTTTTTTTTTGCATATCTTTAAGAATCCCTTATCCAAAGAGCACCAACACATTAATTACCCCTGAAGCTCTTTTTGTTTGTTTCTGGAAAATATATACAAATATATTAAAAAAAAAAATGTAGACATTGTCGTACTGTTCGAAACTTTTCACCCCCTGCTCTCAAACAAACACTTGACTTCGGAGTTAAACAGTTTCAACAATTTCCGAATCTATTCAGCTTATCTCTGGGTCTGGTGAGAGCACTTTTAGCTTGGCTTAGCTTAGTAGCAGGCTCAATAATATTATGCAGTACCTGAAAATAGTCCCCAGCTAAGAAATGGCGCTGTGTAATATCGTTGCGCCTGCTGCAGGCAATAGTGCGGCAGCAAAGTTCCATGATTATTACGCCAGAATGGGAGTATAGTTGTTAGCCATATCGGCCTGGAAAATAGCAACTTTTCATTTTCGGTTAGTTTTAGTTCTCAGTGTAACTACAGAAGAGTCCAGCTTTGAATAGGAAAACTATCAAAATTATTATTATTTTTTTTTGAACGAGATGCTAATGGTCTAATCCGATTCAATGATTTATGCTAAGCTAAGCTAAAATGGCTCACTCAAGACCCAGAAATCATCAGAAAGGATTCAAAAATGGTAAAACTCAACTGTTTTAACTTGGGGACTTTTATTTTAGTGCAAACTGTACATATCTATTATGTAAAATATCTTACTCAGGACAGTGCTAACTAAAAAAAAAATTGCATGTATTTTGTACGATCTTTCTTATTTTGTCAAAATGATTAGCATTTTAATAGATTCTCCAAGGGGTTCACAAACTTTCGCACAACCCTTTTTCTTTGCAGTACTTCATTGTGACAAGTAAATATATAAAACATCACTACTGGATTACATACTCAGATGACGGAGGGGTTTTGGAGTGACTCTGGTGGGCTCTTTAAGTGGATTTCCTGGGAAGACAAACCATTCCTTGACAGACACAGTGTGGCCAGAACCATCTTTTAAAGAGAGAGAAAAACAATGCAAAAAAGCCAACTCAAAGACCTTTAAAAAGTGGCACATAAAGAAAATATGAGCAATCTGCTTCAATGTTGTGAAATCATTTGACTGACAGAGTTTTTACAAAATTATAGTATAGACTCCACTGTTTGAAATCGGAGAGGTTTTGTCCCGTTTGGTCTGGCCCTTGTTTTCAACAGCATGTTCACCACATATTTGCCCACACCACAAATATTGGACAAAAATTCAACAATTCCCAGAATAATACAGAAATTTCTTTTCTGTAAACAACCTGTATTCTATACAAAAATGCATAGATGGAATTAATATTTAAAGTAAAATAATAATAATTTATAGGACCACTATATATTATATTTACATGTATGTTTACGTTTAATCATCTGGCCAATGCTTTAATCTAACTTATTCAAAATAATAGAAGTTCAGGCCAAATCTAGATTTCTTGAAAAATTCATTTGTGACCCTGAACTACAAAACCAGTTATAAGTGTCAATTTTTGAAGAAAAGAAAATAATAATAATTAAAATTTAGGAAAACAATAAGCAATTTCTTACTTCTAAATGTAGAAGTGACATAATCAGAAATTCAGAAATCAAATTTAGAATATAAAGAAATTTGTTACGTTTTTGGAGGTTTTCTGTGGATTTCCCAGTATTATTTGAATATTATTTATACACATAACATAGTTTAATATAATTTGAAATATATATATATATATATTTGTTTTTATATTTTATATGTTTTTTTATTATTATTATTATTTTCAGTTTTGAGGATTTTATTTTACTGTTTACTAATTTATCAACAAAACTGTAACTGGGAACCTTTTGAAATGTTTTTTTTGCAAACATTTTGTTTATACTGGAGAAACTGACAATTTATTTATTTATTTATTTGTTTGTTTATTTGTTTATTTATTTATTTAAAAGGTCTTGATGACATTTTACAATTTATTTGATCCCAATATCACTAAATAACAACTTTAGTCTGACAGTCAAAATTAATTTGACAATAAATGATCATACTTTACTCTGCTGACCAACAAAGGTTTTTAATTCTTTTTTTAAGTTACATAATTAGAAATTCAGAAACCAAATTAAGAAATAAAACAAATTCTGAAACATTTTCAAGGTTTTCTATAAAAAAAGGGAAATTATTTATTTTTTATAATACATTTATAATACATACATTTACTTATAATACATATTTGTTTAATATAATTTGAGCTTTTTTTTTCAGTTTTGAGATTTTTTTACTGTGATTTTTTCATTATTATTTCTTTTTCAAATTACATTTAGATTCATATTTTAATTTAATTTAATTTAATTTAATCATTCATTCATTTTCCTTCGGCTTAGTCCCTTTATTCATCAGGGGTCACCACAGCAGAATGAACCGCCAATTTATCCAGCATATGTTTTACACAGAGGATGCCCTTCCAGCTGCAACCCATCACTAGGAAACACCCATACACTCTCATTCACATACATACACTACGGCCAATTTAGTTTATTCAATTCACCTATCATGTCTTTGGACTGTGGGGGAAATCTGAGCACCCGGAGGAAACACACGCAAACACACGGAGAACATGCAAACTCCACACAGAAACACCAACTGGCCCAGCTGGGGCTCGAACCAGCGACCTTCTTGCTGTGAGACAGTGCTAGCCACCGTGTCGCCTTAATTTAATTTAATTTAGCTGTAAATAAAGTATTTAGCTGTAATACTTTATCAATAAAACCCTAACTGGGAAACTTTTAAAAAGCTTTTGGAGAATTGGAGAATTGGAGAAACTGACAATTAATGAATAGCACAATCTTAAAGCAGAAGTATCGAAATACTTTCTTCAAATTGAACGAGCACTTCACAAACTATGTTTTAGTCCTGAATTACTAAAATGAGCCTGAATGTGTTTACAAGTGTTTATATTGGGACCATTTTAGTTGTGCCGAATGAAAATCTCTGCGCTGTAGCCCATTATCTCATGATAGACACAGAAAAGTAGCTCAATGTTACTTGCACCAGACGTACATATTGTAGCTTTAAATATCTCACAACATGACACACTAGCAACACAATAAAGCTTTAAATATATGATCATTGTGAATAAATTGAGGGATGAAACACACCTGGCTGCGTTGGCAGTAAAATGCCGTAGATTCGCTCTCGGACGGGCAGATATAGGACGGCCTGCGGTGGAAGCTCCATCTCGTCCTTGTCCTCCAGTGTGTTACTGCACTCCACGACTCCATCATACAACACATTATAGATGAAGAAACTCTCTGCCCGCCTGTGCTGCTCCACTGCGGCCTGCAACATGGAAACACTTAGTGAAGAAACAAACAAAAGTCATGGTACTGCTGGTGGCTCCGCTGCTTTTATTAAACACAGAGGAGCCCGAAAGTGAAAATGCTGGAATATGCCAATGTGCTCTTTCGTGCCATTCATTTGCATGCTTTATCATTTTGATGATTTTATTTTATTATCAAATCAAATAAAAGAAATATTAATTTTCCAGTAATATTTTTATATTATTTATATACTACATCATATACAGCGGGGAAAATAAGTATTGAACACGTGATGTTTTTTCCTGGGAATAATATTTCTAAAGGACCTGTTGACATGGGATTGAACCAGATTTTGGTAAAAACTCAAACAATACAAACATAAAAATAAAACAAAACAAAAATCTGAAAAATGAGTTATGTGTAATAACAATGAAATGACACACGGAGAAAGTACTGAACTACCGAAACGTATTTAATACTTTATATAAACGTTTTTTTGGTGATGGTAGCTTAATGCATTGCTCAGGTGTGAGTTTTCCAGAGTGTTTCAACAGAGTGTAACAATCTTGATGCTGCTGTGGGTCTCGTTTATCAAATCTGATCTTTAATTTGTATTTTCTATTGGATTTCATTGGATTTTTCTATTGGAAGTCAGGTGATTGGCTGGGCCATTCAACAGCTTGATTTTCTTTCTCTGAAACCATTTGAGAGTTTCCTTGGCTGTTTTGGATCATTGTCTTCATCATCCTGGTAGCATAACGACTATCCATACAGCAGTGTATATTAACGTTTATCCTGTCATATTTGTTGTGAGTAGATGTGCATAAACATTCATTCATTCATTTTCCTTCAGCTCAGTCTCTATTTCAGAGGTCGCCACAGCGGAATGAACCGCCAACTATTCCAGCATATTTTTTACGCAGTTGATGCCCTTCTAGCCACAATCCGGTACTGGGAAACACCTATACACACTCATTTACACACACACTCATACACTACGGCCAATTTAGTTTATTCAATTCACCTATAGCGCATGTCTTTGGACTGTTGGGGAAACCAGAGCACCCGGAGGCGGAAACCTACGCCAACACGGGGAGAACATGCAAACTCCACACAGAAATGCCAACTGGCCCAGCCAGGACTCGAACCAGCGACTTTCTTGCTGTGAGGCGACAGTGCTAACCACTGAGCCACCGTGCCACCGTGTGTGTGCGCATGTGTGTACTGTGTGACTTATCATTCCAGAAAGGCTTAAATAAACTCTACAACAAAAACATCAACCAGGAAACTTTCAGCCTTACTGTGGTGTCTTTGACTCAGAAACTGGATCACTGCTTCATCCGTATCTGTCTCTGTGCTGTTTATCTGACGTGACGCAGCAGAAGAATTTTTTTTGGGGGGGGGAGGGTGAGTAGAATTATGGAGGGACTTCAGCATTTTACATTTTCTACAGGGTATAATAAACGATCTGATGTGCATTATGAGATGACACTTTAAAGACACATTCTGGAGACACCAAAGATTTATCTTACATCTTACAAAAGCGATACAATAGGACCCCTTTAACTATAGAGTGTTCTTTTTTTTTTTTTTTAAATAAGCATTTTAATATGGAAGTGAAGCAGTCAGTCAAGTTTACATTATTTTGTAAATTGCTGTCCACTATAATGAAAATAAATAAACAAACACGATTAATGTAACCATTTTGAAGGAAAGATGGTGGCGCCCTAGCACTAAAAGCCAGTGGAGTAAAGTAACAAATTACAAATTCTCAAATTACTGTAATTGAGTACTTTTTCCTCAGGAATTGTAATTTACTAAGTAGTTTAAAAAATGTGTACATTTACTTTCCCTTGAGTACATTTTTAGTGCTGTACTTTTTCTCCACTATTTTCCTTCAACCTGCAGTCACTACTTTATTTCTTCAAGTCATGACAAGAATACATAATACTAAACTACATGTTTGAATAACAATTAAGAATAATACATTAATAATAATAATAATAATAATAATAATAATAATGTGTGTATATATAATTTCTTGCAGATTACTCATTTAGTAGTCAAAAATCATTTTAATTTGCTTCTGAAGTTTGTAGATTTTTTTTTCAAATCATTATTTTAACATTTCATTTTTTGTTATTTCAGTACTATTTATATACTTTTATAGTATCGATTTTAATATTTTTTGAAGTTTTATTTTTAACTTTTTTATATATTTTTATTTTTTATTTTAAAGGGCTCCTATCCTGCAAAATCAACTTTTGGAGGCTGTTTGGACAGATTTTGTATTGGAGTGATATAAACATGTCAAGTCTACTACTTTATTTCTTCTTGTCTATGGCGACTGGCTAAGTAGAAAAATCAGTCCTGTGATTCCTGCCCAATCAAATAGTACATAGAAAGTAAATCGCATCATACTGAACTACCTGAAGTAGTTTTGTCACAATACTGGAATTTGGTACCAATCGATACTGAAGTTTTAAAAAATGTCCATTTCCCGCTAACATTCGAGCGCTGTTGAGCATGTTTTTAAACAGTGCTCAATAGCACTCAAATGTTAGCGGGATATGGATGTTTTTAAAATTTCAGTATCGATTGGTACCGAATTCCAGTATTGTGCAACCCTAACCTGAAGACATGAACGCATTATAAATGCAGCAAACCATTTGGAAACATTAAAAGTGTCCAAGAAGATGTCAAAAATTGTCACTCGCAATGACCGAGAGACTGTATGTCTGCATGTCAGACATACAGTGGCAGTTGTTTACTGTATGATGACTGAAATCACCAAATGGCCATAAACAATAACTAAATGCACTACAGAATTTTACATTTACACACACACATGGAGAAATTGCATGTAAACGCATCTGCCTTTCACAGCATAATACTCACTACACGAGTACTTTTAAAAGGGCTACTTTTTAACCAATACTTTGAAAAATATTTACAACAGATACTTTTACTCTACTTGCACTACATTTTTGGGCAAGTAATGGTACTTTTATTTGAGTATGATTTTTTAGTACTCTTTCCACCACTGCTAAAAGCTATAGTAAAACATGTCCTTTTCTTCAAAATGGTTACATTAATCGATTTTGTTATATATATATATATTTTTTTTTTTCATTAAAGTGGAAATTAGAAATGAATTCACAAACTAATGTAAACGTGACTGACTGCTTCACTTCCACTTTAAATTGACGTCAACCCCACTGTGCATTTTCCCTTTTTACCTCTAAAATATCACCAGCCACAAACTCGCTCATCACACACGTCGGCTCAGAAGACCAAACACTTCGCTTTACCCATGGAGACATTTGCCCTGGAAGCAAATACATGCATATTCCTCTTTCCAGAGCTTCTTCCTCAGCCGTATCCAATGAAAGCCGGGACAAACCCACCGTTCCCTCACAGCTGGGCTTATTAATGTTAATAAACTCTGCGACAGCGTACACCTTGTCTCCTTCAACCTCCTTATATTTCTTCCGATACGAATCCAAAGCACTGTTACGAAGCCAATGCATTTGCTGCTCATGAACAACGTCATTACCCAAAAGGCAAGATAACAGAGGAAGATCATTCACGTGAAGCTTCAAAACCCGGCACAGCTTTTCTCTGGAGAACAGCACAGTAGTCATGCTGTTTAAATGCAGTTTACTGATGGACAAATACGGCACTGTGTTATAGATGACGAAATCTGTATCCTGACCAAGAATCCCCATGCAGTTGTGAGACAAAGCATAATCCGCGACCTCATAATCTCCTTCACGAACAGAGCAGAAAGTCTCCTGACCGAGACCTTTTAAAGCGAATCTGGAGAATGTTGCGAGTCCTGAGGGAAGACAGAAAAGGTTTCTGCTGTTCGGTTGTTGACCGTGAGTCTTAATGTGCTGGAATACTTTGGCGATGTCTTGGTTGACTCTCAAACGCCTCTTTATCCATTCTGAACGTTTTTGTTCTTCGACAGTTCCATCGAAGAAAAAGATTAATCGTATTCCTGCTGCTGTGAACGCGTTGATGAATTCTTGAAGGATGTTGATGTACTCTTTCCACTGGCCTCCGTGGACCCAGGCCGGACAGCGATACCAGTATCTTAAACAGGCCATGGCGTCCACTACTAAAGTGGCGGCACTGTCAGGATGGGCTTTGAGGTGATTTTCCGCCATTTGTTTGAGGTCCACCGGCACACAGGAGTCTGGGCAACACATCTCCATGAAATACTGTAAGCCCTTCACACCCATCGTCAGCTCAATCTGAATCTCACACACCTAGAATCCAACATAAAGAGGAAACGTAGATTAACGTAGCCTTTTTTTTGTCAAATGATGACATGGTAAACTGACAACTGAATTCAATACCATATACAGATTTACATATCCCTTGTGTATTGTTCCAACTTACCACCCTTTCATTATGTCAGTGGCTGTTTTTGCCTCATTGACTTCCATTAAAATGACATTTTTTTGATTGCAAAGCCATGAGACCATATAATCATGCATTCTAGATTGTTTTGTTTGGTGGTTTTCCCTGTTGTGAAGAGGTAACGTCTGTCATTTTTACTGTTAAGTTAATCATCAGTAGGCACCATTAATCCTTTAGATAGGCCTGTGCAAAAACGTGTCTGGTTTTTACAATAGATTATTCCCAGAATATCAAAATCAACTGTAGGCGGTAGATCTTTCTCATATCTAAACTCTGGAACAGCCTTCCTAGCACAGTTCGGGAGACAGACACACACTGTCAGTATAAAACTAGATTAAAGACACATCTCTCTGCATTAGCATACACATAAAACACAAACGCTTTTAAAATCCAAATCCTCTAAAGAATTGTTAGACAGCATTAATTAGGGTAACCGGAGCCGGGAACACTTCCCAAAATGGAGAAATTTGAACAGAATCTACACTTATGTTAGTTAGTTGTTGTTTTTTTCTGATCCCGAGGTCTCCATAATCCTGGACCAGGCCGTATCCTGAGCAGATGCTGTAGTGGTCGTGGAGGAGTAGAAAGCACGAGATTGATTCCTGAAAGACCCCAGTGACAGACGAGTCTCCGCATTTATCCTGTGGGCCATCCTGAACATCCGCCGGTAACCTACTCACAGCTGCAGCTTCTCCACGATAAACATTCAGCGTTCTCCAGCCTCCACAGCCTAGACTGCAGCTCTGCACAAGAGGTTTGGTCAAATGAGAAATGGCCGTGCCCAGCTGAGTCTGGTTTCTCTCAAGGTTTTTTCCTTTACTTTGGTCAATTGGTGAGGTTTGTTCCTCGCTACTGTCTTGCTTGGTTTGGGACTTGTGCAGCTGCGCATCGATGCATTTGCTCTTCAGTGTTTGGACTTTCAGCAGTAAAAATTAAACCACACTGAACTGAAATAAACTGAACTTCAACTCTGAAAACTGGACTGACGCAGTTTCAATTTACTAAAACTTCTACGTTAAGCTGCTTTGACACAGTCTACATTGTAAAAGCGCTATAGAAATAAAGATGAATTGAATTAAATTTTTTATGGAATTCTATGGAGTAAAACAGCAGATTATAGTGTGTGTGCGCATAAATACACTTACTATGTTTACTATATTCTGAGA
>CAIGQV010019678.1:634796-654853 GCA_903798115.1 Danio jaintianensis | reverse complement strand
AAAAAAATTCAAAGGGGGTTTAATAATTCTGATTTCAACTATATATATATATATATAGTTGAAATCAGAATTATTAAACCCCCTTTTTTCTTATTTAAATATTTCCCAAATGATGTTTAACAGAGAAAGGAAATTTTCACAGTATGTCTGATAATATTTTTTCTTCTGGAGAAAGTCTTAATTGTTTTATTTCGGTTAGAATAAAAGCAGTTTTTAATTTTTTTAAAACCATTTTAAGGTCAAAATTATTAGCCCCTTTAAGCTATATTTTCTTCGATAGTCTACAGAACAAACCATCCTTATACAATAACTTGCCTAATTACCCTATCCTGCCTAGTTAACCTAATTAACCTAGTTAAGCCTTTAAATGTCACTTTAAGCTGTATAGAAGTGTCTTGAAAAATATCTAGTAAAATATTATGTACTGTCATCATGGCAAAGATAAAATAAATCAGTTCTTAGAAATGAGTTATTAAAACTATTATGTTTAAAAATGCGCTGAACAAATCTTCTCTCCGTTAAACAGAAATTGGGGGAAAAAATAAACAGGGGTGCTAATAATTCACGGGGGTTAATAATTCTGACTTCAACTGTATATATATATATATATATATATTTTTTTTTATATCAACAAGGCTACATTTACTTAACTAAAACACAATAAAAAAGAAATATTTACTTTTTTTTTACTTTACAACACTAATGAATACAAAGTTAAAAAAATAATAAAACACGTGTGTGCGAAGTTTTCTTAACATTTGCCTATTTGCAGAAAGAAAGAAAGAAAGAAAAAAGAAAGAAAGAAAACATCTTCATTCACAAGGTAATTTCACCATCATGTCAAATCATAATTGTATTTTTACCTAAAGCATTATAGAAATTTTAAGTTGCTGTTGTTACATTTGAGTTATTTTATTAGTCAGCAGCATCTGATCAGCAACCCAAACAGCTCATGCATTTAACACGTATGACATCTTTATATTTTCATATCTTAAGTTATCCCTGCTGAAAAAACCAGCATATGCTGGTAAGGTATGTTTTGATGCTGGTATGCTGGTCTTGCTGGTTTCAGTGCTGGTCTCAATGCCGGTTTTGCTGGTCTCAGTGCTGCTCCTGACCAGCATTGAGACCAGCAAGACCAACATTGAGACCAGCAAAACCAGCATTGAGACCAGCAGGACCAGCATTGAGACCAGCAAAACCAGCATTGAGACCAGCAAAACCAGCATTGAAACCAGCAGGACCAGCATTGCAACAAGCAAGACCAGCATCAAAACATTCCTTACCAGCATATGCTGTTTTTTTCAGCAGGGATATTTGAGGTCTGACTGATGTTTTAATACATTCATTAAATATATCATCATACAACACACTTCCTTATATACCTAAATCTTCGGAAAACGGAGAAAATGTATATATAGTTTGTTTTTTTTCTCACTCCTTAGAACATTTTTTCTTCCTCCTTTACTGTGATCAGATGAGTGTGAATGCGGAGTACTGCGCCGCTGCTAGTACGGATATAGACAAATGCTGTCCTTTATCACTTATTATGTCACTGATACTTCCCTCCGTGCTGCTAAGGAAACAAAAACTGACTCACAGTTTGATGTTGCAGGAATAACCTGACTAGAACACTACAGATAGTTAGCGTAAGGTGCTCTCATTCTGAAAGCTGCATGAAAACCCGCTGGTGTTTACAATGTTGCGTTTACTTCCTGTTCCCGTGCGTCATTCTCAGCAGCAGCCAATCAGCATTTCTATTATAATAATTGCAAATATGAAAGCTAAAAATAGATTAGAAATCATTTATGCCTCACCGAATGCTTTGTCAGCGATAAATCTGACAGGAAATATTTTCTTTTAGATAAGAAAAAATAAAAGAAAAAATAAATAAATAGATAAATTGTAAACTTTTAGATACAAAAAAAACCCCATTAAGGCTCAATGTGAAATAAAAAAAGTATTAATTTATTTATGATGTTTTTATCTTGCGATTTATGATTATATGAATAATTCTGGCATACTAGCCCATCTTATGATATCTCTCCTTTATGTTTTCTATATGCTATAATTTCCAAAAGAGACATGTCAAACACAAAATGTGAGTGAGTAGGTAAAGAATGGACATCATATAGAATTAATAATATGACTGAAATAATATTTGAGCGCTAAATTATCTAGGTCTTTTAGTTCGACAATCCTGATCATAGTCAGCCCCATAGTTTCACAAACTGAAAGGTAGCCAAATAAACCAAACTCCAGTGAGAATTACAATATGTCTAAGTTTATCTCTACATGTATACTATCAATCATGCATGCATAATAGAAATAACAGATGTGCGGACACATTTGGCAGACGCAGGAATTCCGTGTCTCCAGCCTGAACACCCGGGCCGGTGAACTATTGATTTTTCTTCCCTTGTGGACCAAAGTTTCTCACATAAACAAAACCACCCCAGGGAAAGGGGCAGATGTTCCCTAAAGGACGATGGCACGCGACAGTCCTCAAGCCTGTCGAAGAATCCACCCCTCCTGCTCACACGCACGCACGCACGCACACGCGCTCCAAGCGCACGAGCTCCCCTGCACCTATACTGCAGATTAGTTTGATCAAAGTTATTTGAGTAACTTCTCAGACCGGATGCAACTCTGTTTTCTTGTTTCTGCTCGCTTGTTGTTGCTTTTTCCATAATGAGTGCGCCACGCGACACGTCCTTTGTTATTTTAATCAGCTGCTGCGTCATGATTGGGAACCTACTGTTACTTTGGTATATTGTCCTCTTCCTGGACACAAAATGACCTTAAAGCGCATTCACATGCATGATGCCATAACACTTTCATCGCCTGCGCGTCTCCTGTTGCACTTACAGAGATTGCGCGCGTTTTGCGTCCCCTTTTCCGTTTGCGCTCTACTTAATTTGGCGGATTTTCGCAGACACTCTCCCACCACGAGCCGTTAGTGCGGTCGTTGCGTTCCCACGGCCACTTACTGCAGCTTCCCTAACCATATGGCCGGTCAGCGGCGTTCTTTTGCATGCTTTCCAGCCTCATTTGGAGGAAGCCTGCGTGCGCTCGCGCTGCCCAGAGAGGCTGTAGAGACATGCAGCGGTGATGTGAAAAAACGCCATTTGGTTGGGAGCAGATGGTTGGCTTGGGAGGGGAGGGGGGCTGTCCGCGTCTTCAGAGAGAGTCCCCGAGGGCTCCCCTTGTATTCAGAATCAATGAAAATTAAAGCGCAAAGAAAGATGAAGAGTCAGAGCTCGAGTCCCGGCTTTGTTCGTCGCAGCTACTGGTGGGCAGGAGTTAAAGTACAACAGCCCCCTATAGAAACACTTAAGTTAAACAGTCTCCCCATAGTCCACCTTCAGAAAAAGAGGAGGAATGCGAGAAAGGAGCTTTCTGCTTGATTTAACCAGGACAGAATCGCGTGGCATAAATTATGCTCGCAAAGAATACGCGAAGTGGGCATAAATCTTAAGGTTTTCAGTGACGCTTTGCTGGGCTAATCGGGAAATGTGTGCAACGCCAGGCCGAAAGAATTGTGGGCGAAAGTGTGATGATAGCTGTGTGACAGGGTTCCGCGCTTACTTATGGCCGGCGGTTCAATAACTAACTCTTGAATGTGATGCAATGACACCTGTCGCGTCACGAAACGTTTTATTTGATCAAATAATAATAATAATAATAATAATAGCAATGAACAAATACAAAACGCGTGTTCATTCAGAAGGAGCGGGTTATTATTTTCTGAACAAAGTGCTAAAAGTGTTCTGGAGCACTACAGCGCGTAACTGTGTCACAGATATTGTCGCATTCCTCTGGACTGAGCGCTTTAATTAACGCGCTAATGAAGACCACCCTCGCACATACACACAAACAAACGCTCACGAGACCAGAGCTCGACTCATTTGACAATATGAACGATTAAAAGAAAACTTCCTCGTCGAATTAAACGCAAAATAATTGATAAAACACCAAAACAACAGAAGCTGCCAGGTACTTTTGTGAGGGTTGACGTGTAGAGAGGGGAGCTCTTTCTCCCCGCGACATTGTGAGGGGAGCAGGTGCTGTGTGAATTACCATACAGCTGAGAGCACAGAGAGAAAAACACTTATTCTCCCCTCACACAATAACAAAGTGCCTTAATGACAGCCACGCGAACGACACACACCAGCTCGGCGTTTACAACCCAGTTTAGAGATGGAAACTTCAAACTTAGTGTCGCCAAAACTCAAACCACTGAAATGGATTGCTGTTTAAAAAACAAAACAAAACAAACAAGGATCATAAGGATATATAGCCTAGCTACATGTTTAGTTTACGCGAACTGGCTAGCAATGTTTTGCTTCTTTAATGTGGTTCATCTGTTAAGATATATGTTTTATGTTTATACTGCATTGATTTTGAACTTTCCTTTCAGCAGAAGTTTCTCTTTATTGAAAAAACAACATCTGCAAAAATATTCTAAAAAAGGTTTTTCTATTCTAAAGTTTTCCAAATATTGTTTTAGTAGTTATTCCTATTATTAAGTAGTTATTCCTAGTTTTTAAAAACAAACGCTGGTTTATGTGTAATGTTTCATTAATCAACAATAACTGGTATTACTATGGGATATGATTTGTTATTTTGTTATTTACTTCATACATGATGTGCCTCCCATTGTGTTATCAATATAGGCCTACTGTAGGCTACCAGCCTTTTCAATAGTTTACAAACTGATTTATAAATAGTTTGCAATGGCTAACTTAAGCAACTATATTGGATCAAACTAATGCTAAAAAGTTTTCAGTTTATAGTCAAACTGCATTGACCAGCCCTGAAACTCCACAATCCCCGCTTCACTTCTGTCCCGTTATCAGGAATGCGACATTCCTACAATGTGTGATGTAATTTGTGGTTTTATGTCAGAGTGGGATGTACAGGATTCTCAAGGTTGCTTATTTTCCTGTATGTAAATTAGATTTTTTTTTCTTTCTCTCTCTCTCTCTCTCCCACTCTCTCACAGTGGCAAAGAGTTGCACATTTTACAGCTCAGTGACCATTTGCCGATTTTTTTTTTTCTTGGGGGGTTGGGGGTGGTGTAGATTGAAAAGTGCCCCTTTGTGACAAGCAGAGCCAGATTGGGGAGTAGCTCATTTGCATCTCATTACCCTAGCAGGCGCTGCCTGTATATAACCGGCTGCAGGAGGACTGGGACATTAAACACGCACAATCCAGTCAGTCTCTCAGATGGAAACAAGAGTACGGGATGAAAGTTTGGATCAGTAGTTTGGATCATCTCCACATCAACTTTTTAAACGGAAAATAAGCGATACGCGCATAAATAACCCAGTGCTTGGGTTTTCGTCATTTTTTTCGGCTTCCCTAAACTACCCGAAAGTGGACTGCTAACTTTGGACAACTTGGAGTAATCGACTTCTGAGGGAATTTCCTAATCGTCCCTCTTTTGCGCATCGGGGTTTCCTCTTTTTACATTCGTATTTGGGATTTAATTGCTGATTTATTTTCCAAGGGGGGACTTTGATGGGCTTGCATGAGCAGATAAACTGAACACAACAGAGCATCAACCCGAGCTGCCTCCCACTGAGTGGAGAACTTCGAGTCTCAATGATTTATTGAGACACGGTCTCACACAATTGCCTGGCCCGTGGAAGTTTAACAACAGTTCAGATCCTCTCCGCCATGGGACGACTAATGATAGCTGTTTTGCTTTGTGTCATGATAAGCCAGGTAATTAAAGCCAGCATCTGATTTACTGCATGTAAGCAATGATCTCACTTCAGATGTCTGCCTTATGATGGTAACTTTTAGTGAATTAAGTGTGTCCGTTTTATTTCCCCAGGGGTTTTGTTCAGGGGTTTTTGAGTTGAAGTTGCAGGAGTTTCTGAACAAGAAAGGGGTGACCGGCAACGCAAACTGCTGCAAGGGATCCGCTTCAGAGTCTCATCAGTGTGAATGCAAAACTTTTTTTAGGATTTGCCTGAAACATTACCAAGCCAATGTATCTCCAGATCCTCCGTGCACCTACGGTGGCGCAGTTACCCCAGTGCTCGGATCAAACTCCTTCCAAGTTCCCGAAAGCTTCCCTGACAGCTCGTTCACCAACCCCATTCCTTTCGCTTTTGGGTTCACATGGCCGGTGAGTAACGTTATTTATTTATTTTGGACATTATAATTTATCTAGATAAATGTATCAATTTAGATGAGGATTTTAGCATATAAAAGCTACAATAATGACTCATAAGAACTCAGGATGTGGGTATTTAGTCGCTTTAGCGGTGTTACTCGGGTGGGAAAAGTCACATCTCCTGGGATGGAACATAATTGTCGACTCAGTGTGAAATTCCGAAACCTTTCATTTTACTGCAAGAAGTAAGTGTGAAATGGGAGAAATGAAGCTTGAATCCCCAGTGCGATCACACCTCAAGCCATTCTCATCTTCCGTTATATGTAAAACAGCGGGGAAGTGTGGAGGAATGCAGTTCTAGTCTAAATCTATCGATTCGGTTTTCAAAAACATCTTTTGTGTGTGTGTGTGTGTGTGTGTGTGTTTCAGGGAACATTTTCGCTGATTATTGAAGCGCTGCACACCGACTCCAATGATGATCTGTCCACAGGTAAATGGTAAAAGTGCATTTCAGAACAATTAACCTCATACTTGTGACGCAGTGATGTAACACTAAAATCAAAACGTTCACAGAAAACCCAGACCGTCTGATCAGTCGCATGACCACTCAGAGGCATCTAACAGTAGGCGAGGAATGGTCCCAAGATCTACAGGTTGGTGGGAGGACAGAGCTGAAGTACTCTTACAGATTCGTTTGTGATGAGCATTACTACGGCGAGGGCTGCTCGGTCTTCTGCCGTCCGCGCGACGACACTTTCGGCCACTTCACCTGCGGAGAGCGCGGAGAAATTATCTGCAACTCCGGATGGAAAGGACAGTACTGCACAGAACGTAAGTGTGAATTATATACATCAGCTGTATTTTGTGTCTAAAAGTGCGCGTGTTTCGGTATTTCGCGAGAAAAACAACAACAAACCTCGTCGCTATGGTTGCAACAGGCGTTTGTGTGATTCAAATGAGGGACGTTGGCCAAATAATGGCACGCGTGCCATAGATTAAATGTAACGCCTGATTGGTTACTTGGCAGTGCGCTCGGCGCTGATTGGCTCAGAGCGGTGAGGTATTGTTGGAAGGGGGCAGCTGCAGAGTGAAGGTAGACAATAGAGCAGCTGTCCTGCACTGGCACCATGTACACCAGCTGTCCACCCTTATCTGCGCGACTCTGGGACGTTATGGGGAGGGGGTTGGATGAACAGAGTGAAAAAGGGGACTTCTGACCCACAGTTAGAGGAAAAAAGGGGCTTTTGTTTGGGAAGCTTTTGTATGAGTGCAACTGTGTTAACCAGAGTGTCTTTCCAATAGTAGTGAGGAGAACATTTTATTTATTTATTTTTTGCTTGCTGCCCACAAAGTACAAGTGAGCAGCTTGTTTAACACTGTGACGTAATAATAATGTTAATGATAATTTTTTCTTTACAGCAATCTGTCTTCCGGGGTGTGATGAAGACCATGGCTTTTGCGACAAACCCGGTGAATGCAAGTGAGTGTGATGGAGATTTTTAACACTCTCAAAGGGACAGTTCACCCAACAATTGAATTTTGCTCACCATTTAATCACTCTTAATTGGTTCCATACCTTTATGAGTTTTCTTTTTCGGTTCAACACAAAAGAAGATATTTTGAGAAATGTTTCGCAACCTGTAAACATTGACTGCCATAGTAGGAAAAACAAATACTATGGATGTCAATGGCTCTTCAGTGTTGTTGAACAGAAAATGTTAACTCAAACAGGTTTGTGGCAAGTGATTGGTCAGTAAATGATAGAATTTTCTGTTTTGGGTGAACTATCCCTTTAACAAAATTTAACAACTTTCTTCACTGTGAAAGTTACTAACTGGTCCTCTCTGATGTTTTCAGATGCAGAGTAGGATTTAGTGGAAAGTACTGTGACGACTGCATTCGCTACCCAGGCTGCTTGCATGGCACCTGCCAACAGCCATGGCAATGCAACTGCCAAGAGGGTTGGGGAGGTCTCTTCTGTAACCAAGGTGAGCGTTGTAAACCGAGCAGTTGATCAAGTTGTTGGTTCAAAGGCGCCCATTGACTCTAGCAGACTAACCTACATGTTTTATTTTGTTTGCAGATCTCAATTACTGCACACATCACAAACCTTGCCAGAATGGAGCCACTTGCACCAACACAGGCCAGGGAAGCTACACCTGCTCTTGCAGACCTGGCTTCACTGGGGACAGCTGTGAGATTGAGGTCAATGAATGCTCTGGCAGCCCGTGCAGAAACGGAGGAAGTTGCACTGTAAGTTTTTGTTATATTTCATAAATATAATAAGCAGTTTAGGTGTCGTATGAGTTGGCTTTATTCTCAATGTCCTAACTCGATCGTTCCTTGGATTTTGCAGGATCTTGAAAACACCTATAGCTGCACATGTCCTCCTGGTTTCTATGGAAGAAACTGCGAGCTGAGTGCCATGACTTGTGCCGACGGCCCCTGCTTTAATGGTGGACACTGTGCTGACAACCCAGATGGAGGATACTTCTGCCAGTGCCCGATGGGATATGCTGGTTTCAACTGTGAAAAGAAGATCGATCACTGCAGCTCCAACCCTTGCTCGAATGGTACGTTGAATGCTTCCATTTTAAAGGGAGAGTTCACCTTAAAATGAAAAAGCGGCCACCATTTGCTCACTCTTGACTTGTTCTGTTGAAAACAAAAGAAAATATCTTGAAGAATAGTTTTTGTTTTTCCTACTATGGATTTCAATGGTTAAAGGTTTCCAACATCCTTCAGAATATCTTCGTTTTTTTCAACAGAACAAAATTCAAGCTTTTTTGGTTTCATTTTTGGGGGAACTATCTCTTTAATGCCTGAAATGCAGATGACAGTGTGTTTTGAATCGTCTCATGTCTTCTGTCTTTCTTCATCCGCAGGTGCTCAGTGTCTCGATCTTGTGGACTCCTATCTATGCCAGTGTCCTGAGGGATTCACAGGAACCCACTGTGAAGACAACATCGACGAGTGTGCCTCCTATCCCTGTCAGAATGGCGGCACTTGCCAAGACGGACTCAGCGACTACACCTGCACCTGCCCACCTGGATATACCGGCAAGAACTGCACCTCTGCGGTCAACAAGTGCCTCCACAACCCCTGCCACAATGGTGCCACTTGTCATGAAATGGACGGTCGCTATGTGTGTGCTTGCATCCCAGGTTACGGAGGACGCAACTGTCAGTTTTTGCTCCCAGAAAACCCACAGGGACAAGCCATCGTTGAGGGAGCCGACAAAAGATACTCTTACGAAGAAGACGACGGTGCCTTTCCCTGGACGGCGGTTTGCGCTGGGATTATTTTAGTGCTTTTAGTTCTGATCGGCGGCTCCGTCTTTGTCATTTACGTCCGTCTCAAGCTGCAACAGAGGAGCCAGCAAGTCGATAGCCATAGTGAAATCGAGACCATGAACAACCTGACCAACAACCGCAGCCGAGAGAAGGACTTGTCCGTAAGCATCATCGGAGCCACGCAAGTGAAAAACATCAACAAGAAAGTGGACTTTCAGAGCGACGGCGAAAAAAACGGATTCAAATCTCGATACTCGCTAGTGGATTACAATCTTGTTCATGAGCTGAAGCAGGAGGACTTGGGGAAAGAGGACTCTGAGAGGAGCGAAGCCACAAAATGTGAGCCTCTCGATTCCGACTCAGAGGAGAAGCACAGAAATCATTTAAAAAGGTAAATGAGTGTGAATTTTGGCTAGCGCAGAAATGGTGTTGTTGTAAGCAGTACTAAAGTTGCCTCTTTTCGTTTTCAGTGACTCTTCAGAGAGGAAACGAACAGAATCTTTGTGCAAAGACACAAAGTACCAGTCAGTCTTTGTTTTATCAGAGGAGAAAGATGAATGTATTATTGCAACCGAGGTAAGTTCAGAACCTTTCCTTCTACTTGCAGCCATGAAATGTGCCAAATTTAGATTTCTGAATGCTAAACTAACATTTTTTCCCCCTCATTTCAGGTGTAACGCCACAACGGAGCTGTAACTCATCTTGTTCTACAGGAGGTTTTACTCCAGTAATGCTGCTCAAACCAGAGGGAAGGTTCCCTTCACGTGACTGCTGCTGTGAAACTAATGTTGAAGGTGATATTCAGAATGAGCTGGTTCTCAACTGAAGTAAACACAGTGACTGCAGGAAAGGACGTTGGGCCATACTGGCTCGGACTCTCAAAGTTTGTTTCCCAGGAACGTGCCAAATGGACTCGCTGCACTTCCTGTAGGGACGTTTTTTTTTTTACCTCATTGCACTATGATGGGTTGTATTTTTAATGTATTTAACACACAATTGAATCGAATACTGTGTATGCATATGCACTGACTGCAGTGTGTATCTGGAAGTTCTCCGATCATTACATGGATCGCGAGAGGAAAAACACTGCCATCAATTATGTTTGTAACTGATTTGTTTTATTTTTGGAAAGCTTGTGTTTTCTTTATTTAAATGTTATTTGTGATCGACGTGTTTGTGGTTTACTTTGTGTGTGTGTGACGTTTGATGTAATTTAAAATCTTTTTTCATTTCGCAGATATGTCTATTGTAAATAAGGCACTTCGGGTTGACGTGACTGTTTTCTGTAAATGTATTTAAACGTGCTGGTAAAACTTACAGGAATTGTTTTTATGACTGTTGTCCAATGAAAAAAAAAAATCACCTTAATATTTTTCCAAATAAATCCTGTATGAAACTTCATGAAACTGGTCAGTTAATTAATGCTTTGAGTTAATTAATGTCTGACAGATGTATTGTTTTTTTTCTTTCTTCCTCACGAAGTGAGACAAAATTACAGCCTGGATCTTGATGGCGGGTTATATTTGGATTGCAAGAGGTCTTTGACAAAAACATCAAAACCACTTTTTTTTTTTTTTTTGCAAATGGTTTGCTTGAAGTTGCTGTTTTGGTGGAACATTTTGTGTCAAAACTGTAGCCAAGCTCATTATGTGACATATATAAATAGAGAGCAAATGGAGAACAGTTTGAGAACACTCCCTTAACATCTTAATATAAAATAAAATGCAGAACTTTCTTTTTTTTTACAACTCAAACAAGCCGAACAAGATATTTAAAGGGGTAAAATTACTATTTAGCCATATTTAACTTGTTTCGATACAAAAAGTACTGACTATTTCCTTTAAATGAACAACTCTAAAATTTAGAAGTGACTTGAGCTCTGTAGAACTTGTCGAGTCTTTGGTTGTGGGTTCAGCGAGGATACAGTGTAAAGTATTCACTGGTATTACCCAACTGTTGGACAGTTGCTTTCACATACCACGCTAAGCTTTTAACTTAACTTTTTTCACGCGCACAATGGGATTTCGCTGAGTTGGAAAATATCAGGAGACAGGCCTAAAGCAGTTCTTTTGTTTCTTCATTCAGCGTAGGCCTGACGCACTGCTCAGTAGCCTGCGGCAAATATCTACTATTAGATCTTTTTCAGTTGTGTGCATTCAACAATGTGTCCGGGGTGTGATTTATGAGCAAAATACTACAAACCTTCCTTTTTTTAAACTAACAGCAATGTTCAGAATGTTCTTAATAGTCTCCTCTTAAAATGTTAATACGATTGCAAGTTGTGCAAGCCATTCAGTTTCATATTTTGTTTCAGTTTGTCCTGTTCAGTCAGGTACAAAGAATGTGATGCAGTCACTCTTCATATTTCAGATGAAGCAAGTTTCACAAGTCATCACAGTGTTTCTAATTCGTATGTTGGTGAATGGAAATGGCAACGTTCATGACATTCAAGTTTTCTTTTTGTTATTTAATAAATAAATTGCACTGTAAAAAATGTTGTGTTTCACACAACCGATTTGTATTGGTACAGTATGAGGGAATTAAGTTAACTTATTAGTTTTTACAAATTTAAATGGATTGAACATAAAGTAATTAAGTTGTCCCCCCAAAAAACCTAATAATTGTGTTGTTTCAGCTCATTTAAAGTAAGTAGTTTGAACAAATATCAAACATCATTTTTTGAGTGTTTTTTAATTCACATTCCCTTCAATGGCATAAAAGAAATCTACAACAGACTTTCTATGATTTTTTTCAAAAACAAAAAGGTTGATAGAGTATGTTGAGCGATTGATTATGGTGGTCAGAAGAGAAAAATATGTCATATTTGCTATATCACTCACTTACACTTACAAAATTAAGCTTGATGTTTGTTTAAACTACTTATTTAAAATGAGCTGCAACACAATTCTTGAGGTTTTTTTGGAACAACTTAATAGTTTTATGTTCAATCAACTTACATTTGTAAAAACTACTGAGTTAACTTAATTCCTTCATGTTGTCCCAACACAAATCAATTGTGTGGAACCCAGCAATTTTTACAGTGTAGATGTTTATTAGAAACACTCACAAAGCAGGAAACAGAATACAATGAAGCTGAGAACACTACTCATATATATGTGTCTTTCTTCTTTAAAATCACATTCAATTAAATGTGCTTTATTATAATTAATTTCAAAGTTTACTACCAAGTGACAATAGTTTCACACTATTTCATTTCGGTGCACACTGTAAAAGATAATGTTTTGAATTTGTAAATAAAACAAATAATTGTTGTGTTTATTTTAATTGCTTAGTACTGTCGCCTCACAGCAAGAAGATCACTGGTTCGAGTCCCGGCTGGGCCAGTCGGCATTTCTGTGTGGAGTTTGCATGTTCTCCCCGTGTTGGCGTGGGTTTCCTCCTGGTGCTCCGGTTTCCCCCACAGTCCAAAGACATGTGCTATAGGTGAATTGAATAAACTAAATTGGCCGTAGTGTGTGTGTGTGTGTGTGTGTGTGTGTGTGTGTGTGAATGAGTGTGTATGGATGTTTCCCCGTCACTGAGTTGTGGCTGGAAGGGCATCTGCTGTGTAAAACATATGCTGGATATGTTGGCGGTTCATTCCGCTGTGGTGACCCCAGATTAATAAAGGGACCAAGCCGAAGGAAAATGAATGAATGAATTTTAATAACTTTTTAAGACTTTTTCTTTTTGAACAGTTAATTCAGTGATTTGTTTTTTTTTTGTAATAACTGCTGATATTCGCAATTTCTGTGTGAAAATACTTTTTACACCTTAAACACATTTAAAAAAATTTAGGTATGGTAGTGCGGCATGGTGGCTCAGTGGTTAGCACTGTCGCCTCACAGCAAGAAGGTTGTTGGTTCAAGTCCCGGCTGGGCCAGTTGTCGTTTCTGTGTGGAGTTTGCATGTTCTCCATGTGTTTACGTGAGAGGTTTGCTCCGGTTTCCCTCACAGTCCAAAGACATGCAGTATAAGTGAATTGGGTAAGTAAAATTGGCCTTAGTGTATGAATGTGTGTGTAAATGCGAGAGTGTATGGGTGTTTCCCAGTAATGGGTTGTGGCTGGAAGGGCATCCGCTGCGTAAAACATATGCTGGAATAGTTGGTGGTTCATTCCGCTGTGACGACCCCTGATAAATAAGGGACTAAGCAATGAATGAATGAATAATTATGGTAATGTATCATCCCTGTCTGGGAAAAGGATTCACTGTTATACAAACACTGGTGCTGTCCAGAGGTGCGTTTCACAGAAAACATCATCAAGACTTTCAAATGCTGCAGTGCCCAAGGACCTTTCTGTCTCTTCAAAGTAGGTATGAGTGTGTCTAAATTTTAAAATAAGCACTCATTAAATATAAAAATATTGCATTTTCTCATGTTTTAACTGATTTTAATCAGTGTCAGTATGGACCACTGACAGATGATGGTTGCTGCTCCCCTCCTTCTCTCCTGCTCATAGCTTTCCATGCCTATTTAAGTTTTTAACCTTTTAAATTCTGGGGTAGACTTGAACTAAAAGAGAGGGGTTTCATGACCCTTTAAAACTATCCAAACAAGAGTAAACGAGTAGTGTTTAAACATATCTCATGAGTTACCCTTACAAAAAATAACTGCAGTAAACTGAAGTAAAACTGCAGTACAACAGCAGTACAACAGCAGTATATAGACGTATAACTGCAGTAAAATTAAGTACAATTGCAAAATTGCAATACAATGAAGTATAAACACAGTTTATATACAATACAATAAAGTTCAACAGCAGTATAAGTTGCAGTAAACTGGAGTAAAAACAAGTAAACTCCGCCTTTACTGCACTTGTGCTGCTGTAGTCTAATATGCCAATGGTGTGGTAAGAACTGTACTGCACTTGTGATCCAAGGGGTTTGTTCTTCAACATCTTCCAAGAATATTTTTTACTTTTTTCAGGGATGTCTTTTGGATTTTTTAATTAGATTTTTAAGAGTTTATTTGCAAAAATAAATAATAAAAAAACTGCAGTGAAATGAGCAGTACAACAGCAGTAGCCTATATACAAGGATAACTGTGGTATATTCAATGCAACTTCTTTCAAAATTGCAGTATAATGAGGTATAAACAGTTCAACTACAATGCAATAAAGCTCAACAGCAGTAAAATCTGCAGTACAACTGAAGTAACAATAAATAAACTGAGAGGGGCAATATAGTGATATGATATATTATTTATTGCACTTAGGTACATAAGTATTAAAAGTGCACTTTAGTTTTATTATGTATTGCAGTATTGTATATGTATTTCTGTAGTTACTTATACTTCTGAAAAGTGCAATGCAATATATTGTGTTAGTACTTCAGCAATACAACTGAAGTACTGAAACCATTTGGAAACCATCAGGAAAAGTAATAGTTGTACTGCAGTTGTATTGCAATAGTGGTATGGCAGTTGTACTGTAGTAGTACTTCAGTTGTATTGCAGTAGTAGCAGTACTGCATTATAGTAGTTGTAGTACTTCCGTACCATTGTAGTTGTTGTACTGCATTATAGTAGTTGTAGTACTTCCGTACCATTGTAGTTGTTGTACTGCATTAAAGTAGTAGTATCACTTCAGTACTATTGCAGTAGCTGTACTGCAGTTGTACTGTAGTAGTAATTCAGTTGAATTTTAGTAGTTGTACTGCATTTGTACTGTAGTAGTACTTCAGTTGTATTGCAGTAGATGTACTGCAGTTGGTTGTATTGTAGTGCTTCAGTTGTATTGCAGTAATACTGCAATATACTTAAATAATGCCGTTTTTTTGTGTCCAAAAAACTGCACTTTTCAGATGATAACTAAAACTGCAGTATTTCTTTAAAAAACTGCAGTATTCCTTTAAAAAACTGCAGTATTCTTAAAAAAAAACAAAAAACTGCAGTAATTTTTTGTAAGGGTACAGCGGGTAAAACATGTAATGAACACGTCATGATTTTTCCTGGTAAATATATTTCTAAAGGAGATGTTGACATGAAATTGACCTAGAATTTGGTAAAAAGCCAAACAATCTAAACTTACAAATAAAAGAACAGAAAACAAACAAAAATCAGAACAATTAGTTATGTGTAATAAAAATGGAATGACACAATGATAAAGTACTGACACAAAGGGAACGTACATGGAGGATGTTGTATAAAGTATTTATTGGTAATGAGAGCTCCATGAGAGATGTCTCTTGTATGGAGAATAGAGTCGCATGCATTGCTCAGGTGTGATTTTTTCCCCCCAGACAAAAGAGTCTTAAACTCTTGATGGTTCTGTGGGCCTCATCTGTGAACTCTGACCTTCAGTTCTTATTTTGTATTGGATTCAAGTCCGGTGATTGACTAGGCCATTTTAGCAGCTTTATTTTCTTTTCTGAAACAAGTTTAGAGTTTGGCTATGTATGGAATTATTGTCTCACTAAAATGTTCACCCCACAATGTAGGTGTTGGGACTGAAGCAGCTAATATTCATTTACTCTGATGAGGGACAGGGTAGCTTTCTATCTACTGAGAGATTACAGCTGCTGTCTGGGCTTTCCATGGCTTTTTACACCTCCCTTTCTTCATGTGTTCAATACTTTTCCCTGTGTCATTTCATTTTATTACACACGACTTAATTTCTAAACTAATTAATTTTGTTTAGTTTTCTTTGCATGTATGGAATACTTTGGTTGTTACTGACATCTGGTGAAAATTTCAAGTCAACAGCACCTTTAAAAAAAAAAATCTGAGATAAATGGTGATGTGTTCAAAACTTTCCCCCCTGCTGTACATATACTCTAAAACACTTCAGAAAACATGCTCATGTAGAGTCAATGGCGGCTTTTTGCATGTACAGTGGGCTACGACCAGCCAACACCAAATCAAACAGGCCCAATGCGGGCTAGAACAGGTATGGCCCACAGCTGTTGGCTCACTGCTTAATTCTTAAATCAAGAAGCATTTTCTAGACAAGTCAAACATATATTTATTGTTTTAAGAAATAATATGGGCGGCGCAGTGGCGGAGTGGGAAGCGATGTCGCCTCACAGCAAGAAGGTCACTAGTTTGAGCCTAGGCTGGGTCAGTTGGCATTTCTGTGTGGAGTTTGCATGTTCTCACCGTGTTCGCGTGGGTTTCCTCCGGGTGCTCCGGTTACCCCCCCACAAGTCCAAAGACATGCGGTACAGGTGAATTGAATAATTTAAATTGTCCTTAGTGTATGTCTGTGAATGGGAGTGTATGGGTGTTTCCCAATACTGGGTTGCAGCTGGAAGGGCATCCGCTGCGTAAAACATATGCTGGATAAGTTGGTGGTTCATTCCACTGTGGCGCCCCTGATTAATGAATGAAGAAATAATATGCCAAAATAATCTTGTTATTCCTTTTTACATAAGGTTATTTTCCTTACCCCATTGGCAGATTATTTGCTTAAGGAAAAACTCGCTTAATTTTGGCATATTATTTCTTAAAAAAAGACAGTTTTTTTTTGCTTGTGTAGAAAATGCTTCTTGATTTAAGATTTTTTAGATATTTGGACTAGAAACAAGACACAAAATCTACGTAAGAAAAGCATTTTTTGCGGTGCATGAGCAGGCTGTGAGCGCAGGACCCTTGAGAGTTTGTTCAATGGCAAAACTGCCAATTAGTGTTGGACTTGCAAGGGCAGCCCTCACATAGCCTCCAGGAAGCCCTCACTAGTTCCATACTGGGCCTGGATGGCAGGCCCCACTTTGAAGTATGAATATTGAAAATTGAAAATTTCAAATAGACCGTCCCCTGATTTGTGTGCATGAAAGACACATGAGAATCATGTTTTACCACACGATCAGTAATTTTTTTCCTCTTAACATTTTAGTGTGTGTATGTCTTTAAGAACAGTGGACGAAGACCCGTCACCTGACAGGAAGCAGGAAACAATATACAGAGAGCAGCATGGCCAACGCAAGAGGGCTACTAACAGCTTCCAAACTTTTTCATACTGTGGAGTTTCCCCTACCTTTCCAGGTAAGCTGGCAAGCTTGTGTAGTATCACTGTTTTGGATTGTATATACACTGGTGTACTATCACTTTGGGGTATTTACAGTACACCTTAATATTTAGGGGTTTTAGGGTATGGCGCATTGAACTGTATGCATTCAACAGACTGACAATATCAGTGTTGTTTTAAAGCCCAGTGAATGTTTGTGAATACACATTTCCTACCACAATTATTTTTGTGTCATTCTTTTAACACTTAAAACCTTTCACACAACTAAAATCTGACCCTTTTTTAAACTTTGTTACCCAAAGCTGAACGTTATGGATTAATCGGTCATTGCCATAAATGAGGCCACAGAGGCTGGAATGGCATTTGAAATAAATCCAGACGTAAAATGACTGAACTGAATAGTATTTAAACCGAAACCGATTTGCAAGTTGCAAGATATATCACTGGTAGACAATGTGTTCTCAGAGATACTCGGGTATTACACACACAATTGAAATATGTTATGTTAGGATCTGACCCAGCTGAAAAATTTAAAATACAGACCCAAACCTGCATGAGTCCTCAGGTTCTCTGTGAAGACCTCTACTGTGTGGGACTAGTGAGGGCTTCCTGGGGGCTAGGTGAGGGCTGTCCATCCAGGGCTAGCACTAAGGGGCCAACATTTTGAGCAAACTCTCATTGGCCTGGGGGCTCTTAGGCTAGCCCTAAGTGGGCCCATTAAGGACCAACACGGGTTTGTTTGCAGGGACAGTATCAGCAACCTTACACTGATATTGGAAAATGAACACTGCTCAAAATTAGAAAAGACTTTCAGATTCTCCCAGTTATTGGTGTTACTCTGGCAGCTGGTGGTCATTTTCTTAATCATCTGTCAAACCCTCTTTAAATGGCAGCCAAACTTTTTTCAGTTTTCACTGACTTTGCATGATGGAGAGCTATTCTAATGTGATTGAAACCCTTGGACAGCAGGTTGTCCAGATGAAGACTTTCAGACTTTCAAGCATTTTCAAAGAGATGAACCTTTCAGCCTTGAGTGAAGCTGGACATTTCACATTTTTACAATGAAACAAACTCATTAAAGTCCTCCAAAAGTGCTGATCTTCCACATCAACACAACTTTGTTCTCCTACATGCGTGTACATATGGTGAACAAAGATCTCCGGGCATTGGAATGACATTCATTCATTCATTCATTTTCTTTTCGGCTTAGTCCCTTTATTAATCTGGGGTCGCCACAGCGGGATGAACCGCCAACTTATCTAGCATATGTTTTACGCAGCGGATGCCCTTCCAGCTGCAACCCATCACTGGGAAATGGAATGACATAAGGGAGAGTAATTAATAACATAATTTTCATTTTTGTGTGAACTAACCCTTTAAGCCCAGCTCACATTCTGTGATTTTGGCCACATTTGGTCATCTGAGATCAATTTGGGGAGTCCAAAAAAATTCCTATAATGCTATGCTAAAATCTGCAGTCTTTGATTGTTGTTTTTTAATGTCATAGACAGCTGTTTAATGGCCATTGTGATCAAATGTTCCCTCTGATGAAGTTCTGGCAGCTGCAGATTTGTCAAAAGCAAGAACCAATAGGAACACCAAATCTGATAAAGCAAAAACAGTGAAAACTTCAAAACATATATGTTGAAAAAAAAATGTAATGAGTAAAGTTAATGCTACAGATGTTTGATGTGAGGTATTGTTTCAGAACGTGGGTTACTGAACATGTCACAGATTGATGACGAGTCTTGTGTGTCTGTGTTTTGCGCGTCTTGATTTTCCTCTCTGACATTATGAAAACTGAGATCTTACAGTGTGAAATGGGGATCTGTCATGTTCACCAGCGATCAAGGACTTAAGAGATCGCTGGTGAACTACATTTCATCATGAACTACAAATCATCACAAACTACAATTCCCATCATTCCGCCACACACACCCGGTTTCCACTTCCACTCATCACACACACAGCTGCATCCGATCACTACTCATTGTTTGGACTATTTATACACCCTGCACCCGTCTAGTCTTGGCTCAGTCGTTTGTTATTCTTAGTTGTTGTTGGTTTTGTTTTGTATGGTATGGTATAGTTTGTTATTTGCTCATGTTTTGTCTTAGTTCCCGATCTTAGTTTATTGTTTTGTTATTTTGTTACTTTGTTTTGCACGATGTCCTGTTTTTGTATGACAACTCACCATTAAATTCACATGGATCCTACCCATCTTGTCCTGTCTGCAATACCTCCCAGTAACGTGACAGAACGACTGAGCCATTATGGATCCAGCAGATGGTGAGATAATCAGACTCCGGCAGGATGATCGCTCCGTTGAGCGATCCATTATGGAGTTTTTGGACTTGGCCCCGAGAAGCAGTTATCCGGACTTACTGCTGATGATGTTTTTTAGAGCAGGACTTTCAGACCCAATTCGTCCTCATATGCCAGCTTATGAGGAGGATTGTGGTCTATATTTTTTTTATGGAGTTTGCCCTTTTGTTGTCTGGCTCTCCCCTCACTATTTCTGTTTTGGAGGAGGAGGAACCCCAGCAGAACAAAAGGAGGAGGGCGAAACTCAAACTCCGCGCTTATCCTCGACAGTCAAGTTCACGACCAGTTTTTTTTTGAGTCCCATGAAGGGCTGGCAGAGCCGTGTGACTCCCCAGTGCTGCCAGAG
>CAIGQV010019678.1:597242-614627 GCA_903798115.1 Danio jaintianensis | reverse complement strand
GTTACTGGTGAACTGAACTGTTATATGAACTGAATTTTACTGTAGGACAGTTATGCGGTACGTTACCATGTTAACATGCAAACTATGAGCCAGTTTGAAGACAGATTTATGCACTTTTGGAAGTTTCAAAATAAAAGCCACTATCCAATACCATTATACAGCATGGAAGAGCCAGGACACAATTTAAAACTACTCCAACTGTGTTCATCTCACAGAAAAAAGTCTTATACGCCAAGGATGGCTTGAGGCTAAGTAAAATATGGGTTCATTTTCATTCTTAGGGGAACAATTATTTTTAAAGGATAAAAGGGGAAAAACAAAAATACATTTATGTGGAACATATTCAATATATCAAGCAGACAGCAGAATAGTGGTAAAATGCTGGTGTAATTCTATATATCAAATATGATCCACTGAAGGGCAGCTATTGGTGGTATGTTAAAACCAATAAATGCTAATGAGTTATTGTCCCAAAACACAATAGAATCAAATTAATACTGGTTTTAACGGCTAAAATGTGATTGTTTGAACCTCTGCGATGGTTTCTATTGTTATTGTTGTTTTCGATAGGGACGTGTGAGCTTACATTTAATCTAAGACGCTAATTTACAATACAAAAATACTATCCTTACTTGGAGTTTTTGTCTTGTTTCTAGTCCAAATATCTTAATATTCTTAAATAATCCGCTGGGCACGACCATTTCTCCTCTGGCCAAGCTTCTTGTGCAAAGCTGCAGTCTAGGCGCCGGAGAATGGAGTACACTGGACGTCCACCGTGGAGAAGCTGCAGCTGTGAGTAGGTCACCGGCGGATGTTCAGGATGGCCCACGGGATCAATGTGGAGACTCGTCTGTCACTGGGGTTTTTCAGGAATCAGTCTTATGCTCTCCACTCCTCCATGACCACCACAGCATCTGCTCAGGATACGGCCCAGTCCAGGATTATGGAGACCTCGGGACAGACTAACATAACCGTAGATGCCGTTCAAATTATAATGTCTTTTAGGGAAGTGTTCCTGGCTCCAGTAGCCCTAATTAATGCAGCCTAACAATCCTTTAGAGGATTTGGATTTCAAAAGCATTTGTGTTTTATGTGTACAGTCGTGGCCAAAAGTTTTGAGAATGACACAAATATTAGTTTTCACAGAGTTTGCTGCTAAACTGCTTTTAGATCTTTGTTTCAGTTGTTTCTGTGATGTACTGAAATATAATTACAAGCACTTCATACGTTTCAAAGACATCGACAATGACATGACATTTATGCAAAGACTCAGTATTTGCAGTGTTGGCCCTTCTTTTTCAGGACCTCTGCAATTCGACTGGGCATGCTCTCAATCAACTTCTGGGCCAAATCCTGACTGATAGCAACCCATTCTTTCATAATCTTCTTGGAGTTTGTCAGAATTAGTGGGTTTTTGTTTGTCCACCCGCCTCTTGAGGATTGACCACAAGTTCTCAATGGAATTAAGATCTGGGGAGTTTCCAGGCCATGGACCCAAAATTTCAACGTTTTGGTCCCCGAGTCACTTAGATATCACTTTTTCCTTATGGCACGGTGCTCCATCGTGCTGAAAAATGCATTGTTCTTCATCAAACTGTTGTTGGATTGTTGGAAGAAGTTGCTGTTGGAGGGTATTTTGGTACCATTCTTTATTCATGGCTGTGTTTTTGGAAATTGTGAGTGAACCCACTCCCTTGGATGAGAAGCAACCCCACACATAAATGGTCTCAGGATGCTTTACTGTTGGCATGACACAGGACTGATGGTACCACTCACCTTTTCTTCTCCGGACAAGCCTTTTTCCAGATGCCCCAAACAATCGGAAAGGGGCTTCATCGGAGAATATGACTTTGCCCCAGTCCTCAGCAGTCCATTCGCCATACTTTTTTGCAGAAGATCAATCTGTCCCTGATGTTTTTTTTGGAGAGAAGTGGCTTTTTTGCTGCCCTTCTTGACACCAGGCCATCTTCCAAAAGTCTTCGCCTCACTGTGCGTGCAGATGCGCTCACACCTGCCTGCTGCCATTCCTGAGCAAGCTTTGTACTGGTGGCACTCCGATCCCACAGCTGAATCCTCTTTAGGAGACGATCCTGGCACTTGCTGGAATTTCTTGGACGCCCTGAAGCCTTCTTAACAAGAATTGAACCTCTTTCCTTGAAGTTCTTGATGATCCTATAAATTGTTGATTTAGGCACAATCTTAGTAGCCACAATATCCTTGCCTGTGAAGCCATTTTTATGCAACGCAATGATGGCTGCACGCGTTTCTTTGCAGGTCACCATGGTTAACAATGGAAGAACAATGATTTCAAGCATCACCCTCCTTTTAACATGTCAAGTCTGCCATTCTAACCCAATCAGCCTGACATAATGATCTCCAGCCTTGTGCTCGTCAACATTCTCACCTGAGTTAATTACTGACGATTACTGAAATGCAGTGGAAAGTTTTTTTCAGGATTAGGTTAATTTTCATGGCAAAGATGGACTATGCAATTCATCTGATCACTCTTCATAACAGTCTGGAGTATATGCAAATTGCTATTATAAAAACTTAAGCAGCAACTTTTCCAATTTCCAATATTTATGTAATTCTCAAAACTTTTGGCCACTACTGTATGCTAATGCAAAGTGTCTGTAATCTAGTTTTAAACTGATAGAGTGTGTCTGCCACCCGAACTATGCTAGGAAGGCTGTTCCAGAGTTTAGGTGCCAGATATGAGAAAGATCTACCGCCTACAGTTGATTTTGATATTTCAGAAATAATAAATCAAAAATGTAGTCCGTTTTTCCTTAAAACAAGTAATCTTGTTTTCGCTGTCAAGTAAGATTATTTTGCTTAACCCACTGGCATATTATTTGACATGTTTTACATAAAAACTTTGACATATTATTTCTGAAAACAAGACAATATGTTTTACTTGTCTAGAAAATGCTTCTTGTTTTAAGAATTATTAGATATTTCCACTAGCAACAAGACAAAAACGCAAAGCAAGTAAAGCATATTTTTTCCAGTCAACTCGCTAGTTTATGTCATGGTCATTTCCTTCAGATCCTTCAGGTCTCATCTTCTCAGTTTGTGTGTGTGTGTGTGCGTGCGTGCGTGCGTGTGTGTGTGTGTGTGTGTGTGTGTGCGTGCGTGTTTGTTTGGCTCCAGGCTGCCTGTTCTTCAGTGTGAGTATCAGATCTCCAGGCTGCTCCGCACCGCAGTGAACAGATGGTGAGCACCGCCCCAATAAAGGGATGACTAGCATTGCAGCGTCCTTGCCCTGGTAACTGCTGGCCTGTGCTGGCATTTTCTCATCCTCAACCCCCTCCGACAGTGATGGCAGCTCTTCCACTCTTGCTCCTCGCGTATGGAAATAAGCAGACAGTGAAGGCCTGCGTTCATCTGAATATGAATAGACTGAGAGGAGGCGCTCGCAGGGAGACAAGGACCTGGAGGGGGGCAGGGATCCATCTCTACTCCTCCCCAAAAAAGACTTCATTGTGGAAACATAGACTTAGACGAGACACAATCAAACTGGTAAAAACAATGACATGCATTTACGCTTGTTACCTAAAAGTTTGATCTCTGCACGATAAACTTAGTTGTAATAGACCCTTTTCACATTTTAGGGTATCTCGGCGGTGGAGGTTGGGTAAACTTAGAGAGCAGTCAATGGGAGAGTAACATTGTTTTTTGCATTCCAGTTTGCTCAATTAACAAAAGAAAAAGACTATGATAGTGTTATCATGACTTCCAAAAAAATTGCCCATAGACGCTACATTAGGCCATGTCCACACTGATACGTTTTCGTTTAAAAATGCATGTTTTTCTCTCCGTTTTGGCCTTCCGTCCACACTGAGATGGTGTTTTCATGTTGCAGTGTGGACTGTGAAAAAGGAGGCTATTAGGGGTGTGACGAGACGCTTACTACACGAGACGAGACGAGACACGAGATTGGGTTCACGAGAACGAGACGAGATTTTTACAGTATTTTTAAGAAATCTTCAATGATGAAATATATGAATGGAAAATATTTTAATCAACTGAATAAATTCTATGCTGTAAAGGACATGCAAACACTGCTAAATATTTTGCTAATTTATGAATGGAAAATAGTGTTTATATATAATTTTAAATATTAGCAAAATATTTGCTAATATATGAATGTAAAATAGATTTTCTTCAACTGAAAAAAAATCACAAAATGTAAAACAATTTAGGTGCTTTTTTAAATCAACTTGTAATTAATGTTATTTTACATTTATTTTAATGAATTGTGCCATAAAGGACATGCAAACACTGCTAAATATTTAGCTATAAACCCTGTACAATTTCACATGAGAATCGAACTTCTTTCCACAAATTGAACGTTTTTTTTATTTTTATTTATGTAATCATGTCATTTTTGGTTTTTAATTTTTCGACAGTTTCACTTTCATTCAGCAACAGCTTCTGTTTTTTTCCGGACAGCATAAACGTATGTTCGGTGATGATGATAATGACGACGGATGTATGTGTGTATGTGTCGAAGGAGATGTGTGTCTGTGGTCCTTTACTGACTCGATGTGTGCAGGGAAGTGTCAAACAGCTGAGTGTGTATGGCTTATCTTGTCGCAAAATGCAGCTAAAAGTCCTACACAACGGTAATAGTTTGATTACGTCGTTTACATGTCTGTACTGCACTTCAATAATGCGACTGAAATAGGAATACTCCACATGTCTGAATTCGATTAGTGTTTACGACGATTATGGCTTTAAGCATATCTAAAGTGCTTTTCCATCGTATGTTATGAGCCGTGGTTAATGCGTGTGGCTGCAGTTGTAGCAGCCTCTGCTTTTGGACGCAGCAACCCTTGAACTCCGGTTAAGAAAAAAACGGTTACGTCATACTCACCCACCCAAAACGAGTGACGCGCAACTCCGAGGCCAGCCTGTCAGATGTGTGCAAAGCACTTGATGTGCCGTTCTAATCCAATCCTGCCTCCAATCTTCAGTGCTAATTTCACCCTCATGCTCCATCATAACATCACAACTCACGAGACAACTTTTCACCTCGACGAGAAATCTCATCGCGGTTTAGTCTCGCGAGATCTCGTATCAAAACCAATGACGTATTTTAGTCATGTGACCAATTCAACTAACATGGTGGACGACATTGTAAAGCAGATGTTTTGGATGCTGTTCGTTTTGACAGCTTTATTAAATATTAATGTCAGATTGTGCATGCTTCATATTGCCTCTCTTCAAAGGACACGGAATGTTTACTGGGAGCTGTTGTTCAGCGGCAGAAGCAGACCACAGTTGCAACATTATGCTGTGACGTTTCAAAGAGATAGAAAGTAAATAAACGCCTGTGCAGAAAGAGTTTTCAGTTGTTTTAGTGTGGATGACAGAAAGAATTGAAAACGTCAATGTGGACATGAAGCATTTTGCACTTTTAGACGAAAACGCTGTTTTTTTTAGATTTATCCAGATTAGTTTAGACGTAGCCTTAGAAACACCTTGCATAAGCAGTAACTAGCTTTTTGTAATTTGATGCAAATATAAGTAATACCAAGTATAGCTTCATAAATGTATTTTAAAAATAATAAGAATAATTTACAAGGATTTTAGAAGCTTTTCTCAGCAGTAGGAGAGGAAGAACTGTCTAAACTGGTAAATTCCTCCAAATCAACAACGTCTGACGGCCGTTAAATATGTCATGTGAAAAGGGTCCATGGTGTGATTAAAGCAAAGCCCTGAGATATAATGGCTTACATCCACTGACGATGACTTATGAATATGCAATCGATTTGTCAGCTGTGATTTAATAATTTACAGAGCTAAAGCACAGTGTCAGTAGTTGAGCATTTTGAGGTATCACATGAGAAAAAAGTGATGGAAATGCAAAATTTCGAATAAAAATTCATTAACTTGCAAGAAAGCTTTTACACTCACTTGAGGTGGTTTTGGACTTGACACACCTTTTGCGCAATCTGTCTTCATTTAGAAAGGAAACTAAGCATTTAATTCAACTCCTACTGTATGCTCTCCATTGGAAGCTGTTAATTAATGTTCACAGTTTTGAGCGTGGGAACATTTTAAGCTGTTTGCTTTATTCTTGATGTGTCAGACGATCCGATAAACACATTTCATCAATATTTAAATATTACAACTATATCAACTATTAAATATATAATCATGTTTGCATGAAATAAACATATCTTAAATCTAATACACTGTAAAAAAAAATTTACTGTATGGCAAAAAGTCATGAGAACAAATGCTTTTATGCTACTCTAACTTAAAGGTCAAACTAAAGTTATTGTTAGCTATACAAACATAATGTAATATTTTTAGTCAGTTCGACTGATTTAAGCTGAGATGACTAGAAAAGTGGTGGCTCAGTGGTTAGCACTGTCACCTCACAGCAAGAAGGTTGCTGGTTCGAGTCCCTGCTGGGCCAGTTGGCATTTCTGTGCAGAGTTTGCATGTTCTCCCCGTGTTGGCGTGGGTTTCCTCCGGGTGCTCTGGTTTCCCCCACAGTTCAAACACATGCGCTATAGGTGAATTGGATTAACTAAATTGGCCGTAGTGTATGAATGTGTTTGTGTGTGAATACGAGAGTGTATGGGTGTTACCCAGTACTGGGTTGCGGCTGGAAGGGCATCCTCTGAGTAAAACATATGCCGGAAAAGTTGGTGGTTCATTCCACTGTGGTGATCCCTGATAATCAGGGACTAAGCTGAATGAATGAATGAATGAATAGAAAAGTTCATTTGATTCAACTAAAAAATTTAAGGCTGGGATCATTTTTTTTTACAGTGTATACGATAGGAAAGCAAGAGGAATAGGAATGGACCCCAAAAAATCTGATTCTGACAATCAGCCTGTTGGTTTTAAATATAGTTAATAGAATAAAACATTTCAATCTGACGGATTTGCATTTGAATGGGTTTGAGCAGAATGTTAATATTTGTTTTATTCTGTAAAGGTCTGAAAATATTTATTCTAAATTAAGGTTAATTTATACAATTAGTCAGAATAATTTTTATTATTATTATTCAAAATTAAGGTTATTCCACCAATTATTAATTTCTAAACTCCTTGAAGTTTAAACTCTGGTATCGTGTTGTCATGTCTGAATACATGGCACCTCTTTTGTTATTTTATGCAAAAAATGTCATATATTCTGGGTTTCCTTTTTTAAAATCTCTGATGTCTCATATTAAAGCATTCCACCCCTTGCTGGGTGACAGAACAACCTTCTAGGCAAACAGCAATGCTTCCTCTTGTGGTAGAATAACAGAGAGTTGCTGATTAAGATGGGTTTGCTGAGAAGTGATAGCAGACGACCAGTGTTGCTGCTGCAGGAAACTCTGCCTGTTTCCTCCCTTGAGTCCCTAAAACAGAGTAAAAACAAAGCGATTGATTTGTGTATGGATTAAAAGATCATCATTTACGCAACATATCATCTTCTTTTTAAAGATCACTTCTGTTTAAATACAGTTTATTCGTTAGTGATTAAGAATAATTGTTAGATTTACTGTGACTGCATTCCCAGTAATAACATGACAGTCTAGTCTGGTGGGTGGTTGCCAAGGTGTTGCTGTGTGGTTGCTTGGGTTACTAGCCAACATCAACACAGCCCAGATGCGCATACTATCTGTCCTAAATAGTATTCGAAAATAGAATTAGTGTGTCCCAAACCGTAGTATGTTTAGTATGCCAAAAGTTCCCTGATGGTGTACTATTTCCGTTAGAAATTTGAATCCGTACTCATATATTGCCCATAATACATTTAGTGTTGGACATGAATTCCATTAGAACTACAAAGTCAAGGAATAAGTGTAAACAAACTACAAACATGGCGGACAAGTGAGACCAACCATCAAGTTGAGAGGCTTCGGTAAAGTTGTTTGAATGACTATTAATTAATATCTAGCCAACTGGAAAATGTATTATTTTATTTATTTATTTATTTTTTTACTTTTTTTTTTTTAAGATTTATTTTTGGCCTTTATTAAGTGGATAGGACAGTATTTCAGACAGGAAACGAAGTGGGAGAGAGAGGGGGTAGGGACGGGAAATGTCCTCAAGCCGGGATTCGAACTCGGGACACCCTGAAGTGCTACTGCACCATATGTCAGCGCGCTTACCACTAGGCTATTGCGCCGACGAAAGAAAAAAAAAAAAAAAAAAAAAAAAAAAAAAAAATGAATCACGTTTTCCATGTTATATTTCATCTGCAACAACAATGTTTGTTTGTTTACACTTTATTGTCCCCAATGGGGAAATTTGTCTTGGACTCTAGGCCCACATTTGCTTACACTGCATACACATCCCCCCCCCAAAGACAAACATTCAATCATCAACACAAATATTACATATTTAAAAATCGAATTGATGTAGGTAAAAAAGATTTCTTAAAACGATTGTATCTGCACACAGGCAACCTGTATCGTCGACCAGAAGGCAGTAACTCATACTCACAAAATAAACTGTGCGAGGGGTCAGCTAATATTGTAATAGCTTCGTCCCGAACTGATTGCTCATAGAGAGCTTGTAAGGATCGGTATTCCCTTTTCCCTATGATTATCATGGCTGTTTTTACCAGCCCTCCAAGCTTAGCTTTAGATTGAACGGTAATGTTTCCATACCACACAGTAAATCCCTAGCGTATTATGCTTTCAATCACAGCTTTGTAAAATAAAAACATAACTTTTTGCTGTAGCCCAAAAACTCTCAATCTCCGTAAAAAATGCAATCGCTGCTGTACACGAGAACAAATAGTGTCTACATGTGGACCCCAGGTAAGCAAGCTATCTATGTGAACACCCAGATATTTATAAGAGCACACTTGTTTAATGGGCTCTGCGTTGATAAACACAGATGAATGATTTCCAATTGACTTTGGATCAAAAGATCATTTCCTCAGTTTTGTTGATATGAATAATAAAGATGATTTGAAGCGTACCATTTCACAAACCTTTCAACCTCTAAATGGTAAACTAAGGGGTTGCAGTGTTCATACAAATGGCTAAGTACAGCTGTGTCATCTGAGTATTTTACTATAAAGTTACTAGAATTATGACTTACTGAGTCATTTGTAAACAGTGTAAACAAAATTGGGGAGCTAACACAGCCTTGGGGAACACCTGTGCTTGTCCTTCTAATCTCTGATAAGCTGTTATTAACTCGATTAGTTAAAAACGAATAGTACCAATTATTTAAAAGGGAATTTACACTCAACTGCCCCATGTTTTTGATCAGACTGTGGGGCTTAATTGTATCAAAGGCTAAACTTAAATCAACAAATAATAGCCGTGCATAAGCTTTTGGACTTTCTAGGTGTTTAACTACAGCATTAGTTATGTTGTTAATAGCATCTACCGTACCATGACCTTGTCTGTAGGCGAACTGGAGTGGATCTTAAACTGGTTTTAGATCCACTCCAGTGTATACTTATATGTTTGTACATTAACATATAAGACATTTACAATGCGAACTTATATGTTTGGACATTAACTAAATCCACAAAGACCTGAGGTGATTTCTCTGCATGAAAGACTCGTGACTGGTAGATTAACCTGCTGCTGCATTTCCAGTAAGGTAGGTAATTAAATATGAAAGAACGTGGATGATGTGTCGAGATGATTGGCAGGAAACGAAACTAAGCAACATAATGGGGAAGTAGTAGGCTATATCCCAAAGTTTGCATACTGTTCGGTTACACACTCAAAAGTATGTACTTTTTAATCACATAAACGTACATACTTTCAGAACGTAGTATAAGTAGGCGAATTGGGATGCAGCAGGAGTCTTTATAGAAGGTTTTTTCATAGATTCTAGAACTCCTGGAGGAAGTATACACACTTTTTGGTCTTTTCACACTACAGGAACTGCAATTTTAGTTATACGAATTATTTTTGGGGGAAACCCTTTCCCAGCACAACAGGAACTACCAGTGGTGTAAGTAGTGTACATTGATTAGATGCCATGCAAAATGTCATTACTGACCTGTTACATTTGTTACATTTAGTTTTTTTTCTTCTATCTGGCAAGATCTTGGATCAGGCATACACAAAAATCCGGGGCGGAAATGTGCATATGCCAATTCCCATGTAAAAGTTGTGATCTATATACAAACTTGATGGGAGAATGTGCACAGCTGTAAGTAAACATATTTAACTTTAAATATTGACTTAATTGAACCACTTTAAAATCACCATATAAGCTGTAATTATTAATAACATGATTCGTCATTAGTGGCGTTCACACATTTGCACACTCCATCGTTGTACAATGATTTGCCTAATTATCCTAACTTGCCTAGTTAACTTAGTTTAGCTGTTAAATACTAGTATCTTGAATAATATCTAGTAAAATGTTATGTACTGTCATTATGGCAAAGATAAAAGAAATCATTCAGTCAATTAATCAGTCTTGTCGTCGATCCCAGTTGTAAGAGCAAAGAATAGTAACTTGACTTCTAGTTGATCATTTGAAAAAGTGGTAGAAGGTAGATTTTTCCAATGAGACCTATTGGAAGCCTCATGGACCCAAGATTCTCACAGAAATCAGTCAAGTTTTGTGAAGGAATCATGGTTTGGGGTTACATTCAGTATGGGGGCATACAAGAGATCTGCAGAGTGGATGGCAACATCAACAGCCTGAGGTATCAAGACATTTGTGCTGCCCATTACATTACAAACCACAGGAGAGGGCAAATTCTTCAGCAGGATAGCGCTCCTTCTCATACTTCAGCCTCTACATCAACGTTCCTGAAAGCAAAGAAGGTCAATGTGCTCCAGGATTGGCCAGCCCAGTCACAAGACATGAACATTATTGCGCGTGTCTGGGGTAAGATGAAGGAGGAGGCATTGAGGATGAATCCAAAGAATCTTGATGAACTCTGGGAGTCCTGCAAGAACCCTTTCTTTGCCATTCCAGACGACTTTATTAATAAGTTATTTGAGTCATTGCAGAGATGTATGGATGCAGTCCTCCAAGCTCATGGGAGTCAGACACAATATTCATTCTTTTTCCACTGCACCATGACTTTATATTCTATACTGTACATTATTTTTGTTTCAGTGACAAGACTTTTGTCTAAGCAAAGTTAGACCTTACTGTCCTAATTAAATAATTAAAAATCAAGGCATGGTCATATTTTATTTTGGTAAAATAAGCGTAATCTAGAGGCCTTTGCCTTTCATATAAGCCACTTTTGATACCAAATGATCAACTAGAAGTCAAGTTATTATTTGTTGTTCCTAAAACATGGACAGGCGACAAGACTTTTGTCAGGTAGTGTAGACTTCAAAGTACAAAAATATTTGTAGAAATTCTTCAAAAATTGCCTATTTGTCAAGTACGCATAATTATGTCTGAATCACAGTTGTGCTGATACAGAGCCACTTTTAGAGTGATATTTACCATCTAGAGCAAAATTTTCCAGAAAGGTTTGCTTTGGTGAGCTGTTTCAAATTCCTGAAACAAACTACAAACAAGGGTGACATGGTGGCTCAGTGGTTAGCACTGTCGCCTCACAGTAAGAAGGTCGCTGGTTTGAGCCTCGGCTGGATCAGCTGGCGTTTCTGTGTGGAGTTTGCATGTTCTCCCCGTGTTGGCGTGGGTTTCCTCCGGGTGCTCCGGTTTCCCCCACAGTCCAAAGACATGCGCTATAGGTGAATTGAATAAACTAAATTGGCCGTAGTGTATGTGTGTGAATAAGTGTGTATGGGTGTATCCCAGTGCTGGGTTGTGGCTGGAAGGGCATCTGCTGCGTAAAACATATGCTGGATAAGTTGGTGGTTCATTCCGCTGTGGCGACCCCTGATGAATAAAGGGACTAAGCCGGAAATAAAATGAATGAATAAACTGCAAACAAACCTCATTTTAGTGTGATTTTATTTGAAATGATGTCACATTCGTTTGTTCTTTTAAAGTAGGTTACATCATGCCACGTCCAGTTATTGTGACTCCCAATTCAATCAAAGAATGAAAAAGATAATAAATGAAATTTTCCAATAAAATAAAATAAAACATTTGACAATAATAATAGTGTTCCTCTGCATGGTGCTGGGTTGTGGCTGGAAGGGTATTCACTGCATAAACCATATGCCAGAGTAGTTGGTGGTTCATTCCGCTGTGGCGACCCCTGATGAATTAGGGACTACCCAAAGGAAAATGAATGAATGAATGAATGAATGAATGAATGAATAAATGAGTAGAGCAATGCCATGCAAATGTCAATCGCAGACAACCATGCAATGGATCGTGATTTAAACATTTTTTGTTGCCCAGCACTATTAAATATTTAACATAAAATGTACGTTCAAAACAACCTGTATACTGCAAACTTGCATATATTTTTGGTCATATCCATAATGCGTGTTTATTTTCCACATTTAAAATATAAAAGACCCAGGCTCATTCTGAAAACGTACCCCTATATACATTTCTGGAGAGCATCAAATATGTCCCAGGAGATACATTTTTTTGCAGTTTTTGTTTTCACGGATCCACCAGAGGCCGCTGTGTACGCTTTTTCAGATCTCAAATTTCTCTCGTAAGTGCCATTCGCACTTGCTCTTCTTGCGTAAATTCACCAAAGGCCGCTGTTGACTGACTGACTGACTGAACGACCGATCAACTGACCTTCCCTCCTATTTCAACCCGCCCACCCACTTCCCTAAATCCAACCCACAGTTTTCAAAAGCAATCCAGAAAAAAGAAGAGCCCTCAGCTTTTACCACGTTTTCAGATTTTACCACATTCTCACTCTGTTATTTACTTGTTTATTTTATTTTTTGGCTTCTGTTCTTGTCTTACCCGCTTTCTGGAACCGTTCTTCGCCAGACTCGAACCCTGTCATCGTGGTCAACTCCTCTCTGCGAAGGTAAGCGGTCAGCTGGTAAGCGCGAAAAGGAACGACATCATACCGCCCCGTAGCGTTCATTTTAAAGACGAAATGCAGCCGTACGTACTTTTGGCTACATAATTTGCGCTCTCCAGAAATGTATATAGGGCTACGTTTTCAGAATGAGCCCATGTTGAATATAAAATGTGCTGGTAAAACTATAGTTTAGGTCACATTTCACAGTATTAACAAACCATTAACTAACACCACTAGCTTAATAAATTACTAATTAGCTGTTATTAATAGTTAGTAAGGTAGAAGTGGGGTTAGGTTTGGGTAGGATTAGGGATGCAGAATAAGATCATACTTTATAACTACTAATGAACAGTTAATATCTTAATAATAGGCAGATAATAAGACAGTAGATAATAGGATGAATTGTGACCTAATCTAAAGTGTTACCAATATGTTTATAGATTGATATTTTTCTGATCCTCTAAATGTGTGGTTAGTAGTTTTGGAAAATATAAACAGATGTTTTAATATAATGTTAACATAGACTTTCTCTGTGAATTTAGGTTTTAAGTTTTGACTGCAAATGTCACATCCATAACGGGTGAATTCTCCAGTAGTAATAGCACCGCTTTACAGAATGAGCAAACGTTCAGCAGGGCGCCTTTTGGTATGCGACCGTCTCTCTGCAGTGACATTCTCCACCAGGCCAAAAACAAACACGGCGCACTTTTGCTCTAAGTCCCATCACAAAAGCAGCTTCTGTCAGGGCAGATCAGGCCGCCACGTTCCCCAGCTCTGAGACTCTGCTGGCTGTCAGGAGCGATGAGCGTCCAGCGGGTGCCACTGCCACTGCCCCTGCCTAATGGGCACACGGGAGCCAGAGCGAGCCCTGCGCCGTGTGCCCCCCCCCCCCCCCTGGATTTGTCATTTGTGAGATTTAATTTGTCCAAGAATGAGCCGGAGTCAGAGGTCAGTCGGCTGGAGAGGCCGACCTGCTGACAGGTTGACCGTTCACGGGGGGCTAATGAGAGCATTCGGCCAACTGAACGGAACAAAGGCAGACGGATTACATGGACTCATTTGTTGACTGGAATCAATAACACCAGGCTCTGGGACTGTGCGTTTCCTCCTATGCTCAGCACCAGGCCGGAGGACTCCACTATTATTCATGGAGCGACACACACACATGCCTTTTCAGTCATACGCTCTTACTTTTCACTCTCTTTGCACGCATGGCGGATCACGCATCGATTTTTGTGGCTTTTTCCATTTGGGTTGCAGCATTGTCAGTAGTGGACAGAAACAGGGAGCCTCTTTTTTATATTTGACCTTCATTTTCCACTCACTTTTTCGGTTTAGCATATTTTCCTTGGCTACTGACCATCACTAACAGGCACTAACAGGCAGGCTGAGGACAGCGGTTGAACTTAAAGTACAAATGAAATCTAAACTTACCATTTTGATTTTGTTAGCTCACATTGCTAGTTTTGTGGTGAACAATTCATCTGTGCATGTCATTAAGAAAACAAAATTGTTTGCCCTTGTAATCTTTAATTGAAATGTGAAAATGCACTTCATGGTTTTTTTTTTTCAGTTAAATCGTCAGATTACGTCTGTCTGAGGTATTGGGTGTGGCTAACATCCTTAACCACGCCCCCCACACTGTCAGTTTTGACAACAAACAGGAATGGTGAGCAGGAGGTGTCTGTTAGGTTGTAATAACTCTTCTAAAACCCTTTTCCCCGATCTTTCTTAATGAAATGCCTACTTTATTACATCCAGTCAGCTCGCAGAAGAAAAAACAAGCCACGCCCACAGTTTTCTCATTTAATATTCTCTAGGAACTGCGTCACTATACGGAAAAACAAAATGGTTGCAGTTTCCAGTTCATGCAGACTTTAAAAATTAAATGACCTGCTTTAAGTCAAACATTATTATTTAACATCACTGAAGCAACATTTATACCGGAAAAAAAGTCATTTTAATTTACATTTGTTTATTTTGCGGACACTTTTATAGAGAGAGAGTGTCCTACGAGTGGTTTGTCAAGCCCACTCACCTGTGTGAAGCACTCTCAGAATTAGAGATGGGCGATATGAACATTTTAATTTACATTTATTCATTTTGTCGACACTTTTATCCAAGTTTTATCTGAGAGTTTTATCCAGCGGATGCCCTTCCAGCTGCAACCCATCACTGGGAAACATCCATGCACACTCATTCACACACATACACTACGGACAATTTAGCTTACCCAATTCACCTGTACCGCATGTTTTTGGACTTGTGGGGGAAACCGGAGCACCCGCAGGAAACCCACGCCAACACGGGGAGAACATACAAACTCCACACAGAAATGCCAACTGACCCAGCCGAGGCTCGAACCAGTGACCTTCTTGCTGTGAGGCAATTGTGCTACCCACTGCGCCACCGTGACGCCCCATTTTATTTTAGTTTTTTTAATAAATAAATAGAGCACACTATTCATCATCAATAAGCATACTCTCATTCAATTCAAGGTCGTGCACAGAATACACTGGTCTAGAACTAAACTGAATCAAATATTCCTTGATCTTGACCCAACTTGCCTTCGATGTACAAACGAACCAACCACACTGTTACATACTTTCTGGTCTTGTTTGAAACTGTCTGATTTTTGGGGGAAAGTCTTCAGGCGTTTTTCTGCTGTTTTTTCATTATCAATAAACCCAAAGCCCTTAACAGCACTGTTTGGAATCCTGTCCGAATATGTTGAATTAAATTCATTACAGGCTGATAGTGTAGCCTTTGCAACTTTACTGGTTAGACAACTTATTCTTATGAATTGGAAGTCAGCAGTTCCCCCTTCTTATCGGCAATGGGTTTTTGATTTTTTACAAGCTCTTAAAATGGAAAAGATTCAGTTTGCAATAAAACAAAAGCCAGAACTGTTCCAGAAAGTCCAGAAAGTTTAGAGCCCTTTCTAAAAAAATTTTAAGGAGGCTCCTACTGTATATCTGTCTGACCTAAGATGAACCTATTAAAGCTAAGAAAAATAATAATAATAGAGCACACAAAAAAAAAGTTCATTGGATTTACTCAAAAACTATTTTTATGGGCTGAATTTAAACAAATTAAGTTGAACATTACTTAATTTGTTTAAATTCAGCCCATATAAATTGTTTGCAACCAGTTACCAGTTACCAGTTAGTAAATCCAATGAATACTTTTTTTTCAGTGCAGAGGTCTTCAACCCTGCTGCAGGACGTTTGCTATCCTGCAGACCTTAGCTCTGATCATAATCAAACAGACTGACGTGAGCCGGTTCAACTTTTCAGAATCATATAAAATACACAAGCAGATGTGCTGAAGCAGGTCAGAAATAAACTTTGCAGAGTTCTCAGTGGCAGATCTCTGAAATAGTGTTGTGATGACACACTGAAATGTTATTTCTGTTTCATTCATACTGGACACTAGAGGGAGCTCTCGCGTATAAACGCCACATATAGATTACTGAAGAAAAGACACTATCTATCGCTGCTGCTGAGCAAAGAGGATAAAGAAATGGATAAACGGATCAAATATGAACACAATAAACAAATCGGGATTATTTGTGTTCTTCAAGTCATCCTGGGTATTATTTTAGAAGCAGAAAATATATTTATGGGTGACACGGTGGCTCAGTGGTTAGCACTGTCACCTCACAGCAAGAAGGTCGCTGGTTCGAGTCCCGGCTGGGTCAGTTGGCATTTCTGTGTGGAGTTTGCATGTTCTCCCCGTTGGCGTGGATTTCCTCCGGGTGCTCCAGTTTCCCCCACAGTCCAAAGACATGCGCTATAGGTGAATTGGGTAAGCTAAATTGTCCATAGTGTATGTGTGTTTCCCAGTGATACGTCACAAGTCTGCGACGTATGCAGCGAGTCACTGGACAAACTAGTAACAGCGGGAAAGCCGTCCATACGGAGGTAAGCGGTCAACTGGTAAGCGCGAAAAGGAACGGCGTCATACCGCCCCGTAGCGTTCGTTTTAAAGACGAAATGCAGCCATACATACTTCTGGCTACATAATTTGCGATCTCCAGAAATGTATATAGGGCTACGTTTTCAGAATGAGCCCATGTTGGAAACAACACAATCCTTGAGTTTTTTTAGGGACAACTTAATTGTTTTATGTTCAATCCACTTAAATTTGTAAATACAATTAAGTTAACTTAATCGATTTGTGTCAGGACAACATGAAGGCATTCAGCATTTTTTTTTACAGTGTACACTCCAAAAATGACATTTACTGTTTGTTCAAACTGCTTATTTAAAATGAATTGAAGCAACACAATTCTCGATGTTTTTTTGGGACAACTTAATTGTTTTATGTTCAATCCACTTAAATTTGTAAAAACTAATAAATTAACTTAATTTCTTCATGTTGTCGATTATGTGAATCCCTACATTTTTTACAGTGTAACATCATCTATCTCTCTCACTTTCTCCCTCTCTCTCTCTGTGTGTGTGTGTGTGTGTGTGTGTGTGTGTGTGTGTGTGTGTGTGTGTGTGTGTGTGTGTGCG
>CAIGQV010019678.1:557141-588870 GCA_903798115.1 Danio jaintianensis | reverse complement strand
TGTCCAGTAAGAGACTAGTGATGTCCAGTAAGAGACTAGTGATGTCCTAGTGTCATAAAGATTAAATGTTAGCCTTCTGACCATTTTTTTTTAAAATATATTGTTCCTTTTTTATGTTAATATCATTAACTAATTAAATGACTTAAAATCATAGGTAATAAAAATAGCATTTCTCTATAGACAATTTTTATATCGTATGAAATATCGTAATGCCAATACTCAACAACACCGGGGGGGGGGTTTCCAACTTTTTTGTTCAGGGGAATCTGTAAACTGAAAAAAATGATGTTTCCTGTTTGTTTAAACAACTTATTTAAAAATATCTGAATCAACACAATTTGGGACAACATAATTGTTTTATTTTCAATCTATTTAAATTTGTAAAAACTAATAAGTTAACTTAATTCCGTCCTGTTGTCCCAACACAAAATGATTGTGTGAAACCCATTTTTTTACAGTGTAGGAACCAATAGGACTAATGCAAATTAACAAATATATGTTCATTAAAACAAAATTACCATTCATTGCATTCACCTAATCTCACCAAGTTACACCGACAATCCTGAAAAGTTTGCCAAAGTTCTGCGGGTTCCTGACAAACTGGGCCAGGCTGGACGAGTGGATCTGTTGGAGCAGGTCCCGCTCCGGTCAGTTTGATCAGTGGGTTTATAAAGTGGAAAGTTTAATGAAGTAGCAGGCGAGGGAACAGTGGGGACAGTTCTCTGTGCACAGATGGCCCTTTGTAACTCCTGACACCTGCCAGCTGCCCGCTCTTCAAAATGATGGTCCGGGACGGGGCGAGGGGGGGTTTAGAGGGACAGGCGCTCCTCTAATGCCTACAGTGGCTGAGCTCGACCCCTAACCCCTGGTGTCAGACGGGGCAGCCAGTGTTTTCTCTCCTCTCAGTGGGTCTCCAGCTCTTGTCTATGGCCTCTCACAAATGCACACAGCGGCCTGGGAGCCTGCCTGTTCTGGGAGCCCTTTGTGAACATGCTGAGGATTAGATGGCTCGTGTTTCTGAGTTCATTATCAACTCGATCAAGCCGATTTCAGGATATGAGCAATATTGATAGTGTTACCAGCGCTTTATTGTTACAGTTGAAGTCAGAATTATTAGCCGCCCTGTATCTGTTAAAAAAAAAAATTCTAAACATAATAGTTTTAATAACTCATTTCTAATAACTGATTTCTTTTATCTTTGCCATGATGACGGTACATAATATTTTACTAGATAGTTTTCAAGATACTCGTGTTCAGCTTAAAGTGACATTTAAAGGCTTAACTAGGTTAATTAGGCAAGTAAGGGTAATTAAGCAAGTCATTGTATAATGATGGTTTGTTCTGTAGACAATCAAAAAATTAGGGGGCTAATAATATTGACTTTAAAATAGCTTTAAAAATTTTTAAACTGCTTTTATTCTAGCCGAAATAAAACAAATAATACATTCTCCGGAAGAAAAAATATTATAGGAAATACTGTGAAAAATGCTTTGCTCTCTTAAACATCATTTGGCAAATATTTGAAAAAAAAAAGAAAAATTCACAGGAGGGCGAATCATTTTGACTTCAACGATATGTTCATTCATTTTCTTTTCGGCTTAGTCCCTTTATTAATCTGGGGTCGCCACAGGGGGATGAACCGCCAACTTATCCAGCATATGTTTTACGCAGCGGATGCCCTTCCAGCTGCAACCCATCACTGGGAAACATTCATACACACTAATTCACACACATACACTACGGACAATTTTAGCTTACCCAATTCACCTATACCACATGTCTTTGGACTTGTGGTGGAAACCGGAGCACCCAGAGGAAACCCACGCCAACACGGGGAGAACATGCAAACTCCACACAGAAATGCCAACTTCGAACCAGTGACCTTCTTGCTGTGAGGCGATCATGCTACCCACTGCGCCACCGTGACGCCCTCAACTGTAATAACATAAAATAGATCCTAGAAGCTGATTGGACAACACTATGCAATATTAATAATGTACCACCTGATACACTCTTTCCTCTCTATGCAGCAGGCACTTTATTAGAAAACCTTCTATGTTTTCTATGTTTGTTTGTATAGCTAATACTTTTAAAATATTTTCTATATTTTGATCTATAGCTACATTCTTAATATCTTTAAATACCTCATATTTGGTCATATGTCCTATATCCATAATTAATATTTCTATATCTAAAATTGTGTGTGTTTTTAATTCTTATTATACTTCATAATTCCTTAGTCCCTTATTTATGCAGGGAATGAAACGCCAACTATTCCAGCATATGTTTTACACAGCAGATGCCCTTCCAGCTGCAACCCAGTACTGGGAAACACCCATACACTCTCACATTCACACTCATACACTACGGACAATTTAGTTCATCCAGTTGACTTATACCGCATGTCTTTGGACTGTGGGGGAAACCTGAGCACCCAGAGGAAACCCACGCCAACACGGGGAGAACATGCAAACTCCACACAGAAATGCCAACTGACCCAGCCGGGACAAGCAGCGACCTTCCTGCTGTGAAGCGACAGTGCTAAACATTGAGCCACCATGCCGTATTTTGCTTTGCATATCTTGTTTATGACTGAGTATGTGACAAATTTACACAGTAAAAGGATACTTGAAAACTGTAGACGTAAGTACTCTAAAAAAGTACTCATTTTAAATCATTCAAGTGTACTTTAAATATACATATTATGAATGTCTCCTCATGTACACGTTGAGGATTAGCATTTACTTGATTAGCATTTGAAATAGTGTGAATAAATATCAGATTTAAAGTTTACAAATTCTATATTTTAACTTCACGGTGGCGCAGTGGGTAGTGCTGTCGCCTCACAGCAAGTAGGTCGCTGGTTCGAGCCTCAGCTGGGTCAGTTGGCATTTCTGTGTGGAGTTTGCATGTTCTCCCCGTGTTGGCGTGGGTTTCCTTCGGGTGCTCCGGTTTCCCCCACAAGTCCAAAGACATGCGCTATAGGTGAATTGGGTAAACTAAATTATCTGTAGTGTATGTGTGTGAATGAGAGTGTATGGGTGTTTCCCAGTGATGGGCTGCGGCTGGACATATGCTGGATAAGTTGGCTGTTCATTCTGCTGTGGTGACCCCTGATTAATAAAGGGGCTAAGCCAAAAAGAAAATGAATGAATGAATATTTTAACCCCATCGTCATATGCATAATTATATACATTTATTTACAAATGACAAAGAGGTTTGATTTGGGTATATTTGAGTTTACATTAAATGCTTGTCAATACATTTAACATATTAACATAAGATACATAAACTAAAGACAATAGAAGTAATTATAAAATTTTTATTTTGAGGCAGCACGGTGGCTCAGTGGTTAGCACTGTCGCCTCACAGCAAGAAGGTCGCTGGTTCGAGTCCCAGCTATGACAGTTGGCATATCTGTGTGGAGTTTGCATGTTCTCCCCGTGTTGGCGTGGGTTTCCTTGGGGTGCTCTGGTTTCCCCCAAAGACATGCGCTATAGGTGAATTGAATAAACTACAGTGCATCCGGAAAGTATTCATAGTGTTTCACTTTTTCCACATTTATTTATGTTACAGCCTTATTCCAAAATGGATTACATTCATTTATTTCCTCAAAATTCTACACACAATACCCCATAATGACAATGTGAAAAAAGATGTTTTGAAATTGTTGCAAATTTATAAAAATTAAAAACCTGAAAAATCACATGTACATAAGTATTCACAGCCTTTGCTCAATACTTTGTTGATGCACCTTTGGCAGCAATTACAGCCTCAAGTCTTTTTGAATATGATGCCACAAGCTTGGCACACCTGTCTTTGGGAATTTTTGCCCATTCCTCTTTGCAGTACCTCTCAAGCTCTATCAGGTTGGATGGGAAGCGACGGTGTACAGGCATTTTCAGATCTCTTCAGAGATGTTCAATAGGATTTAGGTCTGGGCTCTGGCTGGGCCACTCAAGGATATTCACCGAGTTGTTGTGAAGCCACTCCATTGATATTTTGGCGGTGTGCTTTGTGTCATTGTCCTGCTGGAAGATGAACCGTTACCCCAGTCTGAGGTCAAGAGCACTCTGAAGCAGGTTTTCATTCAGGATGTCTCTGTACATTGCTGCATTCATCTTTCCCTCTATCCTGACTAGTCTTCCAGTTCCTGCTGCTGAAAAACATCCCCACAGCATGATGCTGCCACCACCATGCTTCACTGTAGGGATAATATTAGCCTGGTGATGAGCGGTGCCTGGTTTTCTCTAAACGTAACGCCTGGCATTCACTCCAAAGAGTTCAGTTTTAGTCTCATCAGACCAGAGAATTTTGTTTCAGATGCCTTTTGGCAAATTCCAGGCAGGCTATTTACTGAGGAGTGGCTTCCGTCTGGCCACTCTACCATACAGGCCTGATTGGTGGATTGCTGCACAGATGGTTGTCCTTCTGTAAGGTTCTCCTCTCTCCACAGAAGAATGCTGGAGCTCAGACAGAGTGACCATCGGGTTATTGATCACCTCCCTGACTAAGGCCCTTCTCCCCCGATCACTCAGCTTAGATGGCCGGCCGGCTCGATTCCTCGAGTCCTGGTGGTTCCAAACATCTTCCACTTGCGGATGATGAAGGCCACTGTGCTCATTGGACCTTTCAGAGCAGCAGAAAGTTTTCTGTAACCTTCCCCAGCCTTGTGCCTCGAGACAATCCTGTCTCGGAGGTCTACAGACAATTCCTTTGTCTTCATGCTTGGTTTGTGCTTTGACATGCACTGTCAACCCTGAGACCTTATATAGACAGGTGTATGCCTTTTCAAATCATGTCCAATCAACTGAATTTACCACAGGTGAACTCCAATTAAGCTGCTGAAACATCTCAAGAATGATCAGTGGAAACAGAATGTACCTGAGCTCGATTTAAAGCTTCACGGCAAAGGCTGTGAATACTGATGTACATGTGATTTTTCAGGGATTTTGTTTTTAATAAATTTGCAACAATTTCAAAAAATCTTTTTTCACATTGTCATTATGGGGTATTGTGTGTAGAATTTTGAGGAAATTAATTTAATCAATTTTGGAATAAGAACTAAAAATTTTTTTTGGAAAAAGTGAAGCTCTATGAATACTTTCCGATGCACTGTAAATTGTCCGTAGTGTATGAGTAGTGTGTGTATACCAAAGAATGCTTGGAAAAAACAGCCATTGACTTCCATAGCATATTTTATTCTTACTACGGATGTCAATGGCTGCTTTTTTCCCAGCATTCTTCAGTATATCTTGTATTGTGTTCAAGAAATTCACTTTAAAATCCACTTGAGTGTGAGTAAATGGTGAGTTTAAAAGGTTCTTTTCATTTTTGGGTGAACTATCCCTTTAATGGTTAAATATGTTTTTTTAAAAGATCAAATGTGTCTTATTCACCTCAGGTTGATGTCTCTTTCCAGCTTGTCTTGCGGAATTTTGTTGCAGGAACATTCCAAAGAATGTGTATGTTTTAGTCTGTCCGCTGCTTCTGACACCTGTGACTGAGAAAGATTGATTGCCGTTTGTGAGGTAAATTGGGTAATTGCAGTAAATTGTACCGAGTGTTTTCTTTGGCAAGTGTGTGTGCTGCTTGTTTTAGGATTTTTGGTTTGCGGAGAGAGTGGAATCATTCACAAAAGAAAGATAAAGAGGAGAAAAAGAAAATGTGGATAAAGAAGACACGTACAATTGAAGTCAAAATCATTAGCCATTTCTTTTCTTTTTCAAATATTTCCCAAATGATGTTTAACAGAGCAAAGAATTTTTCACAGTATTTCCTATAATATTTTTTCTACTGGAGAATGTATTATTTGTTTTATTTCGGCTAGAATAAAAGCAGTTTAAAATTTTTTAAAAGCCATTTTAAGGTCAATATTATTAGCCCCCTTAAGCAATATTTTTTCCGATTGTCTACAGAACAAACCACTGTTATACAATGACTTGCCTAATTACCCTAACTTGCCTAATTAACCTAGTTAAGCCTTTAAATGTCACTTTAAGCTGAATACTAGTATCTTGAGAAATATCTAGTAAAATATTATGTATTATGTATGTAATGGTCTGCGTTTTTAGTTCTGATTGGCCAGTTTTTCCACAGGGATTTTTACACAGAATTTCCCAGAGAATGACGAAACAATAGTGTTTGAGGCTTACGGTATGACATTTTCATGTTCTGAACTCTTATTTTATCAGCTAAGTACATCCAGATTTTTATTATATGAGACCTTTAATTTGTAATCAGACAGAAGAGAGGCTTTATGGAGTGCACATGTAAATGTAACATATCCTTTTTTCTTGTCCCTTACAAAATCACTCTACAGTTTTTGCCGGGCCACCAAGTAAGTCGACGAAGGACTTTTCAAGTTGCTCAAAATAATAGTTGCTATTAAGAAATGTATCAATGTATGATTTTATTTAGGCGACACAGTGGCTCAGTGGTTAGCACTGTCGCCTCACAGCAAGAAGGTTGCTGCTTCGAGTCCCGGCTGGGTTGGCATTTCTGTGTGGAGTTTGCATGTTCTGCCTGTGTTGGCGTGGGTGGCCGTAGTGTATGTGTGTGCATGTGAGAGTGTATGAGTGTTTCCCAGTACTGGGTTGCAGCTGGAAGGGCATCCGCTGCGTAAAACATATGCTGGACAAGTTGGCGGTTCATTCCGCTGTGGCGACCCCTGATTAATAAAGGGACTAAGCCGAAGGAAAATGAATGAATGAATGAATGATTTTATTTGTTTAATTTACATGTAGCTCATTTAAGCAGATGCTCTACGTAAACATTATTGTCTGCATGAACCAGAAGTTGCTGCAGACTTTTATTTCAGAATGATGACGTATTTCCAGCTGAAACAGAATATTGAGTAGGGGGCGGGGTTTCATTTTTGAGCTCCTCCTTTCATCTTTCACTTACAGCTAATTAATGGTTGGATTGACATGGTTAAGCATATTTCACCCAATTCGTCAAACTGACATCACAAAAGAAGGACTGCCATTCCAGAACAGAATTATTACATTTCAGCACGGTGGCTCAGTGGTTAGCACTGTCGCCTCACAGCAAGAAGCTCGCTGGTTTGAGTCCCGGCTGGGCCAGTTGGCATTTCTGTATGGAGTTTGCATGTTCTCCCCATGTTCGTGTGGGTTTCCTCCAGGTGCTCCGGTTTCCCCCACAGTCCAAAGACATGCGCTATAGGTGAATTGGGTAAACTAAATTGTCCTTAGTGTATGAGTGTGTGTGTGTGAATGTAAGAGTGTATAGGTGTTTTCCAGTACTGGGTTGTGGCTGGAAGGGCATCTGCTGCATAAAACATATTCCAGAATAGTTGGCGGCTCATTCCACTGTGGTGACCCCTGATAAATAAGGGACTAAGCCGAAGGAAAATAAATGAATGATTAAAGATTACCAAACTTTTTTTTCAGTTGACTAACTTGCACAATTTAATTGTTCACCTTAGCACTAACAATGTGCACTAGCAAAATTAACATTGTAATTTTTGATTTCATGCAGACTTTATTTTTGATGTGGTTTGTAGTTTCTATGATTTGCAGACGTAGCAGAAAGAAAACATGAATGAAAAACAATTGCGAAACAAAAAATTACAGTACTGATATACCATACTCAAAAATTTGCAGAGCTATCTCACTCTCTGTCTGTTTTTTTTTAAGCAGAAGAGGAAACTTAATAAAAGATTAATAAAAGACTATTAGTGTAATCACATACATTGTGCTAATGAAATGAATCAGCTAATTAATGGTGGGCGGCGCGGTGGCGCAGTGGGTAGCGCTGTCGCCTCACAGCAAGAAGGTCGCTGGTTCGAGCCTCGGCTGGGTCACTTGGCATTTCTGTGTGGAGTTTGCATGTTCTCCCCGTGTTGGTGTGGGTTTCCTCCGGGTGCTCCGGTTTCCCCCACAGTCCAAAGACATGTGCTGTAGGTGAATTGGGTAAGCTAAATTGTCCGTAGTGTATGTGTGTGAATGGGAGTGTATGGGTGTTTCCCAGTGATGGGTTGCAGCTGGAAGGGCATCCGCTGCGTAAAACATATGCTGGATAAGTTGGCGGTTCATTCCGCTGTGGTGACCCCAGATTAATAAATGGACTAAGCCAAAAAGAAAATGAATGAATGAATAATTAATGGTTGGATTGACATGGTTAAGCCTTGATGATGCAAGCTGAGACTGCATATCTCAGTGATGCAATGTCAGACACAATGCACTCAGAGAAGCTAGTGACGTCACTGCGAGGGGTAGGGTCAGGGGTGGGGTTAGGAGAGCGCATTAAAAAGCATTGGATGCAGCTCAGATTGCACTGCACCAGGTCTGCATCCAGACCCCTCTCCAATGAACACCAGCATAAACACATTTGTTCTCATTTATGTTCAAAAAGAACAATTTGACGCCAGTGGAGTCTCCTGCTGCTACAGAAGGGTCTTTTGTGCAAGAGCTCAGTGTTTTTGGCTGATTGAGATGTTTTCCAGATGATTCTTTTTTTCTTATAATTACTAAAAGCAGAATCTGAGCCAGTATTTCTCACATATATATATATATATATATATATTTTTTTTTTTTTTTTAAACTAATCTCTATACAACTGAAGAAAAAAGTTTTAGAAAAATGTGTGCACACTTTATTTTAAGTGTCCTACTACTACTGACATGATATCAACAAGATGGTGGATTTATGGTGTAACTACATGTTTTTCTGGACAATTCCTACATTGAGTTTGAGGCATGCTCGGGTTTAGCGGTAAGGGCTGGATTAGGGTTAAGGGTTTGGATTAAAAGTGGGGTAAAGTTGACGATGTAACTATAAAATTTATTAAATGTAAGTGCCTTAAATATGATTATATTGCACAAATGTGAATAAAGACAAAATGATTCGCCCTCCTGTGAACTTTCCAAATGTTGTTTAATAAAGAGAATATGTTTTTCAACACATTTCATAAAAGTTTCAAGAAATAATACTTTTCTCCAGAAGAAATATATAATAAAACGTACTGTTAAAAAAAAATTCCTCTGTTAATGGGAAATATAAAAAAAAATTATTCAAATTTCACAGCAGAGGTAATAGTTTTGTCTTCAATTCATTCATTCATTTTCCTTCGGTTTAGTCTCTATTTCAGAGTTCGCCACAACGGAATGAACTGCCAACTATTCCGGCATATGTTTTACACAGTGGATGCCCTTCCAGCTGCAACCCAGTACTGGGAAACATCCATACACTCTCACATTCACACATACACACACACTACGGCCAATTTAGTTTATTCAATTCACTTATAGTGCATGTCTTTGGACTGTGGGGGAAACCGGAGCACCTGGAGGAAACCCACGCCAACACTGGGAGAACATGCAAACTTCACACAGAAATGCCAACTGGCCCAGCCGGGACTCAAACCAGCGACCTTCTTGCTGTGAGGCGACAGTGCTAACCACTAAGCCACCATGCCACCTGTCTTCAATTGTATACCAAATAATAAATTATGCAATGGTTAATTAACTGTCACCGCCCCGATAACTGGATGCTTAAGTTTACTTCGCTATATAGCAATTAAATAATAATATAATCATTACAAACTATATATCGTTGGAGAGATCTAAGTCTTCTGAATACATGTTTTACCACTGTTTTTAGTTTTTGGGAAGAGTAAGAGATCAAAATCCATTTAATGTCATCCTTCAACCTGCGTGAATGTTTGCGGTTACATTTTTAAACCATAATATTGTAGTCTAAACATACAGCAATCATGACAAACTATGCATCATTTGAAAGCTTCAAATTCCTAGTATCCATATCTGGTGATTGATTTTTGATAGATATCACTGAGCAACAGTTATTTATTAATTTGCGACAAGGACACTCATCCTTGTAAAGCATTACTTTGCTACAGCAATCAACATGTAAAAAAATGTGATGTTTTTTTAGAGGCTAAATCCAAATCAGATACCACCAAAGTGCCCATACTGCTTTAGAATTTGATGTCTACTTTACAAATATTGTCAAAAGTATAAAAACATATGCTTCATATTGCTCAAAATATACACAGAAAGAGGGGGCGCCCTTGTATCTAATGTCACTAATTGTCACTAATGGAAACCGTATGTCATCTGGTGGTCATGTTTGGTACTGCGGCCAAACAAAATTTTACTGAAATCTAATTTTTTCAACTTTAAAAAAATCAACTTTAAATTTGGAATATAGTTTTTTCAGATATTTCATTTAGATTTTCTGTCAAATTTGGGCTAAAACAGGTTTTGTAAAATACATATTTTATGTAATATAATAAAATATAGCCTACATTTCTTGTCTTATAATTTTCAAGAATTTAACTTTTGTTTTATTTAACTAAACTTCTTTCAATGTAGCTACAATCTGACAAGTGTATTCTTTAAAATGAGATCAAACTTAAGGCTATGCACCTAAGCGTCGAAGATTGGCAATCACTTACATTGGACGTGTCATTATTGTTCAAAAAGTGGGGGCGACAGTTAAGGGGTTCTTAATTACATTTAAGGCAACCTTTATAAAATGTGACCGAAACTTTCAAGGATTTATTCCTAATAATATTTTAAACTGCACTGAAAAAAAATGATTCATTGCACTTAACAGATTAATCAATTATTAATTGTCTAATTGTTTAAACAAATTAAGTTGAACATAACATACTAAATTTAAGTTCAGCCCATATAAATCATTTTTTTCACTGTGCTTCATTTTCTAAGGTTTGCTTCTACACTGTAAAATGTGATTGGTTGACTTTAGTTTAAAAAAGTAAGTAAACCCATTGCCTTAAAAGCAACAAGTTGACTTTAAGTGAGTAAACCCTTTTTAACTTGGAAGTTGTAAGTTGATTTAACTTCATTTTTATAATTACGCACATAGTGTTTACTTAAAAAGTTAAAGGCAAAGTGTTTACTCACTTTTTTAAGTAAACTCAATTAATCATTTTAAAAGTAGCAGGATTACTCACTTAAAGTAAAGTCAACAAGTTATTTTTTACAGTGTAGAAAAAAACCCACCCTTAGAATATGCCAAACATGGTTATGTCGTATCCTTTAAATATTTACTTTATAATGGCTGCGATGAATAATTATTATTGCTGCAAGGTCTGGCAAAGACGCGTTTTCATGAATCGTGACGAACAATATCATGCATACTTTAGATAAGAGGGCCCATTTTGGCACAACTCCACATAAACAGTTCGGATTTCTACAAACACCTTTTCCTATTGACACATCAGACGGGCTGAGGTCAGGAAGATGAGCTCGAGTGGGTAAATACTGCCTGCTTGAGTTACATCTTCAGCACATTAAAAGCTGGAGGTGAAGTCAGTCCTACAGCTGTCACGCCGAGCAAAAAGGAGCAGTAAAACATGGAGGAAGAGCATACGGGCGTAACATTACCTCATTAAAAGCCTTTCGATACAAACATACAGTATCAAAACATGCAGTGATGAAAGAGTGCGCACAAAACATTTGATCAAAAAAAAGTTTGCTGTTTGTTCAAACTACTTATTTAAAATGAGCTGAAGCAACACAATTCTTGAGTTTTTTGAGACAACTTAATTGTTTTATGTTCAATCCATTTAAACTTGCAAAGATTAATAAGTTCAATTAATTCCTTCATGTTTTCCCAACACAAATCAATTGTGTGGAACCCAGCATTTTTTACAGTGTAACAGCACCTACTGGAGAGGTGTGGATGGAGATAGTAAAAGACGCATCTGGTTGGTCAGATTTGGATAAACAACCTATGTAGTACACAAACGCTTGGTATATAACATTAAATATATTGCACTTCTCTGCAATATGGATATTGCATATACTATTATCACAATAACAATACTTTTTCGATATATTGTGCAGCCAATATTTATATATATAAGCAATATCACACGAGTAGCAGTGCGATGTGGCTGTATATCGGCACTGGTGGGAGGTGTGCCTTAGTGTCTAATTCACTAACGTCACTTTAGAACTAGTATTTGAATGATTCTCTAGCGTAATGTCTGAAGTGATGACAAAACAGGTGATTTTGCTCACATTTTAAGATTATAAGGCTGAACGGCATGAAATGCCATCAGTCTACAGAGATATCTCCCAGTATTTCTCTGTTGCAATCGGGATATCACAATATTACTATGGTATAAATACAGCACTACACCATACAAAAGAGACAGATCGACTAAGAAAGTCATTTACCTGTTAAATAACGATTTGATCAGCTGTAGTTTGAAATTATGCTGTTTTTCTCTTAGGGCTTATTATGCGGTCTCTGTCGGCATCTTGTGGATTAACATCGTCAACAGTCTTTGCTCAAAGATGGCCGCCGACGCGATGTCTCTCAGAAATTATAAATATTTTAAAATAGGCAGTATCCTTATAAATAAACTGCTTAGTTGCAATCTAAACAACTACATTCTCAACTAAAAAAGCACACAAGTACACAAGTAGCAGTGAGAGATGGCTGTTTTTTCTGGCTCTCGAATCTGATTGGCTGATAGCCATGCGATATTCTGCAATAACAACACTCATACAGCCTCTTCACCCTTGTGTATTACTCCGCCCACATAGAGTGACAAGCAGAAGAGTAAACAACTTACTACAGTTTGACAAATATTCTAACTGTTATTCTAACTGGACAACATAATGTACTTTTGAGGCTTTTTAGGCAAGATTGTAGTTGTTTAGATTGCAACTATTCAGATTATTTATAAGGACAGTGCCTTTTTAAAAATATTTATAATTTCTGAGATTCAGCATGTCGGCGCCCATCAGCATGCAGAGCAAAGAAATTGACGGTTGACGTTCCGCCACAAGATGGCGACAGAGACCACATAATAAGTCCTTAGAGGAGAAAAACTCAAATTTCAAACTACAGCTGAATAAATCATTATAGAGCAGGTAAGTGACATTCTAAATCTTTTGTATGTTGTAGTGCTGTATTTATACCATAGTAATCTTGTAATGTTTGCTTTATTTTGGCTTTTCAAGGTTAATTATTGTGATCTCCCGATTGCAACAGAGAAATACTGGGAAATCTCTGTAGACTGATGGCATTTCATGCTGTTCTGCCTTTTAATCTTAAAATGTGAGCAAAATCACCTGTTTTGTCATCACTTCAGACATTACACAAGAGAATCATTCAAATACTAGCTCTAAAGGGACATTGGTGAATTAGAAACGGTTTCTGCTGTTCTGACGTGAATGGCTGCAGATGTGAAGGAATGGCGGAAGAAAGTAGTTCCTCATACAAAAGGATTTTTGAGACTCTCCGTGTTTGATAAAATTTTTTATATACATGATTATGCCGTCAAACTGTTGTATAAATGAAATATCACATGAGTAGCAGTGCGATATGGCTGTATATCATCACTGCAGTCGAGCCAACACATGCCTCCCAGCAGTGCCAATATACAGCCATCTCTCACTGCTACTTGTGTGATATTGCTCATATATATATTTATATATAATAATTGGATAATAGTTGGATAACAACAATGTAGAAGTACATAACCCTAACTTTAAACCTAAACGTAACATAAACTGTAAGCATATCCCATAGTTCTGATTGGCTTATTGGAATGTTGTTGCAGGATCAACATAGATGATCCAGGAACATGTCCCACTTAGTGAAATCACAATAATCTATATTTTTCTTTTGGAGAAAGTGTTTTTTTTTTCATTTTGGTTGAAATAAAAGATGTTTTTGATTTTTAAAATGATTTTTAAGGTCAATATTATTACTCCCCTTAAGAAATATTGTTTTTCGATTGGCTACAGCACAAACCTCTGTTATCCAATGACTTGCTTGATTACATAACCTAACTTGCCATAACCTAATTAACCTGAAAATAAATACTAATGCCGGAGACAAGAGAGGAAAATGACAACACCCAATAAGAATCAGGATTTCTGTTGAGGTTTTAATGAGCTCAGAAAAATGTCTATTACTTGTTTATTTTAGTATGATCATTACATAAATAAATATATTTTGAAAAAATAGGCTGAAAATAGCAGGTTTTTTTAGGTTTTATATATTCATTTATTCATTTTCTTTTCGGCTTAGTCCCTTTATTAATCTGGGGTCGCCACAGCAGAATGAACCGCCAACTTATCCAGCATATGATTTACGCAGCGGATGCCCTTCCAGCTGCAACCCATCACTGGGAAAAATCCATATTTATATATATATATATATTACACATGGGTTTGATTAAAATGTCTTTCAAATTTCAAACTGAAAAAAAAAATGTCATGTAAACTTTTTTCTTCCAGAAAATGACAGTTGTTCAATTACTGAAATTAACATTTTTAATTTGCAGGGTTATTCCACCAAATAGGGCGGCTCAGTGGCACAGTGGGTAGCACTGTCCCCTCACAGCAAGAAGGTCGCTCGTTCGAACCTCGGCTGGGTCAGATGGCATTTCAGATGGCATCACCCAATTCTCCCCGTGTTCGCGCGGGTTTCCTCCGGGTGCTCCGGTTTCCCCCACAACTCCAAAGACATGCACTATAGGTGATTTGGGTAAGCTAAATTGGCCGTAGTGTATGTGTGTGAATGGGAGTGTATGGGTGTTTCCCAGTGATGGGTTGCAGCTGGAAGGGCATCCGCTGCATAAAACATGCTGAATAAGTTGGCGGTTCATTCCGCTGTGGCGACCCCTGATTAATAAAGGGACTAAGCCGAAAAGAAAATGAATGAATGAATTCCACCAAATATTGATCTCTTAACTCTTCCAGTGTTAAAAATTTGATATTGTGTTGTCAAAATAAATATATATGAACATGTCCAAAGCCAAGGCACCTGTTTTGTTATTTCATGCATTTAACATCTCCTAATGACATTTTAGTTTTAAATTGTCTAAATGTTACCAGTAGTTTACACAATACGATAAAAGCTCCAGCACCCAGCTCCAGGCTCAAACACGTCGAACTTCTTGGACTTTCCTCCAGCTCTTCAGATGTTTCCTTCAGAGCTGAACCAATCAATAACTCCGCTTTTGTAGGGAATCCCATGCAGCGTATAATGGAGCGGGCCAGAAGTGTGAGAGCTGATAATGGATGTGGCTCTTGTGCTCCTCTCAGAAGGGGTTGTGCTCCATCATTGGCCTCCTATAGTCAACGGTGTGCTGCAGAGACAGCTGGTTAGCTGCATCCCTTTCTCTGCAGATCCCATCATCTCCTCACCACGGGTCAGAGTAAATGAGTTCTCCCAGAGGTCAAAGGTAGCACTCGTCTTCCCAGGAGTCCAGCCAGCCAAAACAACATTCCCTTCAAACAGGAAGGCAGGGCAGTGTCCATATGTTGTCTTCACTCACAGGCCACGGACCTGTTAGGCGGTGGCGTTCGGTTGAGAACTGTGAGGTGTACAAAGCCATACCTTTTCGGGAAGCTGAAATGTGATATTATTCTGTCATCCTAAAGGATAAACTTGGCAGTAGAGCACAGATGAGGATCCATATGTTGGATAAACAGCCAAAGCCATGAAAGTATAATTTGGGCTCTGTTCCAAAACCTAGTGAGCATTACCTACACAGACATCCTGTCTGTACCTGAAAAATGATTTACAACACTTAAAATGGGCCAGTATTTTTCCCAGAGATTTTTTCCTTTTTTTGGATTTGATAAAGGGTAGTAAGTTATGAACTAAATCAAGCAACTAATACAAGTCATACATTAAAAAAAAAAAAAAACTACATATTTAAAACGAGTTAAAACAACACAATTCTTAAGTTTTTGGGGGGGACAACTTAATTGTTTTATGTTCAATCCACTTAAATTTATAAAACATAATTAAGTTAATGGGGCGACACGGTGGCTCAGTGGTTAGCACTGTTGCCTCACAGCAAGAAGGTCACTGGTTCGAGTCCTGGCTGGGTCAGTTGGTCATTTCTGTGTGGAGTTTGCATGTTCTCTCCGTGTTCGCGTGGGTTTCCTCCGAGTGCTCCGGTTTCCCCTACAGTCCAAAGACATGACCTAGGTAAATTGAATAAACTAAATTGTCCGTAGTGTATGTGTGTGAATGAGTGTGTATGGGTGTTTCCCAGTACTGGGTTGCATCTGGAAGGGCATCCGCTGTGTAAAACATATGCTGGATAAGTTGGCGGTTCATTCCGCTGTGGCGACCCCTGATGAATAAAGGGACTAAGCCAAAGGAAAATGAATGAATAAATAAATTAAGTTAACTTAATCAATTTGTGTTGGGACAACATGTAGAAATTGTGTTGAACCCAGCATTTTTTAAGTGTACACATTAGAAATGTTGTTGTGTCCTATGTTGTTTCTGGTCTGTTTCTAAGATTCAAAAAATTCCATCATTGGGCTACAAATTTTGTTTCAAAATGTAACCCATATTTATTTATTTATTCTTCATATTTTACCCAAAGTTGGGTTGAAATAACCCAGCATTTTTCCAACTTTTTAGGGAACTGTTGAAAACATGTATAGAATTGACAAAAAGACAAATGCTGCATGTGTCCTAAATCATTGCATATTAACATGAGTGTTCCGAAGTTATTCTTTACTTATGGTCACAACTCAGGTTCAGGATCAACTCAGGATCATCTTTCTTTTACTTTAATTTACTTTCTTTTTACTTCAAATCTTCCATTTCCTTTATAGTGTTGAGACTGCATTAGATACGATGACCAACAACTTATTCTTATTTTGCTTGATCTGAGCGCAGCATTCAAGACTCACCTCAGAGTATTTTGCTGGATATTTTGTTTTAAGTTTTGTTTTGTTTTCACTTTCTGTTTTTGGCCTGAAAAAGCTGTTTCAGAGCCTGAAAAGAAGTTTACCTCAACGCAGTTGGAATTATGGGCACGGCCCTGACTTGGTTAAAATCTTATTTAATGGGTCATACTGAATTGGTACAGTTAAATCAGTTTACATCAAAGCCTTTGAACGTCACTACTGGGGTTCCTCAGGGCTCAGTTTTGGGTCCTTTTATCCATTCATTTTCCTTTAGCTTAGTCTCTATTTCAGAGGTTGCCACAGCGGAATGAACCACCAACTATTCCAGCATATGTTTTATGCAGCGGATGCCCTTCCAGCCACAACCCAGTACTAGGAAACACCTATACACACTCATTCACACACACACATGCACTCATACACTACGGCCATTTTAGTTTATTCAGTTCACCTTTAGCACATGTCTTTGGACTGTGAGGGAAACCGGAGCACCCGGAGGAAACCCACACCAACACGGGGAGAACATGCAAACTCCACACAGAAATGCCAACTGGCCCAGCCGGGACTCAAACCAGCGACCTTCAAAAGATTGGGTGTTCTTTAATAGTATACCTCATATAAACAGTGTTATTCGTTCTTCATATTACCATATATGTAATATTAAATGACTGTCTTGCTCTTGCAGGCAACAGCTATTCATGCTTTAGTAACTTCTTGAACTGATTACTCTAATTCACTTTTTTATGGTCTACCTTTAAAGTTTCTCTATAAAATTCAGTTAGTACAGACTTTAACTGCATGGATTATTTGCAGAACCCCCATATAAGAACACAATACTCCCAAATTACAAAGCTTGCATTGGCTCCCAGTTTAATACCATATTGAAATTGCACATTTAGAAGGAGCTCTCTGGCTTTTTAATCTTGTTACCTTAGGATGTGCAGAATAGTGAAAATCCTGACGTTTTTACATCTCGCCATAAGCCCATTTTTATTTTATTTTTTTCGTGGGTTATTTTTGTATTAAGTTTTGTTTAAAGGGCACCTATGATGAAAATCATCTTTTGTAAGCTGTTTGGACATAACTGTGTGTAGGTATAGTGTGTCCACAGTCATATTGGGGTGATATAAAGACAATAAGTCTCTTTTTATGAATTACCTGACGTTAAAATAGCATCCAAATCCCTCTCATTTTGAGGCCGACCGCAACTTGACGTAGGAGTTTCCCCGCCCACCAAATTAATTGACAGCTCCGTAGTAACATGTATAATCATATCAACAAGACAGGACGTGCGCAAAGCAACCGGGAATAAAAGATCTGTTCAGTTTGCTAGGATCATCAATCATCATCAAATGTGATCAAGAGTGAGCTTTACAAGTTTAACACGTTTTTAAAACAGTGCATAAGTAATGAATTACAGCGATTTACTTCAGCTTTACTTCATCACCACAGCCGCGTGTCAGTACAATTATAAAAGATGCTTCAATCCCGGTTTGTGGACGTTAAATCAGGTTTATTTTGTACATTAACATAATGGATAGCAGTGGTTATTAATGTGTATCCTGTCACATTTGCCATGCAAAAACAGTGCAAAGCTAAACGCGTGCTCTGTCTGTCTGTGTGTGTGCATGAACTTTGTAACGACATTGTGTGTGACTCATCGTTGCAACTCCACAATAAATACACCAAAGTTCTTACTGTAATATTTCTCACAAACGTTCCGTGAGATCTGCTTCTTTCATGTCTGTCTGTTATCTGAGGCAGCCGAGGGCGGAGATTGAGGAACACTGAGAGGCACATGGGAACGGTGGGCGGGGAGGACTAGCAATAAAGGCACAGTCCACTAAAACAGCTACAAGATGCTCAGAGCTAAAAATGACAAACTTCTGAAAGGTCTAATAAATAATCTGATGGGTGTTTTGAGCTGAAACTTTACAGACACATTCTGGAGACACAAAAGACTTATATTAAATCTGAAAAAAGGGGTAAACTAGGTGCCCTTTAATGTTTGCAATCTACACTGTAAAAGCGATATAGAAAGATGAATTGAACTGAATTAATGTTGATTGTTTTATGTAAAGTGCCATGAAATTAAATAATAAGCATACTATTTCCAGTGGAAATTCAAAGTTCAGATCTGTGCTTACTCTAATGGCTAATATTACCCACAATACATTGTGCATTGAAGGTGAATTTGGGCAAAAAGTGTTAGCAAACTACAAACATGTCAGATACGCGAGACTAATGATTATGTTGAATGACTTTTAATTAAGATCTTAGCCAACGTAGGAAAAGAAAATCATGTTTTCCGTGTTATATATAATCTGAAACAACAATGTAGCTCAAAGTAGGTCTTTATTTGAAAGTGTTTTTATTACAAGTTCCCATATGGAGAGAGTGAATGGGAGTTTTACTTGACTGTTGCAGTATACAAGCATGAAAATACACACCGTACACATAAATATTAGGCAAATGTAATTTAACTACACTGACAATTTTCAGCACTGAGTGAATTAGTTATTATCAGAATCTCTCTCTAGCTCTATTCACCATCTTGAATTGTTTTATTAAGCTTGTTGTTGAGTTAAGAACTCTAAGGTGAATGAAGCCATACCTTTTCGGGAAGCTAAACCATGATATTATGATATTATTCTGTCAGTCTAAAGGATAAACTTGGCAGTAGAGCGCAGATGAGTATCCATGTGTTGGTTAAACAGTTAAAAGCATGCAGGCATAATGTGGGCTCTTTTCCAAAACATAGTGACTAGCCTTTCTGTCCACTATCTACACAGACTGAAAACCATCAACCATGTTTGTTTACCAAGTAAATAAGCCAATAAATATGCTGCGTTGTTTAAGTTCAAATTCAAACCCAACTGTTGGGGAGGAAATTTAGTTAAACAATGTAACCCAGTGATTGTGTTTGTCCATATCTTAGCCAATTTTGAGATTAAACAAGCTACAGGAGTATTTTTAGAGTGTAACGTTATAATTTTGAAGAAAAAATACTAATAAAGAATGGTCGAAAAGACAAAGCTATAAGTCTAGTTTCTGATTGGAGGAGACTCTCTGCAGAATTATGGGTAATGCTGTCTGTCACTAAGAATTTCTATGGTAAACATGCAATTGTGCTTTAAAAAGTAAATGTTAAGACTGATGGCTTCATCAAAAGCAGGTATCGGTAGCCATGTTTCCATGCAAAGATATGAATTAAATTTATGCGCAAACCTGGAACATCGCATAAAAGATTTGCGAATATAGCACTGTTTCCATTCAACGAGTCCAAGAGAACAAAATCGCCACTTCCTGATTAACTGCCGCCAAATATCAAAAGTAAAAACAGAATTTGCTGCGGTAGGAGAAGCTGCGTGAATCTTTTCCTTATTTAATAAATCACTTGCATCTCAGAAGATAAATGCCGACACGCAATAAGCGTGTGGTGGCATTTGAAGGCGTGAGACACGCAGCACAGAAACTCTCAACTATTCTGGAGGTCATTAATAATATAATAACACTAATACTGAAATGGTTAAGGCGTTTTAGAATGATCAAAACAACATTTCAGATGTTTCACAATGTGCTCATCCTGCTGGTTTGTCCGTGCACACACATTTTCATCATCACATGATCTCTTATAAAAATCACATGACCTTTTTTAATGCGCATAGTGGAATTTGTTCGGTAAAGGTGTTTCCATCGTAGTTTATGCACATCTTTTCTTATCGAATAAAAAGTTTATCCTACTCAGTTGTGCGCATACATTTTTTATGCGGATTTTCAAAATGTTTGCGCATCTTGGCGTTTCCATCAACCGTTTTTTTATGCGCATATCCGAAATGGTCAAATATATGGTAAAACAACAATAATATTAGGCCTATGTGTTGGTTAAAATGCTAAATTTTGTATAGACTTCGAATGGTGGACTTGAATAGACTTTAAATTTGTCCTGGTTGTTAATGCGCAGTAAAGTGATGACATCAGAATACAACTATACATAATTCTGAAGTTGAATTATTATGTTTGAGACATATGCTTGCAATCTGTCATTGACAACATTAGGCCATTTGTTTCACTGGTAAAATGAGACATTTGTCATTATCAGATTCCCTCTTGCATTATATTCAACATTATATAGGTTAGAGTAGTTATACTGACACTGTTAAACATTTATTCTCACGCACAACACTCTGTGTTCACTATGAAAGAAAAAAAACATATCAAATGATTGTCATAATCATAACTCTAAAATGCGATATGATCATGTCAATGCACTCATTTCATGGCTGCCATCACTTTTATTCATTCATTCATTTTCTGCTTAGTCCCTTTATTAATCTGGGGTCGCCACAGCGGAATGAACCGGCAACTTATCCAGCATATGTTTTACGCAGCGGATGCCCTTCCAGCTGCAACCCATCACTGGGAAACATCCATACACACACTCATTCACATACATGCACTACGGACAATTTAGCCTACCCAATTCACCTATACCGCATGTCTTTGGACTTGTGGGGGAAACCCACACAAACACGGGGAGAACATGCAAACTCCACACAGAAACGCCAACTGACCCAGCCGAGGCTCGAACCAGCGACCTTCTTGCTGTGAGGCGAACGTGCTACTCACTGCGCCACCGTGCAGCCCCGCCATCACTTTTAGATTAAAAAAAAAAACATACATGCAAATCATACTTCCCACACTTCTCTGTGCAACAAACTGAACATTATTTACAACTTTATTACCTGTTATTCACAGCCTATGCAGGTTCTGTTCACTAAAGTAGACATCATTTACAGGCGCACACGTCCTCTCTGTGGTGCGTTAGCTTACGTGTGATTTCGCGGCCGCAAATACGTCATTACATGAAGACAGAAATGACATTTTTGGGTGAATTAACTTAAAAATACTGTATGTGACTCTTTAAATGCCATTTGTAGTCTGACCGTGTCCACGTTGCTGAGCAATGTATATAAAACAATGCAAAGACTTGTGCGGCCGCATTTATGCTTCTTTCCTGAACTTGAAAATATAATTGGTTGAATCGTAGAGATGGATTAAGATCGTCATCTTTTTTTTATTAATCGTGCAGGCCTAGTTGACTTTACTTAAAAAAGAGAGTAAACCCATTACTATAATTATTAAGAAAACAAACTATGCATAATTATAAAAGTTAAGTCAATAAGTTTACTTACTTTTTTAAAGTAAAGTAACAAATCGCTTTTTACAGTGTTTCATTTTCACTCTTTCGGTGAGAATAAGTTTGACACTGCACTCAAAAAATTATGTTTGCTGCTTAAAATGAGTTGAATCGTCACAATTCTTGAGTTTTTTGGGGGACAACTTAATTGGTTTATGTTGAGTCCACTTAAATTTGCAAAAAAAAAAATGTATTAACTTGACCGGTTTGTGTAGTGACAGTATGAAGGAATTGTGTGGAACTCAGACCTTTTTACAGTGTGTGGCCTATAGAATGCTGTCTAAGCTCGCTAGGCATTGGAGATGATCTCTGGACAGTCCATCCTATTAGAGTAAGCATCTGTAGCAACTTTTTTTCCAATTGAGATTTGACTCCAAGCCCTTATTTTGGCCTACAGCAACAGCCGGTGTTCCACTTCAGTGAGACGGGCACATGAACAACTGCAGCATCACTCCTCACCGTCTAATATCGCTCCCGAGAGGGTTTGCTCTTCATTATTGCTACTGTCCAAACATGACTAAAGTGGCCTGTATTCAATTCCATCAACAACCCGAGATAACCAGCTTGTTCGTGTTGGTGTCAGCTTTTAACAGCCCTAACTGACCTCAGCGTCAACGTCCTGAAAGCGAAGAGATCGCGCCATTTCTATTGTGACGGGGCAACAGGTGTGAGGCAGGTGCCCCGCGTCGAGCCCGCTGCTCAAATATACATGAGACTCTCCCCTGCTTCACTGCTGTCTCGACTTAGCAGTTTTTAGCAGGATGGAAACCAAAAACGGGGGAAAGTATGGGCGAAAGTATTGTTATTTGTTACCCAATCGTCCTCTGAGTATGCAAAAAGTAAAAGAAAAAAACTTTCATTTAAAGCCTGTAATGGGGTTTTCTCTTCCATGTGGTTAGCTGTTTAAATATTGATTCTCGATATGCTGATACAAGCACTACACATTTGTTGGACACAGGTCACACGGATGTACAAGAGGCCGAGTAACCCTACTAATCCTACTTGAAAACAGAACGGTGCTCTTTTAAAGTCAGCATGAAATGGAAATTCATCCTACTGTTTTCTAAATGCATGCTGTGAACGATTAGTCTGTGTATGTTTGATTTTTCTTTTAACATTTAGTTTAATTCAGAGCTAAAAGGGATCATTTATTTCTCATTTACAAACATTCATGTGGTTTAGGAGTTTTCTTCTTCTGTGGAACACAAAACAAGATATTTTGAAGAATGTTGGAAGCCGTCAGACATCCATAGGAAAAAATAACTATTTTATGTATTGTCAGGGGTGTCACGGTGGCGCAGTGAGTAGCATGATCGCCTCACAGCAAGAAGGTCGCTGGTTCGAGCCTCGGCTGGGTCAGTTGGCATTTCTGTGTGGAGTTTGCATGTTCGTGTGGGATTCCTCCGGGTGCTCCGGTTTCCCCCACAAGTCCAAAGACATGCGCTATAGGTGAATTGGGTAAGCTAAATTAATCGTAGTGTATGTGTGTGAATGAGTATGGATGTTTCCCAGTGATGGGTTGCAGCTAGAAGGGCATCTGCTGCGTAAAACATATGCTGGATAAGTTGGTGGTTCATTCCGCTGTGGCGTCCCCAGATTAATAAAGGGACTAAGCCGAAAAGAAAATGAATGAATAAATGTATTGTCAGGGCGGCACGGTGGCTTAGTGGTTAGCATTGTCGCCTCACAGCAAGAAGGTCGCTGATTCAAATCCCGACTGGACCAGTTGGCATTTCTGTGTGGAGTTTGCATGTTCTCCCAGTGTTTGCGTGGGTTTTGCTCCGGTTCCCCCCACAGTCCAAAAACATGCGCTATAGATGAATTGAAGAAACTAAATTGGCCATAGTGTATGAATGTGTGTGTGTGTGTAAATGAGTGTGTATGGGTGTTTCCCAGTACTGGGTTGCAGCTGGAAGAGCATCCGCTGCATAAAACATATCCTGGAATAGTTGGCGGTTCATTCCGCTGTGGCGACCTCTGAAATAGAGACTAAGCCGCAGGAAAATGAATGAATGAATGTATTGTCAGAAAAGTGGCTAAATCCATTGTACGATTAAATGATAAAACTTATGCTTTTTAAAAGGAGGCGTACCCCACCCTTTAACCTACCACCCATTGTGGAATGTGCAAATTGTATTAAAACGTATGAATGAGATAGGAGAAATGAATACATAATACCCACTAGATCAAAAAGTAACGAGGTGCCATGAGATTGAGTTGAAAAATTATATTTCGCTACCAGTTTCCAGCATTCCTCAAAGTATCTGGTTTTGTGATTACTGATTTTAAATGACAGAAATTTAATTTCCGGGTGAAATATCCCTAAATAAACTGTATTTGGCACTAAACAAAAGGACACTTAAGTGCAACAAAAGAGAGTAGGCTACACTTTCATTACAGCTTCTTCACACACTGTTTCTTAAGTACACTTTTTGCACCTGAAGTATTTGCGTTTTGCCTTAAAATGCATTTTAAATCGTAATCTTCTGCTTTAATGATGACCTTTTCTCCTGAGGGGATAACTCACATTTAAAAAAAAACGTTCAATATTACACATTTCATCCCTAACCTAAATGGCTAATCAGTACAAAAACGTTTTAGAGCTAGTAACAGTGGCTTGAGCGAGAGATAGCAGATTAATACATGATGTGGTTATTAATTTCATTCATTCATTCATTTTCTTTTCGGCTTAGTCCCTTTATTAATCTGGGGTCGCCACAGCGGAATGAACTGCCAACTTATCCAGCATATGTTTTACGCAGCGGATGCCCTTCCAGCCGCAACCCATCACTGGGAAACATCCATACACACTCATACACTACGGACAATTTTAGCTTACCCAATTCACCTATAGAACATGTCTTTGGACTGTGGGGGAAACCGGAGCACCCTGAGGAAACCCACGCGAACACGGGGAGAACATGCAAACTCCACACAGAAATGCCAACTGGCCCAGCCGAGGCTCGAACCAGCGACCTTCTTGCTGTGAGGCGATTGTGCTACCCACTGCGCCACCGTGAGGCCCGGTTTATTATAAAAAAATATATACCCACAATGTTTATATAGCGTACAATTGCAAGCATGCTCTGAATAGTTTTACCAAGCGGTTATGCAAATTTTGTATGTTACTTACCATTCTTTAGAGTTTGGATTTTACTGCCAGTAATTAGCCGCTTAATAGGCTAGCTAAAGCAGCTAAAGATATAGCATTAGTTATATCAATAACGTTCAGATGCTTTTAGCTATTTGTTGTGCTTTTTAAGTCATTTGCAATATTTTAACCACAGGATATTATGGCTGCCTGATGGCTTTTTATGGCTGCCTGATGGCTTTAGATCATTTGGATATTCCTAAACCCATAATTGCACATAAACCCACCGATTACATTGGGAATTTATGTTGAGGTTTAAAGAGTTCTGAGGCAAAATCAGGGTTTTGCCAGCTCTAGAGCTTGTGATTTAATTTAGGAAACTTTTTATATCTTATAAATGATTTTCAGAAATATACCCTACTCAGGGACTTAGACTTGGATTAACTCGACAGTTCATTGAGCCGTCATTTTGTTGACGTTTATTTTGATATTTTAATTATCTTTTTCTTTTTGATGACTAGCCAGTGCTCGTGGTCTGTTACTGAGACAGAGGAAAGCTGAAAACAGAGTAACTGCGCCCTCCCGTGGTTCATAAAGAAAGTCCACCCATTCCTCCATGATCAACCACAGGAACTCATTCATTCATTCATTTTCTTTTCGGCTTAGTCCCTTTATTAATCTGGGGTCGCCACAGTGGAATGAACCACCAACTTATCCAGCATATGTTTTACGCAGCGGATGCCCTTCCAGCTGCAACCCATCACTGGGAAACATCCATACACACTCATTCACTACGGACAATTTAGCTTACCCAATTCACCTATACCACATGTCTTTGGATTTGTGGGGGAAACCGGAGATGCAAACTCCACACAGAAATGCCAACTGACCAAGCCGAGGCTCGAACCAGCGACCTTCTTGCTGTGAGGCGATTGTGCTACCCACTGCGCCACTGTGAGGCCCACCACAGGAACTTTCACTGGATAATAACACAATTAGATGTAAATTAACTCTGTAAATATTCTACTCTATTAAAGCTTTACAACTGACTTCACTTTTACTTACCTTGGCAGAAACTTGAGTTCCTCTCTCATCTGAATGTTATTTTTCTTTACTTCAATTTCATCTTGCATGTTAAAATTACCACAGTCCCACTTTTTTTTTTTTTTTTTTACATAGGAAGCCTACCACAGATTAACTGTCACTTATTTTAATAAATATTTTTACAAAATGGCATTTTCTAGCTGCCGAACGTCGTTGTCAAACAGTATACGATTCATTAAATTTGCGAAGGTGAGGAGAACTGACTTCATAAATCCTCCAAAATATCACCGGAACACAAGATGATCCGGTCTGGGAAATAAATATGGTTTCCTCAAGTTTAAATATAAGAAAGGCCTCGAACCCCAAATCAGCATATCATAATCATATTTCGAGAATCATGTGGCACTGAAGACAGGAGTATTAAGGGAACAGATTTTATTTTTGTAATTTAAAGGGATAGTTCACACAAAAATGACCATTTTGTCATCATTTAGTCTACTCACCCTTTACTTTTTTCAAACCTTTATTATTATTTTTCTTCTGTTAAACACAAACAATGTTGGAAACCTGTAACCATTGACTTCCATAGTATTTTACTACTATGGATGTCAATGGTTACAGATTTCCAGCTTTCTTCAATATAATACATTTTCTGTTAACAAGGAGGAAAGAAATATATAAAGGTTTAAAACCACTTGAGGCTGAGTAAATAGTGAGAAAATGTTCATTCTTTGGTAAACTATCCCTTAATATTTCACATTTTAATATTACTTTCACATTCTGTTTATTTACTGTAAATTTGATCAAATCAATGCAGCTTTATTGGGCATAAAATATCTTTAAAAACATTTAATATATTAAAAACCTCAATCATATCTATACTATCCTAATGTTTTTAAATGTACACTACACTGTGACTACAAAAATCTTGGTTGCCTTAAATCTTTAAGCTGAATAAAATTCAAAATCAAATTATGAGTCCATTGAACTTATATTATGTTAAACTAACTTAAAACAGCTTGCGTAACTTATAAAATTAAGTTAGAACATGATTAACTTAGTTTAATAAGTTACAATTAACTAAAACATACGCTGTCGTGAATAATTGATCATATAATTTTTTACAGTGTATAGTGACAGCAGGTATTATTATTATTAGTGCATGTACACTCATCAACTTAGACACCAGTATTACAGGAAAAATATAATCATACACAATACATTTTTAGAAGTTTTGAAGCAAAAGTTAATGTATGTTTTACAAGAAAAAAAACAACGTTCATTTTATTTTAAAATTCAATTGTTCCAACTATTATCTTATTACCCACTAAATTACACTGAGCTGATTTTTACACTGACAAAGACTCATAGCTGAAACCTTTGTTTTTCTTTTCTGTTGTATAATTTAATAAATTATTGAGTGGTCCTAGCACTTTCTCTGGAAGAGCGCAGTAATTTATATTTGACGTACTGATTCCTGAGTGAAAATGGCTTCACATCAAATCTGACTGAATTTTTCTTCCTTAGGTGCATCTCAATAAATTTGAATAACATCGAAAAGTCAATTTCAGTAATTAAATGCAAAAAGTGAAATTCATAAATTATATAGATTCATACACTGATGAATTTCAAGTGCACTGAAAAATATTATTCATTGGATGTACTAAATTGTTTTAAGGTAAGTGGTTGCAAACAATTTATATGGGCTGAATTTAAACTTAAGTTTGAAAAAGCTAATTAAGTTGAACATTACTAAATTTGTTTACAATTTAGTAAATCCAATGAATCATTTCTTTCAGTGTGTTTATTGCTTTTAATTATTTATGATTATGACTTACAGCTAGTAAAAAAAAAAGAGGAATCAGTCTCTCAGAAAATTTGATTATTACTTAAGACCCAAGGTGCCCAAACTTTTTCTTATGAAGGGCCAAAAACCAAACTTGATTAAGGCTAGTGGGCCAGATGTAAATATAGTTGTCATGGGTAATTTCCTAATTAATTTACTAAAATTTAAAAATAACTAGGGCGGCACAGTGGGAAGCACGATCACCTCACAGCAAGAAGGTCGTTGTTTTTGAGCCACGGCTGGGTCAGTTGGCATTTCTGTGTGGAGTTTGCATGTTCTCCCCGTGTTGGCGTGGGTTTTCTCCAGGTGTTCCGGTTTCCCAGTCCCAGACATGTGCTATAAGTGAATTGAATAAGCTAAAATTGGCCGTAGTGTACGTGTGTGAAAGAGTGTGTATGGGTGTTTCCCATTGTTGGGTTGCGGCTGGAAGGGCATCCGCTGCGTAAAACATATGCTGGATAAGTTGACGGTTTATTCCGCTGTGGTGACCCCAGATTAATAAAGGGACCAAGCCGAAAAGAAAATGAATGAACGAATAAAAATAACTAGAAAACATTGCTTTATATTACTAATGCTATTTTTTTATAAAACTAATATATACTAATTACTTAATAATTTTAATTAATTACTTACTAATTTTATATTACTAATAACTAATACAGTTTTTTGTTTTTTTTCATTTTGTAATTAACTTATTACAGTAAAAACAAAAACAATCTTATTTATAACAGAATGGACTTACACTAGTTTTTGCCTTGATTGGCTCTCCAATGTCTTCTGCATAGTCCTCTATCCTTTGAGTGACAGTATTTACATTTTTAAAAATCAGATTCATTTACAACATTTCATTTCAGTTTGCTTTTTTTGTAGCTCAGCAATAAAATGCCCCAACCCTCTCCATCATTCTCACTCTCTTCTCAGATGGGATTGTGGGCCAAATCAAAGGTTACAATTGGTCAACTTTTTTACTTTGGGCATCTCTGCTTAAGACCATTAAAAACAACTTTTCGATGATATTCTAGTTAGAAGTGCACTTGTATGTGACAATTCCAGGATTAATTTTGATTGCAACACTTCTGAAAAGCTATATTCTGCATACGGCTGCTTTTCTTTAAGGCTGGCATATTATTTTCTGTCCAAAGGGAGCTTTTGAAAAGTTACCTGACGCTGACGAGATCCAGTTACATAACACAAGCTGTGAAGAGCCAGACATCAGCTGTGGCTCGGTCAAAACAGCGGCCGACGCTCAATGGAAAGCAGAAGTCTTTGTAACGAGGCCTTTTCCAAGGGGAAGGTTTGCGTGTCCATTGTACCACACGCACACACCTATCAGGTGGCAGAGCAGCCGTCAAACACACGCATACACACACCTGTTACCTGCCGTTTTGCGACCGACCTCCACGTGGCATCTGCTGCACAACAAAACACAATACAAAAACACTGTTCCCATTTACTAGGCAGTGAAAGTGGAGACGACTGACTTGTGTTATGGTGTAGTTAAAACAACCCGTGTGTCTCTCCTCCTGTTCTCAGGTCTGAATTAGAGCTGTGCAGTATATAGAAACATTATCGTTATCGCGATAATACTATAAATTCAATATTAATATAGCAGAGAGGTGCGATAAATGACTTTTTATATATTTTTTATATTAGGGATGCACCGAAATGAAAAATCTGGGCTGAGACGAAAACCTCTGGATGCACTTGGTAAGAAAACCGAGACCGAAAATACTTTGTAATAATTATTTATAATTTTATTAACCCTCAGGCATAGCTTATACAGCAGCACTTAAAGGGATAGTTCACACAAAACGGACAATTGTGTCATCGTTTACTTGTTACTTGTTTGTTTCTTTCTTCTGTTGATCACAAAAGAAGATATTTTGAAAAATGCTGAAAACCTGTAACCACTGACTTTCATAGTATTTGTATTTCCTACTACGGAAAGTCAATGCGTACAGGTTTTGGACATTTTTCAAAATATCTTCTTTTTTGTCCTACAGAAATTGAAACATAAAGGTATGAAACCACCAGAGGGAGAGTAAATAGTTAGTCAATTAAAATTTTTTGATGAACTATCCCTAATTTTTCGGTTGTGGATACATTTGGGCAAGAAGGTCTCAAGTGTGAACTATTTTTTTTAACCCTTGTGCACAGTTCAAATTTACTACCTTTTGTTGTGTTCGGGATGAAAACATCCACTGAATTAAACTGCTGTAAAACTGCATCAGATTAATATTTTTAACAATTCTTTTTTGCATAAATCTGTTAATTAACCTCAGTCCTGATCAAAACTACTAAATGTTAAAAAAAAAAATGACAGGATTTTTACTCTTTAATTGCCAAATTCATAAATGATGTCACTGATTTGCTGGAAAAAACACACAAAATTTCTTATTTTCAATATAAAAAGTAATTGTGGACTGGATTTATTATTATTTTTTACCTTTTATCTCAGTTTTGGACATGTAAAAGATTAGTAACAACATTGGCGTTGATGCATTGTTAGTTTTTGTGCAGCATAAGAATTTATTTTTTCTCTCCCTAATTTACTGTTGGTGGCTGTTTTTGCCCCATTGACTTCCATTATAACCACATTTTTTGATTGCAAAGCCATGACACCATATATTCATGCATTTTTAATTGTTGGTGCTTTTCCCTGTTGGGAAGAGGTAAAATTTGTAATTTTTACTGTTGATCATCAGTAGGCACCATTAACCCTTTCAGATAGGCCTGTGCAACAAAAGCTTAGTTTATGGATTTTATATGGAGTTACATAGAGTATAACAGCAAATTAAAGTGTGTGTATGTGTGTCTGTAGGTGTGTGAGAGTAACCTTTGCGCACTTACCTTGATGTGTCTGAGAAAATCAAAATATGCACATCAGCTCTCAGAACTACATGGAGTAAATAAAAACAAAGACTGTATTTATGCACTGGCTGCCTTTTGATGTTAAGTATGGATGGCCTCTGTGTAAAATGCTTGTGTTTTATTGATGCTAAGGCCAGTTTAAAACCTTAAAATCCTTCTGTGATAAACTTTTCCATTTCCAATCTGATGCATTTTTACAGCGGTTTAGTTTAGTGGATGTTTTCATCCCGAACATAACAAAAGTGTAGTTAATTTGCCCAGAGTGTACCATCCTATTTTTTAATTTTCAAAGCATTTTCCCAAAATATGTGTCAAAATAAGATTTGTCACCAAAAATCATTACATTTGCTGAAACACAGAAAAAGTTATAGCCAAATTAATACTCAAAATCACCCCAGAGAGGATGAAAACATCCCCAACAGCACATAAAGGCTGATTTATACTTCTGCATCAAACGCACGCGTATGCTCCGGCACAGCCTATGCGTGGTCGCATAGCCCTCGCCGTGGCCGTCGGCGACGCTGACGCGCACCTCTCAAAATATGTAACTACACGTCGCAACAACGCGTAGCGCAAGCTCTGTGATTGGTCGGCTTGGTAGCGCTGTCGAGTGTGGGCGGGGGTGAGAGCCACGCGAGCCCGATGGAGCGAGTGTTTACTATGGAAAGCCAAATAACTCAAATTGCGCCTATTACCAAACGCGTCATCCTCTAAACGCCGGTATTTTCGGCGTTTAAGACGAAAAGACGGCGAAAATCACGCCGTTTTGCAGTGCAAACGCCGCAATTACGGCGTTTTGCAGTGCAAAAACGACGTTTTTTTTTATCCAGTGTATATAATAAATAGAAAAAAAACTACAAATAATATAAAATTTATATACTTTTATATATATGGTATATTTATACACTATATTATAAAAATAATACAAATAATTATCAAAAATTATATATATATATATATATATATATATATATATATATATATATATAT